>CAWUFW010014923.1:0-365000 GCA_963921515.1 Calotriton arnoldi
GGTGGTAGTGGCAGGCATCCATCCCCCTAAGGGTGGGGATGGTAGTAGTGACAGGCATCCAGGAACCCATGATTAGGGGTGGTGGTAGTGACAGGCATCCAGGCCCCCCTGAGTAGGGATGGTAGTAGTGGCAGGCATCCAGCCCCCTAAGGGTGGGTATGGTAGTAGTGACAGGCATCCAGGCCCCCCTGGATAGTGGTGGTGGTAGTGGCAGGCATCCATCCCCCTAAGGATGGGGATGGTAGTAGTGACAGGCATCCAGCCCCCCCTGGATAGGGGTGGTGGTAGTGGCAGGCATCCATCCCCCTAAGGTTGGGGATGGTAGTAGTGACAGGCATCCATGCCCCCCCAAGTAGGGGTGGTGGTAGTGACAGGCATCCAGGCCCCCCTGAGTAGGGGTGGTAATAATGGCAGGCATCCATCCCCCTAAGGATGGGGATGGTAGTAGTGACAGGCATCCATGCCCCCCTGAGTAGGGGTGGTGGTAGTGACAGGCATCCAGGCCCCCCTGAGTAGGGGTGGTGGTAGTGGCAGGCATCCATCCCCCTAAGGATGGGGATGGTAGTAGTGACAGGCATCCATGCCCCCCTGAGTAGGGGTGGTGGTAGTGACAGGCATCCAGCCCCCCTGAGTAGGGGTGGTGGTAGTGACAGGCATCCATCCCCCTAAGGATGGGGATGGTAGTAGTGACAGGCATCCAGCCCCCCCTGAGTAGGGGTGGTGGTGGTGGCAGGCATCCAGGCCCCCCTGAGTAGGGGTGGTGGTAGTGGCAGGCATCCATCCCCCTAAGGGTGGGGATGGTAGTAGTGACAGGCATCCAGCCCCCCCTGGATAGGGGTGGTGGTAGTGGCAGGCATCCATCCCCCTAAGGGTGGGGATGGTAGTAGTGACAGGCATCCAGGGACCCATGATTAGGGGTGGTGGTAGTGGTAGGCATCCATCCCCCCATGAGTGGGGATGGTAGTAGTGACAGGCATCCAGCCCCCCATGAGTGGGGATGGTAGTAGTGACAGGCTTCCAGCCCCCCCTGGATAGTGGTGGTGGTAGTGGCAGGCATCCATCCCCCTAAGGGTGGGGATGGTAGTAGTGACAGGCATCCAGCCCCCCCTGGATAGGGGTGGTGGTAGTGGCAGGCATCCATCCCCCTAAGGGTGGGGATGGTAGTAGTGGCAGGCAACCAGGCACCCATGATTAGGGATGGTGGTAGTGACAGGCATCCAGGCCCCCTGAGTAGGGGTGGTAGTAGTGGCAGGCATCCAGCCCCCTAAGGGTGGGTATGGTAGTAGTGACAGGCATCCAGGCCCCCTGGATAGTGGTGGTGGTAGTGGCAGGCATCCATCCCCTAAGGATGGGGATCGTAGTAGTGACAGGCATCCAGCCCCCCTGGATAGGGGTGGTGGTAGTGGCAGGCATCCATCCCCTAAGGGTGGGGATGGTAGTAGTGACAGGCATCCATGCCCCCCGAGTAGGGGTGGTGGTAGTGGCAGGCATCCAGGCCCCCTGAGTAGGGGTGGTAGTAGTGGCAGGCATCCAGCCCCCTAAGGGTGGGTATGGTAGTAGTGACAGGCATCCATGCCCCCTGAGTAGGGGTGGTGGTAGTGGTAGGCATCCAGCCCCCCTGAGTAGGGGTGGTGGTGGTGGCAGGCATCTAGCCACCCATGAGTATGGGTGGTTGTAGGGTGGTGTTGGTGGTAGGCATCCATCCCCCTATGGGTGTGTATGGCATTGGTGTTGGCCATCCCACCCTATGGTTCTGCTGTTGCTTGTGTATGTCATTTGTGCATCCCTATGTGTGTGTGACATATTTCTGGTACGTGTAGTTTGTTTGTATTGTTGGTGTTTGACTTACCGTCTGCGCCGTACGCGTCCGTGCCGGTCCCGGTAATAGATGTAGAGTATAGGTAGGACCTGCGCAATGGGATTCATGCTTGGATCGTCTCGTTCGGGTTTCTCGTGTCTTCGACTCGTACTCGTCGCTGGCTTGTTCGTCTCGTAGCCGTGGATCGTCTTGTGGCGCACAACGGAGCTTATGTACGGCTCGCCCGGATGCTCAAACGTGCCGGACGTAGTGACGGGTTCGGCGAGTACGGAATGCGCATCGTACTAGTCCGGCCGGAAGGTGCTGTGTATTTGCTTCCGTGTGCCTCGAATCGGCGTTTACGGATCCGGCTCGGGCGGGGAACAGGAGCTGGATTGGGTGAGTACGGCTCGTTCGGTAACTGGGTTGTTATACGCATCGTACTTGTTCGTCCGGACGAGTGTACGATTCGGTCGGGAAACACGCATTCGGCTTGTATTTTTTCTGGACGAATACTGTTAGGTGCGCTTCCGGCCGGGATCGGAATCGACCCCTTAGTGGTTGCTCCAGTTTGGCAGGGGATTTAGAAATGCTCCTGCCAGATAGGAACACCCACATGTTTCCCTGCCCAGGGTTGTGTAGGCAGGGAAACTACTGTGTCCCCAGGGTGGGCTTCCTGGGACACAGTAAGTGAGCCAGCCCCAGGTGAAGGGGTCCCCAGGGCCATTAAAGACTCATTGAGGGAGTTACAGGGCCCCTTCGCTTTTAATTTAAGTTACGGCCCTGGAGGATGGGGTCTCGAGGGCCATTTTACATTTTTGCCGCAGGGGATGGGGTTCACAGGGCCTGAGTAGGCTCAGGAAGGGGGTCCACACAGTCCCCCTCTACTTTTTTGCAAAATTGGCCCTGGGTGATGGGGCCCCTGGGCCACCATCAGCTCGGGGAGGGGAGGCACGCACCCCCTCCCATTAAATTTACCTAGCCAGAGGAAATGGAATCCTTGAGGACCTAAATGGGCTGGGGAGGGGGGACCTAATGATGCCACCCTCCCCATATATATTAAAAAATGGCAGTCACCATTTTTTTTTTTTTTTTCTGCAATGCCACAGGAATCCTGTGGGATTGAGGCAAAATTTGCAGCAACATTTGGTGAATTATTTTTAATTCTGGCACCAAGGGGATCCTTCTGGGTCACCCCAATGGGGCCTAGGCGGCAGGGTATCCCTACCCTGCCCCCTTATATATATATTTTTTTTACATTTCAGGACAGGGGCCTAAGTCCCTGAGTCCTGTAATGGCTGCCAGCAACCTTTTTCCAATGTTGCTGGCAACCAATCAGAGTTCTCTGCTCCTGCAGGAGTTTGACACTGGCAGGAGCAAGATGGACCAAGGTTAAAATGCTCCCTGGGCCAATCAGAATGATTTATTTTTAAATTGGCACTCTTGTGAGACTCTCTCAGGAGTCCCTCATACCCAACCATCCAGATATACAAATATTTTTAAACCTTAAGTTCTCAAAACTTAATAAACTGATTTACACCAGATCACAAAAAGCACAATCTGCGAACATCAAAGGAAAAGCTCTGGCTCTCAACTTCGCTTTCTCAACTCTAGCGAAATCTCTCTGAGGTCATTATCTTAAAGCCCTGGTTACAGTAATCAAGTGAAAATTGATGTCAACCCTCTCATGTGCAGGCGAATTAATGTTGGGTTTAGACACTAGCCTGCTGGACAAAATCAAAACCCAGGCATTTAAGCGAGTCTTCCAACTACCAAGATCAGCATCGCCAGCGCAAGTTAGGCTCGAGTTCTCGCTGGTAAGGAAAACCCTCGCCAGGCCTGGGGAATTCATAAAATGCTGTCAGAAGCTGAAGAATGCAGCCAAGGAGTTATTAGCTTATCACGTTTGCTCCTAAATTAACCCCAAAAGAAAAACTTAGCCTGGGTGAGCTTTGGAAGTTAGACACAAGCGAGCAAGTGTTTAAGAGAATGGTGAACAAAAGTGTCAGTCTGCAGTGCCGGGTGGAGGATAAAAGAACAGTAGGCAAGCAAGCGCATGGATGGCTGGTGCTAAACACATATGATGATCAAAAGGACCAGCCTTTCCTTGAGGCCGCTTACTATCTTAAAGTCAAGAAGAAGCTACTGGCAATGGTGTGCTTCCCACCCTAGACTTTAAGCCTAAATGGCAGGAGGAAGGGCTATGGGGGACATGATGTGCCATTTACGTCATCAGTCAAAGGAAATGCTGCTGCACGTTCTCTGCATCTGCTCCTGTTTAGGCTCACAGCAGAGGGCCTTGCTGTGAAGTGAGTTCAATACCATAGGAATTAGGACCTGCAGAGCAGCAGCAATGGCATCATTAAACCCACAAAACATCATGCTTAACATTCGTCTGGTGCAGTTTATGGATATTTTCAAGACTCTTGTGAGGGCCAAAGACTGCATATAGGGCCGGCCAAGGTCCTTGCTCCTTGCCTGAGGCTGGAGTCTCTGGGGGGCGGGGGGGGGTGGTTGGGGTGTACGAATGATCTGAAAATGTGCAGTAGGAATAATAATGCTCCATACCCTATCCCACCTTGTTTAGGTCAAAGGTGACCTGCTAGATGGGTAATAAGAACATCAAGGCTTTAATCCCCTTCCCCATCCAGTCTAGGGTTTGGCTATGCAGGCTTTTTAGTATGCACTTCAGTGCAGCTGTTCCGCCCTGTTCAGGTCAAAGGTGGGCTGCTAGGGGCATGGCAAGACCAACAATGTTCGACTCCCCTATCCCGCCTCATTGAGGTTCTGTTTATATGCAGGATATATATATGCACTTAGGCACTTTATGTATAGTGGTTATACCACCTTGGTTAGGGTAAGGTTGGGTCACTAGGGGTGAAGCAAGAATAACAATGCTTTAATTAGGCCTGGGCAGTAAACTCCTCTCTGCTCGCAGAGTTTGCAGAGTTTTTCCCACACCGAGTAGAGAATAGAGTTCCTAAAAGTTCAGCGGAGTGGCGCGGAGCAGAGTTTTTCCTCTCTCGTGGCTCACCAGCGTTAAGTTGGTAGGCGTGAGCGAGGAAAATCGAACACTAGACCACCTCCTGGTGAGATTTCTCAAAGCGGTCAGTTGCGGCAGGTTGCTACCGCTCACGTTGAGAAACCTGCCGCTCGCGTTGAGGAAGCTGCCACTCGATTAGAACATCTACTCGAGCATCAAAGAGAAGCTGTGCTCTCTTGTGCTGCATGTGGTGCATGGGACAAACGCCCAGCGCTAAAAATCAGCATGAGCAGCGCGACTTACCTCATACCGCCACTTGTGGAACTCCGTGGTGCACGGCGATGTTTTATGTCAATTTGTGGAGTTCCGCTTGGAGGAACTCTGCGAACCCTGCTCAGGCCTAGCTTTAATCCCCTATCTGCCCGGTTGAGGTCTTGGTTATATGCAGGTTATGTAGCATGCACCCCAGCACTTTATGTATAGAGGCCTTCATTGAACAGCAACCAGATTGGCTCCTGTAATAGTGATATTTTAGACTAGGTTGAGATGGGATGCAATAGCTCATGGTATTTAAGGTAATCAACTCACTTAGTGACTAGGTCCTGGACATTTGCAGGTTTGCACTATGCACTTTGCTTGCCCTCAGCTAGTGCCATGGTGCCAATAAGACAGGCCCCTTCAGTAATGTGTATTTTACCCTCTGGTCGGGGCTAATGGGACTGGCTCCCTGTAGTAGCATAAGTCGTGGTGGGGAAACATGCAGTGGTATTTGGCTCTCAAGGCATAGTAGCTATTCTGGCCCCACTGGCATAATTGGGTTCCCCCCCCCCCCAGTAACATCATAGCCTGGGCTGGGCAGGGAAGCAGCAGTGCTGGGCCTTTGGGTATCCTTGTTCCCACTAAAACGCCATTGCCCGCCCTAGGCATTCAGGGGATGCCTCGCTAGGGGACCATGTTAATGTACCATGCACTTCACGGACATTAGCCATGTTAGCCCTATAATTGGTTTTTATAGAGAGAAAGGCAAGGGGAGGCCTTAAATGTGATGTTTACCTTTTATATTTCTTCTCTTTTTATAATTATTTGGAAGGTATGTCGAATGTATGTTTGAATATGTTTACGGTTTTTATTAACTAATAAACTCGTTTTACTACTAATTTCATATTGGCCCTCCCGTGAGACTCCTGCAGGAGTCCCTCGGACCCAACCATCCAGACATACAAATATTTTTCAACCTTATGTCCTCAAAACTTACTAACTGATTTACACCAGATCACAAAAAGCACAATCTGTGAACCAAGATCTAGGTTCCTGCCAAATTTGGTGTAATTCCGTTGAGCAGTTTTTTGTTGTAGCACTGGATAAAGAAGTCTATGGAAAATGCATGGGGAAATTTGCATTTTTGACCCCCCTTTTTTCTCAGTCCCCACTTGATGGATGACCCCGAAACTTTCCAGGAAGTAGCTGAGGGGAATTTGCTTTTGTCAGTCAGTCAAAACTCTTTATTCGGCTTAGAGCCATAAAAGACATCAAAAAACCACAATAAAACAGTTATAAAACAGGCAATTCAGCAATTTGATAATCATAAAAACAGGACTTATGAAATAGGTACAAGAGAAAAGACAAAAAAACTTCAAGGTTGATCAAGAAGAAGAGACATTTTTTAACACTTTCCTATGTCTAAGAGCATGGGATACATAGCTAATTTCAGCAAAACAACAATATCCGTTATCTAAAAGTTGGAATTGATGCAGACAATCTTTATAAGATCTTAGGCCCATGGTACGTAAAATTGGTATTAAAAATTATTTTCTCACTAGGCCCTTGGGCTTCCCCGATTGCTCTGGCCTTAGACTCTACAGATATGGCCTTGTTAGACTTGCTCTTAACCATTGCAGTTAAAGTCATACTTACAGAATGGAAGACCTTTCACAAACTATCGTACCACACCTGGTGGGCTTGGGTCTCTTATATCCGTGGGGCTCATACGTCACTCTTAGGTAAGCATTCCGTACCACTAATCTCTAGTAGGGTTTGGGGGTCCCTTGATAATTACATGGAACTAGGCTCTCAGGGTTCACTGACCCTTTCCACTATTGATTCCAAGGGATCATGCTGGAGTCATGTGACAGACATCCCAACCTATTCCTTGACCTCCTTCCTTCCTTTTCCCCCCCTGGCTTTATATGTATCATAGGCGATACACACACTGTTAATTCTCGTGGTACTGCTTTACATTATACTTAGTTTTCACTGGTTGTACAGCTATTTTCGTGCTCTTGATCACATTTGTGCTAACTGTTTATATTGCGGACGTATCTCTCTGCTGTGTCCTTGCTCATCTGTTCCACTTCTTTAACTCTGCCGTACCAATTTGTTCTATGTAATCAACTGTATTCTCATGCGCATTTTGTATTACATGGATTTTACCTGTGTCGCATGTATTTCTGCATGTATTTCAAACTGTTAACAATTTCATCTGGAGAATGGAAAAGGTTTGAAAGACCTATATTGGCAAAACCTTTTTTTTAAAATGGGCAAGCCAAGGAATGGAAGACGCTCGGTCCTGTCTCAAACTGTCTTCAATGACTGAACAAGAGAGGCTGGTATGCATTGAATGTCAGATCTTGAGCCAGATAAGAAGTGATGCAACCTGAACTAAATCCTCTAAGAAAGAAAGTCCACCCTCCAGGTGAACAATAAGGCTGGCCGTGCTTTTGGGGGTCACTAACAACCTGTGTAGGGATGCCGTTGATATAAAAGGAGTGGGAGGGGGATGGAGTCTTTTTGGGACTGGAAGTCATAACATACGATTTCTGGTAGTTGATTTTCAGGTTAGGATCCACCCTAAAAGTATTAAATGCGTCATGGAGCAATTGCAGACCATTGGTGGTACAGATGATCAGATCTGCATCGTCCGCGTATAATAGGATGGGTACCGAACGGTCACCAACTCTAGGGGGGCATATTCCTTTGGATAGCTATGCTGTCTCAAGAGCATTAATATAAAAAAGGTGCTAAAATGCAAGCTTGTCTCACACCCTTGGTTGAATAAAAAGATGAAGTACTCCATTTGTGTTATAGCAAATTTGGCATTCCTCAGGATATAGATCCCATTGTCTAGCCTCCCCAAAATATTCTCTATGTGGAGGTTTTTTTGGTTACTATACTTGCCCGTTGTAGCAACACTCCAGGCAATTCCCGAGTGAGACGTCGTCCTGTAGTCACACTTACTCCAAGGTATGATCGTCACTCATTTAGTCCACTCTTCACCCTCTGACGGCCATTACCTCTACCAGTAAAAGTTTGATCAATGGGGTCCCTATCCTTAAAATAATCAGTATTAAAAGACAGATTATGTTTCATGATGCTCTGATACAGAGCAGGCCTATATGCAGTATACATAAAGAGTTTGAGATTTTCCTCCTGCCAATCAGTAACCCCACAGATTTTATCACCACTCAAGAGGCAAGTAGAAATATTAAAATCACTGAGCCATAAGATGGCTCCCCTATGTGGGTATTTCAAACAATACTCCGTAATAAAATGCTCTATTTCATCAATCAACTCAGTGGACTGGTTGATAAAATAATTAAAGTAATAATTAATTAAAAGGATATCCAAGTGGCCTGGAAATATTAAGCGTAGGATTTGGGAACATGGTGTACACAATAAACTTTCAATTTCTACATTCCCAATTCTTAAGGAAATAAGTACGCCAAGGCCCACCTTTGCTCTACCTGAGGGTGAAGGAATGGTGGCCGAACAAAATGATTGAAAACTGTCACTATAAAAATTCTCAAATGCCCAAGTCTCCTGGCAGCATATAATACCAAACCCATTAATCAACTCTAACCAGTCATTATTATTCAGTTTGTTACTGATGCCAGCAATGTTCCATGACAACAATTTTATAAGGACTGAGTCATTGTTAAGCCGGTCTGAAGTGTTGCTTGAAATAGGTTACAGAGAGGTAATTTGAGGGATCCCCTTGTCAGTAAATGGGCCCATATCATCAGGGGGGATATCTAAGCAATAGAAAAGTCACTCAACCTCTGACATTGATACCAGGTTCTCAAAACGGTTCACATGGGCAAAAGAAGAAGTAGGCATGTAGAACAAATCTAGTCAATGGTTAATGGGCTTGCATGGCAACAATGTAGTAAATGCAGATTGGTAGAAAAAACCCAGCGGAAAGGCACAAATCTTACCCATGTCTTTTACACACTGGTACAGTCTAGACAAAAGTTGACCTACAAGACGAGGGTTACGAAAGTTAATTACCAGTCACCCTTTCAAGTCTCAAGAGAGTAGCCCAGCCAACATACTCTCCTGACCATGATGATTTTGTCAGCGATGTTTTTTGCCCCCCCCTGCATTCGCTGCACACCTGTGCGCAACTTTGTTTCTAAGACCATGCCAATCCTCATGTGTGCGACTGGGGAGAGGGGGCGCCCCTTCTAAGATGATAACGTACGGTTTGCATTCCGGAGGCAACTGCAGAACGTTGTCACCTGGCTTATTCATAAGCAAGGAACTTTTTGAATTTGACTTTCCTTGTGTGCAAAGTCTTTTTCTTTCTTCAGATGCTTTTGAAGGCAACAAATGGTTGGTGGCAATGGGCAGTGGCTGTGCAGTTGGGTGTCTAACAGTTATGGATTTCATAGTAGAGGGCATAGGCAGAGGTTTACTTGGGGTTGAAAATGGGGTTTGAGATTGAAGGCTATTTTCGTCCCTGCCCTGGCTCGCTTTTTGTTTAGTCGCAAGAGCCTGGACTTTCTCTCCCACTGACTTAAATTGGGAAAGCACAGATACCCTTCAATGTGATTTCTAGCTCATCAAAAAAAGGTTTACATGTCACTTGAAGTGTTTAACTAAGTATTGAACTAAGGGACATATGTACGAACATATATTCCCGTAGACACCGAATGGGTAAAACCCTTTGATACATCTGGCCCTAAGTGTTGAATGAAGATTAAATTGTGAATGGGGCTCACATGCTTTTAAAGAAGCCATAACATCGTTCTTTGTTCGAGGTTTTTTTGCACGAGTACAGTCATTAGACTTGGGGTCGTTTTGCCTTTTACGCTTTGTTCATATGGCCTTTTGCGCAATGTGTGGTAAGCTAGGTGTAGTGGTCAAATGTGGATGATTCTGGAGAGTTATGCATAGAACCAAAATCTGAGGCTGCAATAGATATCAAGGGATTTGCTGGCCAGGAGTTTAAGGTGACCTCGGGAGCACCATCCGCTAATACTACTAAGTGAGCAGGGGACCCGGACACTGTACAGCTTCTATCCTGTTCTCAATGATCTCCAATTCTGTGGTAATGGCTCCCATAGCTGAGGACAAATAAGAAGTAATGGGTGGAGTACAATCAAACTCCTTAGTCCCGGTCTTCCTCCGGGAGGTAGCAGTCTTTTTCACCATGATTAGGTGATGGTAACAAGGTGAAAGGAAAAGTTATCTTACCATGTAACAGCGCTAACTTAGCGATTTTTAAGCAAAAAAATCAAGAGGGTGGGTTCAGCCTCGGCCAGCCATGGACAGGTGCAGACAGGCCCACCCTTGGCATGGGCTTTGCCAGTGCGCGTCCCGGGTGCCAAAAATGCACTTTATAGCGCCAATAATTGCCAGCAACTGTGTTGTTTAGTGAGGGCTTCTACTCTGCCCCAAGGTCTGATGGGGCTGGTAGTCCCCCTGCTTTTACGAGTACAAACAGTCTCCCGCGTCGTGGGTGCTGAGAATGCGCTTTATAGGGCCAATAACTGCCAGCTGGTGCTTTGGTTGGTGAGGGTTCCTCCTCTGCCCCAAGGTATGCTGGGGCTGGTAGTCTCCCTGCTTTCATGAGCACAAACAGTCCCCCACATCGCGGGTGCCAAAAATGCACTTTATAGCGCCAATAACTGCCAGCAGGTGCTTTGGTTCGTGAGGGCTCCTCCTCTGCCCCAAGGTCTTCTGGAACTGGTAGTCCACTGCTTTCATAAGCACAAACAGTCTTTTTTGAAGGTTTTGTGAACATTCGTCAAACTGCGCAAAAGTTGTTAGAGAAATAAAAAATGGCTTCTCTAAGTAAAAGCAATCCTAACTATAACTACCCAGTGGTAACCACCACTGGGTATTATATATACAAATAAGGAAAGGTATCAGGAAGGCACAAACGATGAAAAATAAGGAGCTTGCTAAACTAAAATAATCTCCGCTGCATTTAAAAGAACTTTGTACACTGGTCATATAATTCACATAAATCCCACCTGAACCAAAACATAAGCACAGCTTCTTCATTTTTAAATGAGACTGTTAAAGTACTTGTGCTCTCTTATAAAACTCTCTAATCCGGAATTATTTATTTCCAGTGGGTATTAAAGCGCACAAAACAGCTAATTTATCATTGTTTTTTAACGCGCAGAAAGTACACTTTGCCTGAAAAATAAATATAGAGCTCGGACAAATGATGGATAAAGCCATCAGTAATCAATATTAGCAAATTTATTAGGCGAGCTTTCTTGCTCAGTAATTAGTGCCTAAAAATATCGCGGAGATCCGCATTCAGGTATTTGCAGTCCGTTTGGATTAAGGTGGTGGCAATAAATCATTCCCCAGCTTTAAAGCAGCAGCATTGATTGGGAAGAGATGGTCAGACTTGGCACCCGCAGGGTTAATGATGCAATGGCCTGCTGATCAGCTAGTCTGGAATTACAAAGTGGACACTGACATCTTAAAATGAAGGTATTGGCACCAACTTTGTCTTCTAATGCAATGAGATTCAGATGCGCGGTTTTCAGATACAGGTTGGTAGTGAAGATTTAAGTAGCTTGTGACCACAATACTCTGGGGCTTATTTATGAGCCTTTGCGTCACTTTTACGCTGCCGGTGCATCACTTTTTGTGACGCACCAGCAGTGCAAAAAATGCGTCATGGTGCGTCATATTTACAAAGTGAAGCATCTAGGTAGATGCGTCACTTTGTAAACCCCTGCGCCACATTATACCTGCGCCAGGTATAATGTATGCAGGGGGGGCTTTCCGACGCAAGAAAGGGCCGTAGAAGTGACGCAGTGCGCCATTTCTTTGACCCTAATGCGTCAATATCTTACGCCTGCCTCATGGCAGGCGTAAGACTGACGCAGGCCCTTTCACATGGGGCTTGCCCCATGTGAAAGGACACATTGCTGGAGTTGCGTCACTTTTGTGACACACTCCAGCAATGCGTCATCTTTGCGCCTACAGATAAGTCAGAAATACTGACGTATCTGTAACTCCTTGCGACATGATGCGTCATACTGTAAATATGACGCATCATTGGTGTCGCAAGGAGGGCGCAATGAAAAGTGACGCATCGCTGTTTTCACGCAGCGATGCGTCACTTTTCATAAATGACCCCCTCTGTATTTTAGATCCTCGAGGCTTGATCCTGCCCTGCTGCATATCTAGAAAAGAAAGTGTTTGGCAAATGACTCCCTATCCGATACACCTTTTCCCGTTTTTATAACTAGACGTTTGAGAGTTCGAAATTAAAAACTGTTAAGTTTGATTTGAGCAATGTGAGATTTTACAGATGTGTTTGATCCTCATGCTCTGTTGCATCTTCTCTGCAGACAGGTCATGATTCCAAACAGGGGATCAGCGTGCACAGGAAATAAAAGGGTGGTGCTTCCTTTTCTCGGCTGCCCCCCCATGGGACAGTAAGGAAAGTGTGTTCACCCGCTATTTTATTATTCATTTTCTTCCGCTGAATATTTGGAGTAAGATGGGTCAGTTGAGGACCGCAGGCCAATGCCATCCAGCTACTAGGGGCTAGAAGCTGATAACTGCTCAAGCCTTACATATTTTGGTCAGGAAAATGTAAATGTAAAACACGTCTGAAAAAAACCCCTTAGAAAAACACATTTAAAGTGAAGTTATGTTTGCGAAATAAAACCAACAAAACACTGAAATTGTACAAATATGGATAGTTTTGCAACCCATAATTCACCCTCAAATGATTTCATTGGTGACATCACTGATGACCTCTCAAATTGCATAATTGATCAGCAATGATGAGTACATAGAACACCATGAATGACATCATTGATGACATAATTGTACGAGCAGTTATAATGTGCAATGTATACAGTGTGCACATGGAATAATTGAAGTACATGATATATACCTCTGACAAAGCAAAACAACCCTCCCCTTTGTACATTTAACACAGGAGAAAATGGTTCAGATCTTAGAGTTCACCTGAAAACTATAGTGTAACATCAACTAGGAGAAGTGAACTCCAATACTCCATGGTCAACTTCACACGTAAATGTGGAGAATTAATAATGAGGGGAAGGGGTGAGACCTCAGAGTGTGATTGAAGTATGACTCATTTTCATAATATGTAATACACATAAATGTATTGGATGTGCACAGAATGTGGAGAGACCACCGCAAACATTAGCATATATTCTATATTCACAGCTATTACATCATCAAAGCCGAGAGGAGTGACAGAAGAGAGTGTTCATAGGCCAACGTGCACATCTCCCAACTAAATCATGCCAAACAAGAATACACGCGGTCTTGGAGTACGATCATCAATTTCACTGGGTGGATCGTCAGTGTCTGTCTTTGTTTCTATCTGACGCCACGGGACACAAACCACCGATGCACCGCATTGCCAAGGGACTCCCTGTCCAAGGATCCATCGCTCCAACAGGAGGGGCCAGGTTCAGCTTATCGCGCTCAAAAGCGCGCCTGCACTCCCGCGAAGTGGGACGCGCGCAGGCCGTGCCCGGGCCAAGCCCGGGCCAAGGGCGGGCACGTCCTTGCCCGTCATTGCCAGGAAGAGGCAGGGCCACCCCCCTTGCATTTTTGGAACCCACACAAGCCGGTCTCAGGCACCAAATCAACCAATTACAAAGGTATCGCATTCTCCTTTCCACCTACCTACAATTTTCAACTGCGTTTTGCTGCATGCGCTTTAGTTTTTAACAACTGTGGGTGTTGGTTTAGACTTGGTTTAGACTTTATCCAGCTCTCCCCCGAACACAGCTAGTGGGAGTTGCTTTTTTCAACCATCTTGGGACACCGGGACATTGGGTTGCTTTAAATGGACCACTACCTTCTATATTGAAAGTTTCCTATTTTTGTTCAAATCGAGGAAGGACTTCTAGACGATAGTTTGGGTTCTGCTTTGTTCTTTCTCTTATTGACGTAATTGCACCTTGTCCCTGCCCATTTGGATTATTGTTTGAGGCTGCGGAAGATGGGAAAGAGCAAAACTATGGAGGGTTTTGGGGGGAGCCAAGCGGGGAAAGTGAAAAAAGTCAGGAAAGCTGTGAAAAGCTTAAAGAATAACTGTGTCCTAGAACACATGGATCGCATTGATAACCTGATCAGCGAGTGTGAAGGTATTCTTGATGGCGAGAATGCAGCCCTGCCATGCACACGCTCATCCCAACTCTCCCCTGGGAATACCCCCCCAACCTGCCCTCCCGTAGTCCCAGCAATGTTCAAAAAGGTGCCACCCAAGAATATCTCTTCCCAAAACCAGGAAGCCTTGTCTCATATAGCCCGGGTTCACTCTCCACCTGCAAGCCCCCCAGGCTCCCATAGTAACTCCAAGCTACTGCCAGAAGGTAGCGTTCTCTGTACAAATAGGTCCTCTCCCCTCTTGGACCTTGATGAAGGCCCAGAGGAAGATAGCCTCCAGCAGTTGATTGCAGAACCCCTTGCTACCACTGCAGCAGTTCAACTGGAAACCCAGAGCACGCACCAGCTCATTGGCGCACTTAGGGCTGAAATAGGGAGCATGCGCGCAATGATTGAGAGCCTTACCATCTTAGTCGAAACCCTTGTGCAGAAAACACCCCCCTCCGAACTGCATATGGCATCTGTGCAAAAATTACATACACATCCCTTGGGCAATCAATGTATCCCACATCTGGCTAGCAATGGGTTCACACAATCGAATGGAGCAATTGCTTCATATAGCGAAGGCCATTATGATATTGCACCCAAATGACCTTGCCATCCCTCAAAGCCAGTTATCACTCAAGATCCCTTTGGTAGCTTAGGGATTAATAACTTACCCTTATCACATGCTCCATCACCGTTATGTCATGCCCGGCCCCAACCAGTCAGCCCATATCCACCAGCTACGCACAAAATATTCATGGTAAATGTACCGAAGCTTGCCAAGGGGAAAGGCTATGAGGGGGAAGATTTGGTGATTAATAAGGCAATACACTGGATTCGTCACGTCAGGGGATGCCGCTCTGTGATTCGTGAGGACATCATCAGGGCACGTAGGTGCCACTCGTCCAAGCATCCATCCGATTGCATCAAACTTAATTTGAAAGGGGTAGATTTAGTCGAAAACCTCCTTGCCCTCGAATTCAGAACTTGCTCCCCCGACACGTCTTCTATCCAGTTCAAACGCTTTGCACCTATCGTATATAGAAAGCCCCTAGGTATGCGACCATCCGACCAGACAGTTAGCAGTTCCGGGTTAGAAGCCAATGATTGACTTGCAAAGGAATGTAACTATCCTTCTGGGCCCTCTGTTTTTTCAACCTTTTGCACTGCCAGTTGTTTAGCTGCTGGGAATCCTTCGTCGGTATATCATTCAACGGACGATCAATCTATAGTAGAACCGGGCATACACCACACTCCTATCAGTAATAGGCAGGCTGTTGTAGAGCAAATTAAAAGCGACAGTTCACAGCCACCATCTCAGGTCCCGAGCACCCCCTGTCAACGCCAGGCTCACCTAAACGACGTGCAGTCCTCCATCTCAGCCTGTCGTCGCCAACTCAGGGTGATCTCTTGGAATGTGGCTGGGCTAAATAGTAAAATGGCTCTTCCCCATTGGCACAACTTAGTTGAGAGTTATGACATCTGTATCTTTCAGGAGACTTGGAGCATGGTACCCCTGCTTAAGTCAGGATTTATGTGCTTTTGCTCCCCCGCGACGGCGATAGGAAGAGGGCGCCCGTCCGGGGGTTTGATTATTTGGGTGAGCATTGCTGTGGGTTGCCGGATTACACTCCATCCAAGCGCTAGTCCAGACATTTTGGGACTAAATATCAGGGGACTCAGGGGGGGGGACAAATTGACTTGTTTAATGTTTATGCAAGAGGGACCAAGGGCGGCAGAACCTCGCCAACTATTATCTTGCTGGAAGAAAGTCTTGCCAGATGCTCACCCCATTCTAGAGTGATAGTTGGGGGTGATCTAAAAAGCACTTTTGAGCCGCTCGAAAAGAAGATCTGTTGGGAAGCGAGACACTTGATGACAAATGGGCTGTCCCTCCTCTACTTTTGGCACCAGTAAAAAAATGGACACAGACAGCACTCCACATCAATGCCCTAAATGTGGAGTTCGGCCTAAGGGCTGTAAATGGCAGAACCCCCTCAGACAGACAGGGTTCCAACACATATAATAGAGCGAGCTGTCCTTCTCGCATTGACTACATCCTTTTAGATGTAAGATTGTGGGGAGACTTAGTCGACATGAGTGTGAACAACACCACAGATAGTGACCACAGCCCCCTCTGCCTAACTATGAATCCCTTATGGGAAGCTCCTTATTACCCCAAGACTTTTCCAGCCCCAACTCAAACTAGGGATGTAATCCCCACAAACAATAAAAGAGCTTTAAAATGGCAGAAGGTGGTAGTCCAAGGAGAAAAGATCTTAGCTATACGACAAGACCTGGTAGTGGGTACACGAGAACTTGAGTCTGCGGTTGCCAGTGAAAGAAATCTGGCCGGTGCAACCGTGGTCCATTCCTGCACCTTTGATCGAATCAATGCCCATTTTGTTGTTCCTGGGTTCAATCGCCAGCCCACTAAGCAGTCAAAAGGGGTCTTTTCATGGTACACCAAGGACTGTCAACGCGAGCGGTCAATCCTGGCAGCAGCAATCAAAGCTAAAAATTGCCCCTTGATACGAATTGCTAGGCAACGCTACAAGGCCACCTTACGCGCGGCCAAGGTAGCCTGGGACGACTCTCGTTGGCAGCAACTGAGGGAAGCTAGTGCGGCAAAGGACGCTAATCTATTTTGGTCCCTTGTCACTTGGGGTAGTAAATCGGGTGCGTCCTCGCCACCCAGCTACATCTCCGCCCAAGTATGGCACGAACATTTTAGGAAGCTTTATTCAGTTGAGGAGGCTTTACATTCGGAAAAGGCGATAGCGCCCCTAGGTTACCACACAGATGATGAGCTTTTTACCCAAGGTGAAATGGAGGCCGCAATGGATAGAATAGTCCCGTCCAAAGCAGCAGGACCAGATGGCATACCGGGTGATTTGTTTTTATCTGATATCCCTAATTGGGCCCAATACATCCTTCTGTTGGCAAATGCAATAGAAAAAGGCGCCCCGGTCCCCGAGTCATGGAAAGGGGCAGAGGTTGTCCCAATTTATAAAAAGGGAGCAAAGGATGACCCCTCGAATTATAGGCCTATAAGCCTGATTGATGCCCTTCAGAAGGTGTTTAGCAGAGTCTTGCTGCAGAGGATCCTGCAGTGGGCAGACGATAATGTCATTTTATCACAGTTTCAGGCGGGCTTCAGGATTAGGGCAGGGACAATCGACCAGGTCTTTCGGCTGCAGACCATTTATTGGAAAGAGGTGGTGATCAGCAAAGGCAGTCTTTACTTAGCGTTTATTGATCTAAGGACTGCCTTTGACTTAGTTCCAAGGTGACAGCTATGGTCAGTGCTCAAAGACCTGGGGATTCCTTCGTACATCCTTGGCCTTATTATTAGGCTGCATGAAGATACTTATGCGCAGGTCAGGTGTTGGACGCAGGGTCAGTTGACTGATCAGATCTCTGTAAACAAGGGAGTAAGACAGGGCTGTGTACTGGCCCCAACCCTATTCTCACTTTATGTGAATGGAGTGGTAAACTTTTTGCAAGAAGAACCTGCAGATGCACCAAGCCTGGGGAGGGCTAAGGTACCGAGCCTCTTGTTCGCAGATGACACCCTGTTGGTATCTAAGACCCCAATGGGGTTACAACGCCTTCTGAACAGGTTTCAACTTTTCTGCGAAGCAAGAGGGATGGTGATCAACACAACCAAAACGAAATTCATGGCCTTTAACCCCTCAAAGTCTTTTTGAGGCAGTCTTCTGCTTGACGGGAAACCTCTTGAAAGAGTGTGTACTTTTGACTATCTTGGTATCCGCCTCGCAGATAACATGTCTTGGAAAAACCATCTTGCAAAAATGTTAATGAACTACAAAAGGGTAACGGGATCACTCGGGAAGGAACACCGCCTTTCGCATAGCAGACCGGTTGCGCCAGCCCTCCAGGTTTACGAAGCAAAGGTGGTGAGTGCAGCATTGTATGGGGCTGAGTTGTGTGGATTTGAGAAGACCAAAGATCTTTGTAGATCAGAACACAAATTCCTTAGGGAACTAGTGATGCTGGCAAAGTACGTTCTCCTCACTCCCCTTATGTTTGACATGGGCAGGTGTTCCATAGGAGACATAGCAAGGCTGCGACCTTTGCTTTTTTGGGCCCGCGTCAGGAGGACTGAAGAACTTCTGCCTTATGCAGAAGCTCTATCAGAGGTCATTAGTCTGGACACAAGCAGCAAAGTGGGTTGGATTGCCAATGCCAAAAAATTGATGACAGCCATAGGGCTTAGATCTCATTGGGATAATCAGGATCCACCGAGGAAAGAGGTGCTCAATGGCTCATAATGGAATTGGGTGGACCAGCAAGAGTTCAGCAACCCAAATTTGGGGAGATTGACCACCGAATTATTTCTACACAAGCAGGAAAGGCATTTGGAGCCCTTTCTAGATTTAATCCAGGTCCCGCAGGATAGGCTCTTATATATTCATTTCAGGTTTGGCACCCTTCCCGTCAACGAAACCACAGCTAAATGGCATTCAAACAACTTAGCCTCTAAGGAATGTCCATGCTGCAAGGCCCCCAAAGAAAGTGTTGCCCATGTTATGTTTGCTTGCCAAGCCTATTCCACACCCAGTGCAAAGTGGCTAAAACCGGTCTGTTCGCAATTGGGCATTCGAGAGCATCATGTTGCCTTGCGTATTCTTAGGTCGGACCCAAGACCACTGTTTGTCTGCAGCGTGGCTTAGTTTTTAAGCCACGCATAGTTAATTAGAAGGAAGGTCTCGAAGCAGCAGTCCTTAGCCGTATGAGGCCTACGTGTAGCCGACTCTGGGCTCCCAAGATAACACATTAAGGCTTTTTAAATTTTGCATGTGTCCTTCTTTGTTCCCCTTTTTACTGACAGTGCCTTCTGGCTGGGCAGCTGCAAGATAGGTCTAGCAGAAATTGCACTACAAAATGGATGCCATGTTGCTATGTTTTATCCCTATTTTAAAAACGTTAATCATGTACATTTTATTCTTATGTGCACTATTGATAGTCTTGCCATGATACGCTGACCACGTTAGATGCAGGCTTAAGTATGGTATTAGCGTGGCCTGGTTGCATGTATTTGTTGTAGCATGTTTAGGATGATGGAACTATTTCATACTGTTTCATTTATCAAAAACTGTGCTTTTCTCTTTTATTATCTTTTACGACATGAGCGGTCGTATTAGTATTAATGTTTATACAAATGCAACAGTATCTAGTGGGATACCAAACGCATCTAAAAGGGGATCTTAGGACGGCCATGCTGCTATTAATCATTTTAGCCGCCACTTTGATTGTCTTTTTATCTGGAAATCAATTTTAGCATTTGTTTTTAGAAATGAATTTAGAGGATTTTTCCTTTTTATCCTACACTCGAACTTGAAGATTTGTATTCAATGCACTTGCACTTTATGGGGTTGATTGTGGCAAACTTAATGTTTTTTGATAAGATCTCAGTCTTCCAATGTTGTACTGTATGCAGTGTACTTGTATGGTCGCAAATGACCGAAATAAAGTTCGAAATGAAATGAAATGAAATAGTGTTCTCATCACTGCATGACATTTACAAAACAATACAATTTCAATTTTTTCAAACCAGGGAGCCATGCATCACAGTTTCTTCACAGGGCCCCACAAATGCAAGGTGCAGGCCTTGCATACACACATAGATGTACAGACAAAGATACTTATCTGTTCATGAGGACTGGAACAAATTTACATTTCTTCTCATACCCAGGTGTCCGGTCTCAGTGATATGCAACCCTTCCTGTGTAAACCCAGAAAACATGAGTGTGTTTAGCTCTTTATGGTGCTTGAAGTCAGAATAGAGGCTGCCTATCTCTCACACCAGGTGAAAGAAATGTCTTGCAACATTTTGCAATCATTATTTAGCACCTGCAATTCGTGTAACAAAGTTGGGGGGGGGGCAGAATGCTGCCTTCCTGCAAAAACACCAAGACCCGAGTAACAATACTTTTTCTGTGAGTAGTACATACTCACAAAATTCAGGAGCAATTCATGGCAAGTTGGGAGGAAGTCACAGTCATAGGAAACGTTTTGGGTATTGGGCCCATCATGTATGAATAAATCCCCTCAACTCCCAGAACAGAAGATGGTGGCACCACTGCTGAACACCAAATTAAGGGTGTGTTATGTAATTACAAAAATACATTTTTTGTCTACACCCTCAAAATATCATGAACACACTGCAATTGCCATTTTGTCCTACCTATGTTCAAATATTTCACTCTCCCTGTGATTTAAAAGTATTGATAGGTGCTTGCTATTTTCGACTGGCTCCGTACCTTTGAAGGTTGTTGACACACACTTATTCTAACCAATTTGCCCGCAAGCCAGTTTAAATGAAAGACATGCGTAACTATAAGATGGATGCCTTTAAAAAATGCAGTCTAACCGCTGAGTTAGTAGTTTCAGTCAGGGCCTGGCTGACCATGGTGCCATCTTGGCCTTTTTCCATGGGCTGCCAGCTAATGGGTTGGTTTCAGAGCACAATGGGCTGCCTGGACCCAGCCATGGCCCGATGATCTAATGTAGTCACAGCTTTTGGCACTGTGGGGCTGGTTTGAACATTTTGTGCATGGTTACCCTTTGGTTTGTAGTCTGATGCCAAATGCAGCTAGTGTTCTTTAAGAATTTTATCTTGAGTGGTCTGTTGACACAACTTCGCTTCTTAGGCCCTTAGAAAACCACCATGACAAATCTCCACTCAATTCAATAAGCTTTATTCGGTTAGAGTGTGGCAACCATAAAAGCAAATGTACATACACATATTAAAAAAATCCAATTTCATTAAAACAGCGGAAATTCAATCACAGTACATAATTACATTAAAACATCATACTTTTTCTAGCATGAATTGATCGTAAAATAAATGTTGCAGCATAAAAACAAATCTTAGGCTCTTTTAGTGTAAACAATAGACTCATAGCAGCAGTAGTGGTTTGGACGTTATATTTCTTAAACAATGGTTTTAAATAGGCGATTCTAAAATTCAAGTACAAATCACATAAGAGTAGAAAGTGCAAGGTGCTCTGCTTAGTATGCCCATCACATGGACACGGGGAGACTGGTCGCTGTTTCATTATGGGGAACGCTACTAAGTGGTGGACAAGGCCTAATCTCATTCTTGTCAAGACAAAGCGGTGAGAGGGTCTCGTGACTAGTGTTAGATAGCTTTGAAAGCCATCAATATCTATATGCAGATGGTAAAGCTGGTACGTGGTTTGCTTCCCTACTGTTCTCAACCTGCACTCCTTCTTATGGTACAAGAAAGTATTCTTTATCTCCTGTTTAGACAACCCTGTTACGTCATATGAATTTTCCAGGGTCGTCAGATTGAATAGATCTCTATAAGCATTAACTATATATTTAAGCCAGGGGATCTTAAGGCAGTTGTCCAATCGCAGGCAGTCCTTAATAATTAGTTTAGTAAATATAGTCTCCTCTTTTAACCAAATTGATCTCCAAAGCAGTAGGGGTCTCAGTGCAATCAAGTCTGACAGATAATTGAGCCCCACTTCACAATGTATTAATTCAGAGGATGCTGAAGCAGGCAGACATAGGAGCTTTTTAAGAATACATTTTCCTCTATTTGCAATTCTTGGCTAGAATGATGACCCCAGACCCCTGCGCCATATAGTGCAACAGAGGCGCATCTGGC
Source organism: Calotriton arnoldi (assembly GCA_963921515.1). NCBI lineage: Eukaryota > Metazoa > Chordata > Amphibia > Caudata > Salamandridae > Calotriton > Calotriton arnoldi. Next base: position 21,835 of record CAWUFW010014923.1, read on the forward strand.
TTTATAAATAGAAATCATATCTTTGATGCGGCAATCCCCCAATTTAGATGCAAACCTAAAGACCCCATGCACACTTTTAGTCATCTTGGCCCGGACATTAGACATTTCACGCATCCATTTACCGTCACCAGCAAAAGATAGCCCCAGATAACAGAAATTGTCTACATTTTGCACTTTTTCCCATCTATAAAAAAGATTTCATATTCCTGGGTTTCAAACCACAAACCATTGTATGTGTTTTGGCCTTGTTAATCAGCAACTTCCTCCCATTGATAAAATCTGCAAACCCATCAATTAACCGCTGTAGGCCTACCGGTGTTCTAGATAAAAGCACAGCGTCATCCGCATAAAGCAGAACCGGGACATCCTGGCCCTCAGCTTGGGGCGTCCGCCTGTACCAATTTAAGAACTGCGTCAACTTCGTTAATAAATAAGGTAAACAGCAATGGTGCTAAGACGTAGCCTTGGCGGATACCACGTTTAACGTTAAAATTAGGGGTACATTCGCCCCTTTGGCCATACCGTACTCTGGTTGATAGTTTCTCGTATAGCCTAGCTAAAAAGTAGACAATGGGCTCCGGGGCACCGAGATTGAGTAAAACTGGCCAAAGTATAGCGTGGTCCACTAAATCAAAGGCGCTGCTAAGATCAGCAAAGCATAAAAAAACCCGTCCTTGTTTAGCACATGTATATTTGCCAATTAAAAGCTCTAAATTAATATACTGTTCAATTGTGCCCAGTCCCTTTCTAAAACCGTATTGAGCCTGTGACAGTATCCCATTATCCGCAACCCACTCTTCCAGTCTTACTAATAAAACCCTGCTCATGACCTTTACTGATGAATCTAATAGGGAAATCAGCCGGTAGTTCTTGGCTTCCGATTTGTTCCCTTTTTATAAATGGGGATAATAACGGATTCGCCCCAAGTAGTGGGAGCTCCTCTGTTACTGCAGCGTTAAAAACTTTAGTGAGTATCGGGCCCCACAGTTCCGGCACAGTTTTATAAACATCAATAGGTACACCGTCCGGGCCTGGCGATTTTCCCCTTTGCTGCTTCTAATACCTAACTCAACCTCCTCTAGGGTGATATTTAGGGGAATGGTGGGCCATTTATTTGGGTTAGTAAGATCCTTAGTAACATTATCACATGGGTTAAAAATGTTGGAGAAATGTGCCACCCATTCCTCACAGCTGACGTGGCACAGAAGTTCCGGGAAAGATTCATTTTTAAGAAATGTCGAGTTGACAGTTTCCCAGAACAACTTATTATTAGATGAGTCTGCAGCCAACACAAGATTATCCCATGCCTCCTCTTGGAGTTCCCTTCTTCCTCCGTTTTAAATTTAATTTATAATCTAATCTTAGTTTTTGTACTTGCGCCTTATCCCTGGGTCTACTGGAGAGTGCTAGTTTCAACTGGTTCAGTCAGTCGGTACAGGAGTGATTGAACCAGCCCCTGATCTGCATGTGTTTCCTGCAAGGTGGTGCAGTAAGTAATTTATAAATGATATCATTAATTTTACAAAAATGAGTTAATATCATAGCTGGTTCAACCTCAATTTCTAGACTATCATACATCTCATTACGACATTCTAGAACAATATTTTTTAAATTTTAACTAAGTTAGTACCTTTCCACCTGATTCTAGTGCCGTTTGGTCTACACAGGGCGATATTACCAATAACAGTTTGTTGAACTACAGATTTATTCCCCCACACAAGCATTGGCATAATAATACAATTATGGTCACTCAAAAACAGTTCGTCAATCCATGGGGTAGAACATAAATTTACAATATTGGCAGATACTATTACATGATCAATAGTACTATTTGCATTTCTTCCGGTGAAGGTTGGTATCTCTCTCCCATACCCATCCTGTGCACATTGCATAATATCAAGGTCATATTTCGCCAAGACGGTGTTTAAGGTGTCTCCATAGATGTTATGTGGGAAATGTATACAGTCATCCCCTTCGTCGCTACTAAACCCACAAACTTTAGTCCCAGACAGAGTACAAATTGAGATATTAAAATCTCCGACCCATACAATAGCAACATTTGTATTTTCTGCTGTGACCAAGTTATCTACTTCCGTTTCTAATTCGGTGACTACATTATGGCAATGGAATCAAATATATTATTATAAAAATTAATCAGTAAAACATCCTTGCCGTTTTTATGGTGTAACCACAATATCTGCGAGTGGTACTCTACATTAGTAATCCTTCTAACTCTCAGGGGCAAATTATTTTTCAGGAGGATTAACAGCCCACCCTTTGCTCTGCCAAACATAGCGGGAGTTGCTGGTGAATCATAAGAGTTAAACCCTTCAAAATAAACATGATCAGTACACCAAGTTTCTTGTAAACAAATTATGTCATGTTTATTGATAAAATCTACCCATCCTAACAAATCCTTTTTACTTGCCAGTCCGGCTATATTCCAGGTGACAATGGTATAGCCGCTGGCTGGGGGGTTTCCTATACTTTCAATGGGTTGGTCATTTATTCTATTACTGGCCTCTCCCTTATTAACACGGAGGAGCAATACGGGTGGGTTTATAGCCTTTTCCGTTAATTGCCCTTTATTTTCATTTGGGTGAACCCCTACACTGACAACTATCTCCTTATTTAATGTATGTGAGGCAGGCAAGTTTATATCCCTAGATGGATATTTGGACATAATTAAATTAGGCATGTCCATGTTAAGCGCACTATCTACAAATAGCCCTACGCCCGTCAACCCAGTTCCTTCAAATGCCTTTCCCCCAACGGGTGGACGGGCAGTACTCTGTCAATCATTTACATCAAGTGTGCTAAGTGGTAAAAATCTATTAGATGTAGGTAATCCATAATACGGCTGGGGTGGCACTGCTGGATTAATTCTACACGGTTCCTGGTCCCCTCCCATATTGGGTGAAGACCTTAAGTGTCTATAGAAGAAGCCTAAAGGCAAAAGTGATACTTTAAAATCACTATGTGGAAGTGCAACTGCTCTTTCCAGGGACGTCCTGGCCCAATTGGGGTTCCTGAAGTTAATGATTACGCAGTCACCATTCAATGATTTTCTTAAGGACCCGATCCAGTTTACTCTTCTAGTCAAGAGTATCTGGTCAGTACGATCCACAGGGAAACCACAATTTTGATTTAGCCAGTGCACCCCTTTATTTTTTAGAGTATCATGCGTTTCCTTTTGCCCAGACTCTAGTTGGGGTACATTCGCCAAGACTGCCACATATGGACAGCATTCTGGGGGTAAGTTAATCGATAAACCAATTCTTCCCCCCGGTTCCTCCCTCTCCTTTGGTTTGTTAGGGGTCTGAGTTGGCGCTACGCTTACAATCCTGTCCCCTCTATTATAGCAGGGATAATTAATCTGTGTCACTGTCTGTCTAGGACCTGTTAGGGTCGTATTAGCACCGGTTTTGGGCACCTGGAGGTTAAAACCTTGGCCCTCACAGTCCCTATTATTTCTATTGGTGGTGTTTAGGGTACTAGTTAGTGTGTTAACAGTAGTAGTAGTTATACCTAGTTTAGGGCATTCATACGGTCCCCCCTGTGGCCCATTCGCATTCTCCCTTGGGTATTCGCTAATATGTCTTAATATATTACTAAGTTTGGTGACTTCTCCATTAAGTTTATCTAACTTATCGTGTAGTGGTTTAATAGATACTTCTAATTTTTGTGTTAAAAGGGCTACAATATGGTTAACTCGCTCATCAGACAGGGGTCCTGTGTCAGGAGGTTTCTCCAATGCCTTGGCAGTAGTATTCGATGGTGGGCCTTTTTTACTTTTACTAATGGTCCCTGTTTTCACTTGACTTTTACTGCAGCTCCTTTTCCTTTTTGGTGTAGGAGAACCACTAGGTGATTGCGATTGTGGTGCTTCCGGTGGTAAGGGTAGATCTGGGTCAAGATCAAGGATCCCAGTATTCACAAGGAAGGTGATTTCTTGCTCATTACTTGGGGTAGACTCTACTTCCAACCCAGCTATTTCTTCCATCACTGTGCCTACACCTAATGAAAGGCGACGTTCCGCCCTATCTATTTCAACGTTAATGGAGCTAACCGCCCTTACTAGATAGGAATCAATGGTAGAGCATGAGGGGTCAGCTGTAGTTTTTGAGGATTTTTGTAATTTGCGTTTTGACATCCTGATGATTAATAATATATCACAAGAACCCAAAGCAGATTCAGCAAAAATAAGACCTAGTTTATTGTCTGCAGTGTGCAAAGTTACAATCTGCAAAACCGCAGAGAACTAAGTGCCGACAATGTAAGGTACTTAAAGTGCCGGAAAAGTGCAAAATGCAAAATACAAACACTTATACCACAAGGCCTAAGGAGTTAAAAATTGCAATAGTATAATCGCAAAGTACTAAATGCCAAAGATATAAAGTGCATAGAGTGCCTAAAAGTGCAAAATGCAAAGTACAAACACTTATACCACAGGGCCTAAGGAGTTAAAATTGCAATAGGATAATCGCAAAGTACTAAATGCCAAAGATATAAAGTGCATAGAGTGCCTAAAAGTGCAAAATGCAAAATACAAACACTTATACCACAGGACCTAAGGAGTTAAAATTGCAATAGTATAATCGCAAAATACTAAATGCCAAAAGATATAAAATGCATAGAATGCCTAAAAGTGCAGAATGCAAAATACAGACTCAAACCGCGGGGCCAAAGATAAAAGAGGACTGGGCACAAATATAGACAATAAAAACCTATAAAATCAAGTTAAAAAGCAAATCAACTCATGCTAGTAATCTGAATATATGTACCATTAATAAACGATTCAATACACACTCCAAAAGTACTGGTAAGTTACACTAACCCCAGCTGAGTCTTTTAGCTATCTTGCTTACTCATTGTCCGGATTTAAAATCATTTAATAACACGATCTCTGAAAAGAATGATCACACTGCCGACTAAGAAAAGATGTAATACTTCATTAGTTGTCTCACCGCCTTATAGTTCTTTAGGGTAATTGATGATAGTTGTGAGACCGGCACTCAGTTCACTTTAAGAAGTTCTTCCAGACAGTATCCAGTTCCGGTTCAAATTTAGAGCCGCCCTGACACAATTTCCAAAAGCTAAATAAGGTGGCCCTGCCCTGACAAGGTCTGACGCGGACGGGCGCAGATGGGCCCGCCCTTGGCCCGGGCACACCCGCGCGCGTCCTGTGCTGCGGGAGTGCCTGGGGGGCTTTGTAGGGCGCAGGGAGGGTGACGTCACCTCCCGCGCCGAGTGTTCACCGGGGCCAGCTGGGGGATCGAGTCCCACCCCAGCTGTGATGCTGGCTCTCCGGGACTGCTGGCTGCTGCTCCTGCGAGGCCCCCCCTGGGGCAAGAAGGAAGTAAGGTGCGTCGAGGGCTCACAAGCCCGAGTAAGCGTCCGCGCTGCGGGAGTGCCTGGGGAGCTTTGTAGGGCGCAGGGAGGGTGACGTCACCTCCCGCGCCGAGTGTTCACCGGGGCCAGCTGGGGGATTGAGTCCCACCCCAGCTGTGATGCTGGCTCTCCGGGACTGCTGGCTGCTGCTCCTGCGAGGCCCCCCCTGGGGCAAGAAGAAAGTAAGGTGCGTCGAGGGCTCACAAGCCCGAGTAAAGCGTCCCGCGCTGCGGGAGTGCCTGGGGATCTTTGTAGGGCGCAGGGAGGGTGACGTCACCTCCCGCGCCGAGTGTTCACCGGGGCCAGCTGGGGGATCGAGTCCCACCCCAGCTGTGATGCTGGCTCTCCGGGACTGCTGGCTGCTGCTCCTGCGAGGCCCCCCCTGGGGCAAGAAGGAAGTAAGGTGCGTCGAGGGCTCACAAGCCCGAGTAAAGCGTCTCCCTGTGATTTAAAAGTATTGATAGGTGCTTGCTATTTTCGACTGGCTCCACACCTTGGAAGGTTGTTGACACACACTTATTCTAACCAAGTTGCCCGCAAGCCAGTTTAAATGAAAGACATGCGTAACTATAAGATGGATGCCTTTAAAAAATGCAGTCTAACTGCTGAGTTAGTAATTTCAGTCAGGGCCTGGCTGACCATGGTGCCATCTTGGCATTTTTCCATGGGCTGCCAGCTAATGGGTTGGTTTCAGAGCACAATGGGCTGCCTGGACCCAGCCATGGCCCGATGATCTAATGTAGTCACAGCTTTTGGCACTGTGGGGCTGGTTTGAACATTTTGTGCATGGTTACCTTTTGGTTTGTAGTCTGATGCCAAATGCAGCTAGTGTTCTTTAAGAATTTTATCTTGAGTGGTCTGTTGACACAACTTAGCTTCTTAGGCCCTTAGAAAACCACCATGACAAATCTCCACTCAAAAATCGTACTCACAGAACATCTGTGAGTACGTTTGTATACTGTGAGTACGATTTGTGAGTGGAGATTAGTCATGGGGTTTGTCTAAGGGCCAAAGAAGCTAAGCTATGTCAAGAGAACACTGAAGATTAACTTCTTCTGGTTATATAGAGCACAAATAAAATGGCATTAGCTCATTTTATATATATATATGTGTGTATATGTGTGTGTGCATATTTGTATAGATATATATATATATATATATATTCACTGAAAAAACCATAGGTTTCAGCGGCGTTATAGTTAGTTGGACATTTCACTCGTACAAAACCATAGACATTCCCCCGTTATAGTTAGTTCAGCTAACTATAACTCGCGCGCCCGCAATGCACTGCTGATGACGTCGCATATTACATCACTCATGACATGGTCAGTGACATCACTCATGACATCACTCATGACATCACTGATGACATCTCAAATGACATCACTGATGACATCACTGATGACATCATCCTTGTGATAGAGTGGCAGACCTCCTCTCACCCTAATATAACCTTTGATACACACACTCAAAAATACAAACTACCATTTTCAAAACAATAGACATACCGATACCAATTACAACACACCTATTCAGTAATTCCAAGATCTACACAAACATCCACTCATTCACCAACAGTCCCTATACAGTCACTCATACATGTACTCACTCATCATATGTACTCATACACCTATACATCCTGTTACACACCGCCACTCATCCATAGAGTTACTCACACACATAGTCACACATGCAAACAAAGTATCAAACATCCATTTACTTGCATATACAGTTATTCACACACTACCACACTTACTTCTACAGAAACTTACACATACTTACTCTCTTAAACAATCACTTATAGAAACACCTACTTATTTGTACAGGAACTCTTCCAATCTCTCACTCTCACATATACTCACTTATATACACCAATACTCACATATACTAGTTTAAAACATATGTAGTTACTCAAAGACAGTATTGAGACAGTCATTCACTCACTAACACACCCATACACACACTCATCCACCTATACAGTCCTGCACACATGCTGTCTTCAACACATACAAACAGTGAGTCACTCATTCATGCATCTATGCACTAAGTAATACCCCCCACCGAACCAAACAGACGCTCAGACACTCATACTGATACTCAAAAAACCAACTAATAACCCATATAGACACTAATGTAGCTACTCACCAACCCATGCAGCCACTTATACACAAAGTGAGAGACTGATACAGATATTTTCATATTTAAACATTACTCACTAACCCATGTATTCACTAAGATACACTTAGTCAGTTATACAATCAATTATACAAAAAGAAATCATCCATTTAGACACTTATATACCCATTTATTCTTCCGTCGACCTTGAGATATACATATATAAAACATATTTAATTTTCAGAAAAACACACATTCACTGGATGATGTCATCAGTGATGTCATTTGAGATGTCATCAGTGATGTCATGAGTGATGTCACTGACCATGTCATGAGTGATGTAATATGTGACGTCATCAGCAGTGTATTGTGGGCGCGCGAGTTATAGTTAGCTGAACTAACTATAACGGGGGAATTTCTATGGTTTTGTACGAGTGAAATGTCCAACAAACTATAACGCCCCTGAAACCTATGGTTTTTTCAGTGAATTTCTAAGGTTTTTTAAATGCTAATTTCTAACTATAACGTGCCTGAAACCTATGGTTTTTTCAGTGAATTTCTAAGGTTTTTTAAATGCTAATTTCTAACTATAACGTGCCTGAAACCTATGGTTTTTTCAGTGAATATATATATATTTATTATACTATGTATACATGTGAAAATGTCTCGGTCCCCTGTTTGCCTCGGTGGCACGGAAAAAATGGGTGGAACTGACGTCAGCACGCCGACGAGGTCCTCTTATGGCTCCGATGACGTCATACGGTGACGCGAGCGGAGCCGTGCTCGTTGACGTGGGAGAGCTAGGAAAGAATTTCCGTGGAATGCTGGTGCAGGGGATATTCATCTAAGTGTTCAGGCTAGTCCGTTGGGAGCAACCGTTTATGTTGCCACTCCAGAAACCGAAACCAGTGATCCGAGGGCAGAGGCCCTGCAGATGGCACACGAGGTGGGGTGCCCAGTCGTGTGCACCGGCAGGGCAGCGAAGTGACAAGCACCACAACCCACAAAAAAGGTAACGAGGGCACTGAATAACACAGGATCTTCTCTTTGTATCTGGCAGGAACAACGAAGTTAAAATGCCCTAGTACCAAAATGTAGAATTAGTGCTACAACGGTCTTCAAGAGGACCTGCGATGCCGCTTCTGCCTCCCGTACCTTGGAGGCGGCACATGGGTCACGCGGTACGGTCTTCTGCGGTGGGACGCACACTCGTTGACCTCTCATGGCACTGCTACACACTTCAGGGACGACGCTTTCCATTAGCTATGTTTTCTGATGACATGTCGCGCCAGCCCTGTCCAACAACAGAACTCCTTTAGATCCAAACAGACTCTTCCACTCTCTCACTGGAAGTGAAACCAGGCCACGCGGACACTTTCACAATACAACAGCCGGGAATGCACTTTTCAGTAAAAAAACACATTCCTTCCTCCTAATTAATCAAATAAACGTCTCACTGAAGAACAGGGGCCAGCTTCGATCGGTAAACAGCCGTTACAACGACTTTTTACTTTGTGATACCATTACAATGCATGCATTACCACGCATGCGTTGTACATCACGAAAGTCATTACTACGCATTTTTTAGAACGCATGGTCATTTACCACGCATGCCTTTACAACGAATTTTGTTGTAAAGGTATGTATGGTAAATGACCATGCGTTCTAAAAACATGTAGACGATCCATGTCGTTGTAAGGAAGCAGAGGCTGTTCCGTTTCCTCACAACGACGTGCACCGCCCCTCAGAGATGACGTGAAGCAGGAACCACGAGGAGAGAGGAACCATGAGGAGTGAGAGGTAAGGGGGATTGGGCATGGGGTGGGGGTTTCTTTTCTAGGGTTTAGGGTAGTGCAGTGGTGTTTGGGTGGTGTAGGGGGTCGTGCTGGGGGTAGGTTTTTAGGGTTTAGGGTAGTGCAGTGGTGTTTGGGTAGTGTAGGGGGTCGTGCTGGGGGTAGTGTTTTAGGGTTTAGGGTAGTGCAGTAGTGTAGGGGGTCGTGCTGGTGGTAGTGTTTTTGGGTTTAGGGTAGTGCAGTGGTGTATGGGTAGTGTAGGGTGTCGTGCTGGGGTAGTGTTTTAGGGTAGTGCAGTGGTGTTTGAGTAGTGTAGGGGGTCATGCTGGGGGTAGTGTTTTATGGTTTAGGGTAGTGCAGTGGTGTTTGGGTAGTGTAGGGGTCATGCTGGGGGTAGATTTAGGGTTTGGGTAGTGCAGTGGTGTTTGGGTAGTGTAGGGAGTCGTGCTGGGGGTAGTGTTTTAGGGTTTAGGGTAGTGCAGTGGTGTTTGTGTAGTGTAGGGGGTTGTGCTGGGGGTAGTGTTTTAGGGTTTATGTTAGTGCAGTGGTGTTTGGGTAGTGTAGGGGGTAGTGCTGGGGTAGTGTTTTAGGGTTTAGGGCAGTGCAGTGGTGTTTGTGTAGTGAAGGGGGTCATGCTGTGGGTAGTGTTTTAGGGTTTAGGGTAGTGCAGTCATGTTTGTGTAGTGTAGGGGGTCGTGTTTTAGGGTATAGGGTAGTGCAGTGGTGTTTGGGTAGTGTAGGGGGTCATGCTGGGGTTAGTGTTTTAAGGTTTAGGGTAGTGCAGTGGTGTTTGTGTAGTGTGGGAGGTCATGCTGGGGGTATATTTAGGGTTTAGTGTAGTGCAGTGGTGTTTGGGTAGTGTAGGGAGTCGTGCTGGGGGTAGTGTTTTAGGGTTTAGGGTAGTGCAGTGGTGTTTGGGTAGTGTAGGGAGTCGTGCTGGTGGTAGTGTTTTAGGGTTTAGGGTAGTGCAGTTATGTTTGGGTAGTGTAGGGTGTCGTGCTGGGGGTAGTGTTTTAGCACTCATTTTTCTTTCTACAGCACTAACCATAATTTCTATGACAAAATGAACCCCCTCATTTTGTTCCTTTTTAAATTAAATGTTTTAAGAGTTACCAGTTTATTCCAATCAAGATGGCTTCAGGTGTGCCATAATTTTGTCATAAGTAAGACTGTTAGCACTCTAGTTGTTCTTTAGAACACTCTGGGAAGCTGCAGTAGAACACAAAGGCATCAACTGACAGGCTGCTCCTGTTGAAATATAACAGGAAGATATTTGAGATCACACTTGAAACATGTCCTAATTTTTCTTTCTACAGCACTAACCATAATTTCTATGGCAAAATGAACCCCCTCATTTTGTTCCTTTTTAAATTAAATGTTTTAAGTGTTACCAGTTTATTCCAATCAAGATGGCTTCAGGTGTGCCATACTTTTGTCATAAGTAAGACTGTTAGCGCTCTAGTTGTTCTTTAGAACACTCTGGGAAGCTGCAGTAGAACACAAAGGCATCAACTGACAGGCTGCTCCTGTTGAAATATAACAGGAAGATATTTGAGATCACACTTGAAACATGTCCTAATTTTTCTTTCTACAGCACTAACCATAATTTCTATGACAAAATGAACCCCATCATTTTTTTCCTTTTTAAATTAAATGTTTTAAGTGTTACCAGTTTATTCCAATCAAGATGGCTTCAGGTGTGCCATAATTTTGTCATAAGTAAGGCTGTTAGCACTCTAGTTGTTCTTTAGAACACTCTGGGAAGCTGCAGTAGAACACAAAGGCATCAACTGACAGGCTGCTCCTGTTGAAATATAACAGGAAGATATTTGAGATCTCACTTAAAACATGTCCTAATTTTTCTTTCTACAGCACTAACCATAATTTCTATGGCAAAATGAACCCCCTCATTTTGTTCCTTTTTAAATTAAATGTTTTAAGTGTTACCAGTTTATTCCAATCAAGATGGCTTCAGGTGTGCCATACTTTTGTCATAAGTAAGGCTGTTAGCACTCTAGTTGTTCTTTAGAACACTCTGGGAAGCTGCAGTAGAACACAAAGGAATCAACTGACAGTCTCTGCCCTTGTTGGATGCACATGTTTTACTGAGAATGTCAGACTTCATTCTCACATGACTGAGAAAGATAATGTGAATTTACAGAAAATATGCTCTCATTTTAGCTTCTGGAGCACCTTCCAAAACTGTATGGGACAAGCATGTGAAAATAGTTCTCTCAAACATGATTCATGATATCCCAGCAGAAGGTTTTTCACAGGGTAAAATCACCTTAGAACACACCACAATTCCTGAAATTAGTATGGTACCATCAACAAATGAATTCTAATGTAACTAAAGTCTGTTATCACCCTTTATAGTTCTCCTTTTGGTAACCCTCAAAATCTTCGATTCACTACAATGCATTACAATGGGGTACTATCATTTATATTGGTCCCAAGATGGCTGCCAGCAATTCCAGGATGAAGTGCTGACAGCCAATCAGATCTCACGATGACATGTGTGGTTAGGCTCCGCCCAGATATATATATGTTTTCTTTTTCAAATTTCTCAGGAACTACTGAATGGATTTACACCATTTAAGCAAAAGGCACGACTCTGAACCAAGGGCTACCTTTTTGGCAAATTTGGTGTAATTCCGTTCAGCAGTTCGGGCTGTAGCTGCGACTAAAGGTTCCTATGGAAAATTGCATGGGGAAAATACGTTTTGGGACCCCCCTTTTTTCTCAGCCCCCGCTTGCCGAATCACCCTGAGACTTTCAGGATAGGAGCGGACCGGAGCGCCCCAACAAGTTGGAAAATTTCGCGAAGATTCGTCAACCGGCGCCAAAGTTATTTCAAATAGAATGTTGCGGATTTCCTATGGAAAATAGGTCCTAACTATAACTATCTACTGGCGACCGCCAGTAGATAATATATATATATATATTATCTACTGGCGGTCGCCAGTAGATAGTTATAGTTACAACCTATTATCCATAGGAAATCCGCGACATTCTATTTGAAATAACTCTCTTGCCGGTTGACGTATCTTCGCAAAATTTTCAAACTTTGTGGGGCGCTCCGGTGTGTGGGGGCCTCTAAGGGCCCCCAAGCCCCAGGGACCACCACCCCCAGGGCTTTATGTATAATGGTGCGGGAGGGCTCTGAGCCCTCCCGCAGCTCCGAGACCGCCACCTCCCCGGGGCTTCTTTTTTATTTTTGAAAAACCTGTGTGGGGGCTCCAGCCCCCACATGCCCCGGGACCACCACCTCCCCGGGGCACTAAGAAAAATTACAATGGGGGTCCGTTTTGGACCCCCAAGCCCCGGGGACCACCACCTCCCCGCGGCTTTCAAAATGTAAGGAGGGGGCCGCGCGGCCCCCTCCTGGAGCCTGTGGTGGCTCTGGGGACCGCCACCCCCAGGGCCGGCTCCTGCAGTGTCCCGGGGTGCCTACCCCGGGACACTGCTGTTTGCACTGACAGGACGGGAGCCTCGCGGCTCCCGTCCTGTCATTGCAAACTGCTTTGGATATTGGAAGAGAGAGCAGGAAACCTGCTCTCTTCCAATATCCAAGCTGATTGCTTTCCACATGGGGAGCAGCATGTTAGCTGCTCCCCATGTGTAAAGCAATGCTGGCTCCCGTAGGACACGGGGAGCCGGCGGGACTGTGGGGGTTTGGGGACCCCCCACAGTTCCCAACGAGAGGCCAGGCCCCGGGGATGGGGTCCCCGGGGCCATAAGTGGCCACGGAGGGGGGCCACGCAGCCCCCTCCCCAAAGGTAAAAAAAGTAAAAAAAAAAAAAAAAGTGCAAGGCCGGCCCCGGGGATGGGGTCCCCGGGGCCTTAAATGGCCTGAGGAGGGGAGCCACGTAGCCCCCCTCCAAATAAAAAAAAAGAGGCCATGCCCCGGGGATGGGGTCCCGGGGCCAATACAGGCCCAGGGAAGGGGGCCATGCGGCCCCCTTCCCGTTTTTTTTTATTTTAATTTAAAAAAAGGGGTAAGGCCCTGGGGATGGGGTCCCAGGGCCTAAAAATAGGAAAAAGGAAGGGGAAAAAAAAAAAAAAACGATCGGGCCCGCCCGCAGGCCCCGCCCCCTTCCTTCACCACTCTGCAAACGCGCCCCCTGGCTCTGTGGTGCTTTTTGGAGGTATATGGTGGGCTAGTTGCACCCCAGGGACCCTCAGGATTCAAGGGGAGTTAATCCCCCGACTTAAAACGCGCCACGGGGCGCGTTTGCACAGTGGTGAAGGGAGGGGGCGGGGCTTCAGGTGACATGTGTGCAAACAGGCCGCGTGGCGCGTTTTAAGATGGGGAATTAAATCCCCTTCAATCCTGAGGGTCCCTGGGGGCCAACTAGCCCAACAGGTACGTCCAAAAAGCGCCACAGAGCTGCGTTGCAGAGAGGTGTAAAAAGGGGTGTGGCCTCTGTACATGTCTCTGCAACGCAGCCCCCTGGCGCATACTGGAGGTTCCTGGTGGGCTAGTTGGCCCGTAGGGACCCTCATGATTCAAGGGGACTTAATCCCCCAACTTAAAACGCGCCACGGGGCGCGTTTGCACAGATGTCACCTTAGGCCCCGCCCCTCCCTTCACCATTGTGCAAATATTCCTCTAAAATCAGCCGAAATACGAATTCTGATTTACTCACCTGTTATCAGGAGAGACCTCAGTGCTGCATCTTTCAGCCCAGTACTAATCCTGAAAAGTAATTTTAACCGTACTTACCAGTAACTTGAATTTCCTTCCATAGGCTAACATTGACTGGTTTCACTTGGAAATTCTTCTAAGTGTGGAGTTTTGGAACTTTAAAATATTCCTCTAAAATCAGCCGAAATACGAATTCCGATTTACTTACCTGTTATCAGGAGAGACCTCAGTGCTGTATCTTTCAGCCCAGTACTGGTCCTGAAAAGTAATTTTAACCGTACTTACCAATAACTTGAATTTCCTTCCATAGGCTAACATTGACTGGTTTCACTTGGAAATTCTTCTAAGTGTGGAGTTTTGGAACTTTAAAATATTCCTCTAAAATCAGCCGAAATACGAATTCCGATTTACTCACCTGTTATCAGGAGAGACCTCAGTGCTGCATCTTTCAGCCCAGTACTGATCCTCAAAAGTAATTTTAACCGTACTTACCAGTAACTTGAATTTCCTTCCATAGGATATAATTGCCTGCTTTTTGCTGAAAAAGTTTCTAAGTGTTGATTTTTGAAACATACAAATATTCCTCTAAAATCTGCCGAAATACGAATTCCGATTTACTCACCTGTTATAAGGAGAGACCTCAGTGCTGTATCTTTCAGCCCAGTACTGGTCCTGAAAAGTAATTTTAACCGTACTTACCAGTAACTTGAATTTCCTTCCATAGGCTAACATTGACTGGTTTCACTTGGAAATTCTTCTAAGTGTGGAGTTTTGGAACTTTAAAATATTCCTCTAAAATCAGCCGAAATACGAATTCCGATTTACTCACCTGTTATCAGGAGAGACCTCAGTGCTGCATCTTTCAGCCCAGTACTGATCCTCAAAAGTAATTTTAACCGTACTTACCAGTAACTTGAATTTCCTTCCATAGGATATCATTGCCTGCTTTTTGCTGAAAAAGTTTCTAAGTGTTGATTTTTGAAACATACAAATATTCCTCTAAAATCAGCTGAAATACGAATTTCGATTTACTCACCTGTTATCAGGAGAGACCTCAGTGCTGCATCTTTCAGCCCAGTACTGGTCCTGAAAAGTAATTTTAACCGTACTTACCAGTAACTTATATTTTCTTCCATAGGAATCCATTGTCTGGTTTTCAGCAGAAAAGTTTCAGTGTCGATTTTCACAAACTACAAATATTCCTTAAAAATCGCCTGTATGACTTAAACGCATTCTTTCAACTGTTTACAGGAGATGCACCAGTGCTGGATCCAGGATCCAACACTGAGTAAGAAAAAGTAACGATAACAGTTTTTACCTGCTAAGTGAATTTCCTTCCATAGGATAACATTGGTGATTCTATGAGAAAAAGTTTCTAAGTGTCAACTTTTAAAATACAATAATATTCCTTAAAAATCACGACTGTAACCAAAACGCTTTTACTCAACTGTTTACAGGAGATGTACCAGGACTGAATCTAGGATCCAGTCCTGTGGTTAGAAAAGTAATCCATAAAGTAACTAATTGCATTTAACTAGAAATTCACATTGAGCTGAATGTTGCATTGTGTTTGAAAATGTGGTGCCCATTGCAACAACTGTAACTACTGTACTTAAAAGTCTATTGCCTATGTGCAAAGTATTTAAACTAAAGTAATTCATTCTGAGAAAGTATTTTTTGTAATGTAATGTATAATGTAATTACAATGTAATTTAAAAAATAAAATATGTAAAAGAAATTTTTTTAAAAATGTAATAAATCAGTATGAAAAAAATTAATATAACAATTAATACATTTAAAAATTGTCATTTACAAAACCTTTGAAATTCACTGAAAAAACCGTAGGTTTCAGACATGTTATAGTTAGGAATTAGCATTTAAAAAACCTTTGAAATTCACTGAAAAAACCATAGGTTTCAGATAAGTTATAGTTAGAAATTAGCATTTAAAAAACCTTTGAAATTCACTGAAAAAACCATAGGTTTTAGGGACAGTTATAGTTAGTTGGACATTGCACTCGTTACAAAACCCGTGAAATTCCCCGTTATAGTTAGTTCAGCTAACTATAACTCGCGCCCCGCAATGCACTGCTGATGACGTCACATATTACATCACTCATGACATGGTCAGTGACATCACTGATGACATCACTGATGACATCTCAAATGACATCACTGATGACATCATCCACGTGATAATCTGATGCACCTCCTCACACCCTAATATAACCTTTGATACACCCAATCTAAATTACAGACTGCCATTCGCAAAACCATAGACACTCCAACACCAATAACTACATACCCACTCACTGATTCTTAGGTCTACACACACACATCCACTCACTCACCCGTACAGTCACTCATACTTATGGTCACTCAGTACAGGACAATCATATGCACTCTTACTCCTATATAGACACTCAAACACCGCCACTCATCCATAGAGGTACTCACACACCTAGTCAGTCATGCAAATAATTAAACACACTGCCATTTACTCACCTATACAGTTATACACACACCAGCTCACTTAATCATACAAATACTAGCACATTGTTACGCTCTTATACAATCACTGATACAAGCACACACTCATCCATACAGCCACTATCACAATCACTCACTCTACATTATAGCTATTTATATACTCCAATACACATATATACTGCCTTTCACATATGTAGTTACTCACACATGTACCACTGGGACATACATTCACTCACTAACACACTCTTACACACACTTACCCACCCATACAGTCTATCACAGATGCACTCTTGAAACCATCCACCCAGTGAATCACCCACTCACACATCTATGCACAGTCGCACACACCCCATCCACACAAACACTCAGGCACCCATACAGATACTCAGACAACAAATCAATAACTCTTATAGACACTCATGTAGCTATTCACAAACCCATGCAGCCACTTACACAGCAACAGACAGATACAGACATTAACCCAGTTTAGTCACTAACCCATGCATTCAGTAAGATACGTTTAATCACTCACTTATAGAATTAGTCACGCACCTACTAAATCATCCATACACACACTTATACACCCACTCATTCTTCAATACGCCTTTCCCTATATATATTAAAAATATTTAAACTTTACAGAAACACACAGTCACTGGATGATGTCATCAGTGATGTCATTTGAGATGTCATCAGTGATGTCATCAGTGATGTCACTGACCATGTCATGAGTGATGTAATATGTGACGTCATCAGCAGTGCATTGCGGGGCGCGAGTTATAGTTAGCTGAACTAACTATAACGGGGGAATTTCACGGGTTTTGTATGAGTGCAATGTCCAACTAACTATAACTGTCCCTAAAACCTATGGTTTTTTCAGTGAATATATATATATATATATATATATATATAGCTGCAAAAATGTGAGACCAAGAGATAAATGAACGGGACTATGGAGAAAATAATGTGGCAGTTGTAAAGTGTGCGAAATGAAAGTAACAAAAACTAGTTCAGATTAGCTGACCTTATGGATAAATAAAACTTTGTCATCTGCCATTGTTAATAAGGGGCTGATTTAGATCCTGGCGGGTGGCCTGCCATTTGTCAGAGTGGTGAAGGCCATCTACTCCTCCACCCCAGCCAGACTGCTGCACAAAAAATTAAGAGATCCCTGCCAGGCCGAAGGTGCTATCTGTTCCTTCACAGAATCCACTGCCACAGCTCCAGTGAAGGCACACAAAGTTTGGTGCACATTTGCCATGCGCAGCTGTGCACCAAACCTTTTGTTTTTCAGAAGCAAACTTCCAAAGCAGTAGTTTTCTACTGAAAAAACAAAAAAATTATGCCCCGCGCTCGGGGCGTTATCCTCCATAGTGTTGGGTGCATTATTTTATTTTCCAATACGTGATAGAATAAAAAGGGTAAACAGGGTATCAGACTATCCACATTAGGGTGGATGGTCTGGTGCCTTTGGAGTTTTGAATTCCTGCGCAGGCACAGCTGTCGGAAAAGTGGTGGTCCCACCAGAGGCAGGCCGTGACCCTCGACACTGGAGGGGCGCAGGGGGAGGGGCGACAGACAAACCCAGCAGCAGCCTCAGGCAACCCCCTTTTGCAAAGCCCGATGCTGCTCTCATGCTGCAGAGGAGCAGCATGAGAGCAGCGACACGATTGGCTGGAGCGGGCTGCCTCGACGCTCCAGCAGGCACAGGAGGCCTGTGCCTGTTCTCCACCCAGCTGTCTGAGACAGCTGGGTGGAGAGGTTTACACTCCGCAAGTCAGGCTGGCCGTCGCAAGACGGCTGGCAAAAGTGACTTGCACAGTGTAAACTGGTGGAGTGAGCTCCACTCCCCTGCTGCCAGTCAGCAGCAGCCCCGCCCCCAAATACTGCTCGGGATGGGAACAATGAAAAATAAAACGGTAATTCATTTTATTGTCATTCTATTTTTCATTTTTACTGCACTGGCAGCGGGGGGGGGGGTGATGCTCCTCTGCCCAAATGGGGGGGCCGCCGCTGGGTCCCACCAATTCATAACTGAGCGGGCAGACAGAGGGTTTGATGGACAGTACCTTGCCTGCCAAACTCTAAATCAGGCCCCAAGTTTGATTTTCTCACATGTGAACATACCCTTAGGTACTCTGTAGAGGGAATATATTACTCATGCTCTTAATCCATGTAATTCTTGAAGGAGCGAAACCTTGTATGCTTATCACCGTAGATGTGCATTCACCTTGTGATATACTGATTGAATCCTATACGTTTGAAAAGAACTGTGGCGTCTCTGTCATCCTGCAAATTAAAGCGGATAGCTTAAGTCCCTATAGACCATAGTTCTTGAGTAATTTATGCTCATATGCACTTACTCGGCTCAGGTTTTAACTGCTGCAATGGTATAATTAAGTAGTAAATTATTGATTTTCATTATGACTACATTATGATGCCATTATATTCGTGAACATGTATTGTTGTTGGCACTATGTAGTATAAATTCACTTTTGTAAATAATTACAAGTTGAGAAAAATATGCAATTTGAAAGACTAAAGAACAATAACTTCTGACAGCGTTGTGTATGGGAAAGTAGGCCAATGTGAAATATTCTGGCCAAGTGGATGAAACCATTTGGACACATGCACATCACACTAGAGTGATGTATTTTACAAATTCTTAGAATATTTTCTAACCACATTATTATTAGATGAGCCATTCTCTCTGAACATTGGAAGGTGTAGCAATGTATTAATGTTTTTTAATTTTTGCTTTTAAAAATTATTTACATCTTTATCCCATGCTCATTATTATACAAGTGTCATATCACAGTCCAAAAGTGCTACATTCTATTATTCTGTTTCTAATACAGTGCTGCTCAAAACTGCATTAGATCATCTTTTTTTAAATGTTTTCCTCATAACCACTGTTATTGGTAGAAGAGTACTGATCACAGTGACAACACCGAGCACTGACACCAATGTGGATGAACTATATGGTAATGTTAAATTAATTATACAGCTGATAACAATTTATTGAACTTACTCTCGGGGAAACTGCGATTTAAATATTAATTTACATATTCTTGCATTGTAGATCTTTGAAACTTGATATTATACATTATATATAAATAACCAATAGGGTGTCAAAACTGACCCATCAATAGTGAATGCAACATAGTCTGAAAAAAACAACGAACCACAAAATATGTATAAGTACAATTCCAAATACGTCAACGTAAATACATTATTTGATTGTTTTGTATGGCTCTCATAGAGAGCCTCTTTCGTTTATTTCACTTTTTGCAATGGCATCACAGCTGTTGATAGCAAAACTGGTTAACAACTGTTGTGATGTCATAAAGGCCTATAAGGCCAGTTGACAGGGCTTTCTGAGAGCCAGACTGCACAGCTCTGCTTGTCTGCTTTAAATAAAAGCAGAAAACACAGCTGCAGGGGGGGAAAGGAAGGCAAGGAAGGTAGTGGGTTTTCGTTATGGATAGCTGGAAAGATATTTATTTTTCACATTTGCTTCAGGGTGGATGGGGCATGTTATGTATAGCTCTTCCATTATCCTCTGCCCCTGCGCAGTAGTTGAAGGCAGGAGCAGATGATTTGGGGGGCCATACATAACATAAAAGTATAGATGGGTAAAAAGTGAATTACAGGAATGTTTTTCACATCACCATTCTGAGTGACATCATAGACAACTCGAACTTTGCCCTTGTTGTCTATTTGACATCACTCATAACCCCTTGGTGAAAAACATCCCCGTAATTCACTGTTACCCATCTATAATTATATATATGAATCATGGCTGATCATAAGGAGGCACGAGAACTAGGGACTATCTTTCAAAAGAGCCCATTATTTTCTTAAAAGTTTTGAAGACATTTGTGGAATGTGTTAGTTAAAGATGATATCCAACAATGTTGATGGAGCAAGAGGTACGTAGGTCAAAGAAAAATGGAATGTATGTTTATTATAACTAAAATGTAACAACAGCATTAAAGGGGATATTGTGTACAAACATTGCAATGATCCAATCATCAAAATCTAAAGCTGACATCTTTTCACTTGTACAGTTATATATATACTTTATGTTCCCAAAATCCCAGGCACAATCAACTATATAGGAGAGACTACAAGAAAAGCTACCCATAAAAGCAAGTCCACCAATCACAAGATTCTGCAAAGAGCAAATGATCTCCCATTGAGCATTAGTTTTGTTTATATCCCCTTCTAGTGGCTTAAATAAGATTTTATAGTTTGGATGCAAGCATGCTCTTGCAGAGAGGACACTACCATAAAAAAAATATTACAACAATGTGAAATGTGGTGGTTTAAAACATTATTCAAACATGTCCCCAATGGGCATGAATATGATTTATTAATGAGCCTGCTTCTATAGATATAGCACCATTTGGTATTAACATTTTATTGGTATTAACATGATTGTATAATATTAAGAGAAATATGCTGAGTGCTCGATTTACACACTGCACTTTGAAGTATGTAATATAGTATTCCAGTAGTATTGTTTATTACTACAAATTGTAATTCCAAACCCTCTGCTGGAAATCCCCCCCTCTGCCTCTCCTATCTTTTCTGTATGAATATCTTCATCATGTGCATGGAGCTCTCTGCATATGTATGTCTGTGTTTTTGTAGTAAATGGGAGAGTAATAAGGGTGAGTAGCTGGAAAATGGGAAATAATTACTGAAACCTGGGTAGAGTATGGGGATGCTGAAGGAGAGGTTTAGGGAGGGGCATGTTAATAGAAAAACACACCTACATAGAAGTAAGATACCAGCTATTCCTAAAATGCACTTCTAAATCTACTACAGCTGCGATAGAGACTAAACAGGCTAAAATGTATTCCAGCCAAGGGCCTGATTATGATGCGGTCTGAAACGGCTCCGACCGCATCGTAATCAGGTGGTTGGATTCCTTTCTGACCCATTAGGATGGAGTGGGTCGGAAAGGAATGCAACCGGACATTCCGACTGGCTTCTGGCGGGCTTGGAGAACCCGTCCGCCAGTCGGAATGGTTTCAGTAATTCCAAGGGTGGCTTTTTCTCTCCGAGGGATTCCGATGTCAGATTCCGACAGCCTTTCTGTGCTGGCCTTTCCGACACAGAAAGGCTGCCGGAAGTCGAATTTGGGGGGCTCCCAGCAGGGCCCCCATGGGTGCAAGGCCTCTGAATGCCGGCCGAGGGGGCAGTTGATCCCTGCACCCCGTGGAAGGCACCTTGAGGAGCCTGCAACAGGGTGCAGGGATGAACTGCACCTCTTCATTTATACAATGAGAGCATGCATTCCGGTCGGAATGCATGCTCCCATTGTAAAGAATAGGAGTGCGACCGAACAGTGTTAGGTTGCATCCTAATTGCTGGGTTAGGACTGCTGACAGGAGGTCAGTCGGTCCCAGTACCAAATCGATGCCAGACGGACTCAGGTCCGTCCTACATTGAAATCGGGCCCCAAGTGTTGAAGTCAGTCAAACATCACGCATTGTCAATCACTGGTACTGCAACACATTCTTGTACGCATCAATGGAGGTAGCAGAGAACACTAGGGAGAAATAGGAAAAGCAATAGAAACACATTTGAAGCAAATATTTAAAATATATAGATTGTGTGTAAAAGTTTCTACTTAAAATATTTGTTAATTTTTTAGCTCAGATATTTTGGAAAATAGGGGGTGTCGTCAAAGTAGCAAATGTGCAATGTGTGATGCCCAGCAGACAAGTGGTGTCTCAGCGTTTTGGCAGGTTTGGCTACAGTAACTCCATAGTGGGGTGTGAGAGGACTTGGCCTGATGATAGGAAGTATTCTGTGAAATCTGTGCGCTATGAAAGTGGCCAGAGTACATCTGCCCCCTAAAGGGAAGGACTTCCACCCAAATGGTAGCAAGTGCTAGTGTCAACTCACCTCCTGAATGGCTCTAGGGCTGGGTAGCCGGCCTTGGATGACCTTGGGATGCCGGAGGTATAGTAGTACTACAGGGTGTGTCAGAGTCTACCCATTGGCAAAGGCGGCTTTGGTGCTGCTTGAGCTGGTTGAATACACCTCCTCATTCTTTAAGAGTCAATTTTAAAGTGGAAAGAGCTCAAATTTTAGCATGCTTGTGTCAGAAATCAGGCCACGTGTTCTGTAATGTGGAAAATACTCTAGTTCCTCAGTGCATGTCAGGTATGAAGAATATCCCTCTTTATTGAGACTCCCTTACTTATACTCTTGGAGATAGAAGCTGCATTTGTACACGCTCCCTTACTAGCTTATCCCTGCGTCATGGGAGAGAGACTTCGCTTGGCTTCCTGTCTTCACCGGTTTCCACGCCCCCCCCTTGAGATCATTTCTTGACTGTCTAGCGTGACTAGTTTTCCCTGTCTCTCCAGTTAATTACCGAGTGCCCTGAATTCCTGTATTTCCTTGTCTGACTAGAATCTCCTTTACCCGTTTCTCCACGACTTCCGCGGGCTGACTTTAGCCTGACCTTCCCTCTCTGACTCTGGAACGTCTGTTAATTAGTTCCAGCTTTCCGCGAGCTATTCAAGACGCGCAGTTAGGTACCGGCAACATTGTATCTCGCTATACGCGGCTGGTGAACGCTAGAAGGAAGAAACATTGTATCCCGCCAGACGCGCGAGACTGATCTAGCCATTCCTTGCCGGCATACGCGGAAAGCCGATACATTGTATCCCGCTGTCATTAGACACGAGACTGCTCCCTGACGCGCGCTACCCACGTGTGAGCATTTTCTTCCACCACTGTCATTTTTGATAAACGCAGTTCCCGATCCCTCAGCCGCCTCTCTAGCTGCTGATGCCTTTATTCCAAAACAATCCTCAGTTGGAGCCTGTTTCTTCTCCTCCACATTACAGTTTCACCTGACTGTGCTGTCCTGCTAATTTGATGCTGCCATTGGTTTATTGAAGCTCCACTGCATCTCTATTGCTTTGTATCCTGCTTCTGATGACTTGTTTTTACGTACTGGTAAAGAAGTATTTACCAGCCTTTGGACGTAGAGTGTTGTTAACTCTACACACTTACTACAGTGCCCCTGGGAGAAATTATTTGGTAAGTGGAGTCTCCTTTGTACCTGGCATGCACTGTGATTGAATGTGTTAGCCGCTATCAGTTTTAGAGACAGAAATTCTTATTTTCCTTTCAGTTGTCGCTGTCCTTGCATCACCTCTGGGAGTGGCCTGTCATATCTACAAGGGGAAGAGTGAAGTGGACGGTGGTTAATCTCTTCCCCTTCTCTCCCCCTGAGCAGTGTTCTTAATTGAGAACCATTCATTTCTCATTTGGAAGCTGTTTTTGGGGAGTGTGGGGAAATTCTCTTCGTTCCCGTGGAACCCGCCTGTTATCAGGTTAGTGGGACCTTGTGCGTATCAGCTTGCTAATGTCAAATAAAACCTGTAATGACCAATGAGTAAATGGGAAAGTTTTGACAACATACAAAGGGCTTAAATGAGACAATAATAAATACAAAATGTGAATTGAATTCCAATATAGGTTCCTTAAATGATTTGGATAATAGATTGCTGCTATCAAATTCTATTAGGAAATTTATAACAAAGCATTTTCTCTCTATGAAAGAGGGATAAGCAGCAAATAATTGTTTCGAGCTTGATATGCAGACAGAAGCTGCTGGATGCAGTACCCAGGACATTTCCAAGTGCTTCTGTCAGGATGTGATATGTGACTTGGATACTCCCATTGTTTACAGCAAATAAACTGTGAGGATACATTTGGGTCAACAAGTAGTATAATGGGTGACAATTGGGGAACTCAGCAAATGTTTGCCATTGGTGGTAATGTATCCAGTGATCAATGGCCAAAAAATGAATATGGCATACCGTCTTCTGAATCTGAACCCTACAACTCCATCAGCTTTATTCGAAGTTTCATTGCTTATGCAATGGACTCTGAAAGGCATCCAAAACACATTGGTAGTGGTAAATCAAAATCAACAAACTCAACCAAATCTCTTTCAGAATATAATTGGGGAATTGGAAAAAATGAACATTTGTCTGCCATCACTAGTAAGACCTGTGAGTGAAGCATTGGTAGAGGATCTGTCTTGTGGGATAGGAAATGTGGTTGTTGAGGGTGGTCCTTCCCTTAGGCATCATTGTGATATGGCAGTTTCTCCCATAACACAGGGAGAGGGAATGGAGTTAGTTTATATATCTCATCACCCAATGTTAGTCAAATGTAGATTGCAGCATAGGGGATTCCTAAAATCGACCTCAAACTACAACCTCTCTTATGGAAGATACCAAAAGAAGTCGGCAGGCATATAGAAATCTGAAAATAATGCCAGCTCTTAGTGCTTGCCAAAGGATCAAAAGGAAAAATGAGATTGAGCCAAAGCATAATCGCATAATGAATAGAAAGTTGCATGATGAGGAAAAGGGAACTAATACTATGGTACATAGGTCTATAAAGTCCTTAATTACTCAGCAGGAAAGTAAGAAACCTAAGTGCAACATAGAAAATTATCAGAATCTAAAGGGAAAGCAGCCACCAGCTAGAGTCTTTGAAAATCATAATGTAAAACAAGTTATAAAACAGGTCCCACATAGATGTAGCCAATGCAATCTGTTTTTGAAGTCATTTGCAAAGTGAAAAAAGCTTCATCATTTGAATAGGTCAAATCAAATCAAATCAAAAACAGCTTTATTCGGAGTAATATTTACATCCATAAAAGCATACAGTAGGACAATAAATTCAGCATTCATAGAAGGAAATAATGAAGTTCTCAAGAAGAAATACAAGAAAAATAAGTTAAAACTATTGTACATGTAAAATATTGATTTGAAAAATGTGCAAAACTACAAGGATCTCCATAAAATAGTTGTTCAAACGTTTTATAAAAAAGGCACAATATCCTAAGGCTTTGTTAAAAATATCTAGGGTTGGGCGCCATAAACAATCGATTATTTAAGATTAAATATAAAATCGTTAAAATCCATGTCAGGTCAGAAAACACAAATGATAAAAACAAGTATACAAAACTTATCACAATTATGTTACATAATTCAATGACATAAAAAGGGACAAATCTTATTTTCCTAAATGTGTTACGTGCAAAATAATCCATTATATATATGAGTGCCAATACCTGACAGCAGCCTCTAAAAGAAAAAGTTGATCAGATAGGCCAGAGTCATAAAACATACCAATGATTAAAACGGATATACGGAGCTTATCACTATTACTAAACAAATTTAAAAATCACATTGTGTTCCGATACCTAACAACAGCCTTTAAAAACGAGGAGATGATCATAATAATCTGTTCATTTTCCAACAGTTGTAGCCTAAGTAGAGCTGTTCTACATTGTTTTAAGCCCCAGCTTCTTAGGGTGGGCATTAAGAACTTTTTCCTTGGTACAACATAATATTTGCAGAACAGAGTACAATGCAAGGTTGTTTGTATTGAAATATCATCGCATGGGCATATAGGCGACCTTTCTGACCAATCATTTTTTTCAGGAAATGTGATTAACCTAAAGAATGACCCGCAGCGAAAGCGAGCCAAAAGCATGCGACAAAAGCTACTCTGAACCAATATTAAATAAGGTTGTAAGCCTATACATGTGGTCATCAAGTGATTGTCCATGACTGTTTTTTTCCCCCTCTCCGCTAGCCAACGCTTATTCTCAAGATGGTTCAGGCAGTTGTCTCTTAGCGTTTTTCTAGATACCATTTCCAGGGTACTCGGGAGTCAAAATATTCTGGGTGGCCAATTTCATATGTGAATCTTTTTATATAGTTGATCCATGTCATATTAGCCACTCTATCTGATTTAAGGCAATCAGAAATTACATCTCTGTTAAAACCGGTCTCCACCGATGCCCAAACCTTATGCCATAATAATAGGGGGCTAATTTTGATGGTATCAGAAATATAAGGAAGGCCAAGTTCCCTGTGACAGCTAAAAGTAGCGGTCGAACTAGGAACAGCCAACAAGTAACGAATAAAAGTATTTTCGCAGCATTGGATTTGTTCTGCTTCTTCTATGCCCCAGATGCCAGCTCCATATGTCCCTGTTGGGATACATTTGGATTTATAAATGGCCAGCAACTCTGGGACTGGCCTGCCACCTAGTTTCTTAGAAAAGTTGGTAACCGCTCCTATCGCTCTTAAGAAATTCAATTTTCTAGCCTTCATGGCCGCTTTCCAAGTCCCCTTCCTATCAAAGGTTATACCTAAGTATGAAAAGGTATCTGTACTTTCGATTTTTTTACTATCGATAAAAATGTCACATATCTTTTTCCTGTTTGTACCACAACTCATACTATATGTTTTAGTGATATTTACCCTTAAACCCCTATCATTCATATAGGCAACAAAGTTACTAACAGACCTTTGTAGTCCTAATTGCGTCCGTGCCATTATCACTGCGTCGTCCGCATATAAAAGGATGGGGACGGGAGTGTCCTTTATGGTTGGGTAATCACATTGATATGTGCTCAAGTGTTGTCCCAGACTGTTAATATAAAGTGAGAAAAGCAGAGGGGCAAGTATGCACCCCTGCCTGACTCCTTTTTTATAGGGAACTTAGGTGAGCACTCCCCCTGTCTCCCAAAACGGACCATCGCCCCTGCTCCCCTATATAATTCCTTAATGAACGTTAGCAGTGATGGATCGACCTTTAATTCTTCAAGAATGGTCCATAATTTTTCATGTTTAACACAATCAAATGCGGAGCTTAGGTCCACAAAGGTAAGAAAAAGTTTACCCTTCTTTGCTCTTGTATATTTATCTATGATTAATGATAGGTTGAGTCCCTGCTCCGTTGTACCTAGACCTGGGCGAAATCCGTATTGAAGATTTGATAGGACTCCATGTCTTCAATCCATGTCTGGAGTTTATTTAAAATGACCCTCCCTGCGACTTTCATGAGAGCATCTAGTAAGGAGATGGGGCGATAACAGCTTGGTTCATTTCTATCCCCTTTTTTAAATATGGGGATCACAATGGCATCCATCCACGTGGGAATGAACCTATAATGATTACAGCTGTTTAGGACATTTGTTAATATTGGGGCCCACAGCCCCACGTTCGATTTGTAAACATCCACCGGGATACCATCTGGGCCCGGTGCTTTCCCTGAGGTACTTTCCTTTAACGCTCTAATAACCTCCTCAAGAGAAATGTCAATGTCTAGGGGAAAGGGTCCATATTTAATGTTATCTTCGGTGCCCAATACTGCGCTTACTGTAATGGTTTCACTAACGGTCTCTTCATTATATAGTCCCATAAAGAATTCTGCCCACTTTTCTCCTGTGATGGCCGTGTCTATAATATCGGTCTCTCTATTAATAAAAAGGAGCATTGACCGCTTTCCAGAATCCAATATTATCTTTCCTTAAGCAGGCCTGATGTAAGGACTCCCAAGCTTCCCTTTTAATTGTACTTTCCGTTTCTTTAGGGCTGATCGATATGATATTCTGGCCTGCCTTATTTTTTCCTTGCATCTAGGCACACTATGCAAGGTATTTTTCAAGAGAGTGTGCGTCTTTGTACATTCCTTATCAAACCAGCCCAAAGGACTGCGCGATACATCTCGCTTTTCCCTAGTTAATAGTTTCCGAGCCTCATTAGTAATCTTAAGGAAAGCATAAAATATTTCTTCATCATCCCTGCCCTGTGAGAGGCATACATCTATTTCCTCTCTCGATTTCTTGAGTAGTCGTTGGAGGAATGCCCCGGGATCCACTTTTGCCCAATTTAAGGTGTACCCGTTAGTACTTGCAAGATGAATGTCAAAATTATATCGTGTATTCCTATTAATTCCTCTCGCCAAGCCTCTCAATAGGAGATTTAAACAAATTGGGTAGTGGTCACTCATTGCAATGTCAAGGGTATTACAGGTAAGTACATTGCAAGAATACCTCTTAGACAACAGAACAAAATCAATAATTGAGTTACAACCCCTACCATTAAAGGTCGTTTGAAAAGGTATCGGAGGTGAGCACAACTCATTTGCATATCCTAAATCAAATTGGAAAATCATTTCATTTAACAGGTCCCCAATATTTGAATGGGCAAAATGTGGGGGTGTATCTTCTCTGTCCTTACCCAAGCCACAAATGCCCTGTTCACTATGTTTGCACAAATAACAGTTAAAATCACCAGCCCATATAATAAACATATCCCCGGACATTTTGCCTTCAATATGTTTTAAAAGTCGACAAAGGTCAGTGAAAACATTCGTTATCAAAGTTTTAGGAATATTATTATAAAAATTTATTAGTACAACGTCCTTTTCCCCACCCATGTTCATTGTCAATATCTGATAAAACTCACTGGCATTTACACTTTTTACGTTGTTAACCCCTGCCACATTAGAAACATAGGTGCATAGGCCCCCTTTATTTCGCCCCTGTTTAGTTGTAGTTGCTGGGATGTTGAAAGTTTGAAAACCTTGTAAATGTATATCCCTAACTGCCCACGTTTCTTGGAGGCAAATTATGGCATGTTCCTCTATGAGCGTTAGCCACTGATGGTCTCTGGCTTTAGCTGCCAGCCCTGCGATATTCCAGGTTAATAGTTTACACATCCCACTATTATTTGGCTTAGTCAGTTCTCCTTCGGCAATCCTTTGCAGCCCATGTGTGGTGTGTTCATTAAAACCTTTATCAGTACTACTTTGAATATTAGGTGGGTCTACACATATGTCCCCCCCCCCATGATTTTGTCTTTGTTGGGTATTTTGCCTTCTGCTTTCTCATCCTGAGTGCGAGTATCATGTTCCCTAGAATACATGGGGTCGCCCCTTTGAACCTCACACCCTTGGTTTGGAGCTAGTCAATCCAGCTCTTCCAACGAGGTTAGGGGTTCAAAGCGATTACAGAGTGCAATATTTCCTCGAGGTAAGGGTTCTATGTGGGAATCCCCTACAGGTTTTTTAGCATCGGGCCTGCAGGCGAGTGAATGAGGTGGATAAAAAGCTCCTAGCGGTAGTACATTAATTCCATAATTGTTGTAGAAAGAATTCCCTGTCTTAGTTAAAATGGCATGTACTAACATGGGGTCACTAAACGTCAGAACTATGCAGTCTCCCTGAAATTCTTTTTGTTCTTTGCCCAGCCAAGCAACTCGTCTTGCCATTTTAAATTTTTTAAATAGCGTATCACAAGAGCCAAAATGTCTTCCCAACCAATGGAGTGATTTATTGCGAAGTTCACTCCATGATTCATGTCCCGGGGTCAACAAAGTAGGGACATTAGCGAGAATTACAACATACGGCGTTGCAGCCGGGGGCAAATCAAGGCGATTACACAATACATGGTCCGAGTTAAGCCTTGGTCCCATGGACGTTATCCCCATACTGTTTTTAGATCTGGTGTTTTCTATGGACAATCTATTAGGCCCAATATCATTATATATATCCGTGGTGCCTAAAACGGGTCCAGAAGGTGAGGGTCTGATGTTAATCTCCCTCTCAGCTATGGTTGGGATGACTATTTGATTCGTGCTAATGGGCCCATTTGGACGTGATTCTGTCTGTGTAGTCGGGGAGATACCCACTCTTTTATTAATGTTACTTTTTCCCATTAGGTGTCCCTCTAAGTTTGCTACTCTCTCGGTCAATTTTTCTAGGGCTCCCACCATGTAGCTATGCAATGCATCTATACTTTTAGATATATTTTCCAGTACCAGTGTTTGTCCCTCCATTTGGGCTGTCAAAGTAATTTTCCCAGTAATAGCTGAGTTTTTACGGACAGGCTGTTTTGAAGGTAGCAATTTACCAGGGGTTTTCCTTTTCCTTTTCTTGCCTTGCGTATGTTTTGCCCGCTTCGCCGGGTTTTGGACTCCCGTTTTATGTGCTTGGGGGCTTTCTCCCTTGCTCGGGTTTTTCATACGCTTAAGGGGGGGTCGTAAGTCCTCCGCTAAGTCGCTCACATCTCCCCCATCTATGAGGGCTGTAGTTTCTAATGTGCTATCGTTTTGAATACCCTGAGCTATGTGGATCTCTCTTAGGGTTGTTGTGGCATTAAGACTGTAACCTCCCGCCTCCCCTCCCGAGCCCCGCCTTCCCTTAGATAGGGTTTCCTCTACTGTGTTAATTTGGTCTTCGATAGCCCCCATAGCCCCGGTGAGGTAAGACAACAGTGATGTTTGACCTGGTACATTTACTATGTTGCCTACATGGCTCAACTTCCTTTTGGACATTATCAAGGCTCTCTAATTGCAAACATACAATTCAGGGTGCTTACTTAACAGGTAATCCTTAGTCCTTAGTCCAAATGCGAATCAGCTATAAGGCTATGAGGCTTTAGAGGGCTAGCCCAGCCCGGCCTCATTCGGCCCCTGACGGGCACAGACGGGTCCGCCCTTGGTCCGGGCTTCGTCCGGGTGCACCCCGCGCGCGTCCCGCGCTGCGTTGTTCGCGCTGGGGATATGTAGGCGCCTCCTGGCGCTGGGACGGTGACGGGCACAGCAAGGGAGTCTGGGGAGTGTAGTCCGACACTCTCCCTGACCCACGAGGATCTCCCGGTTTTCAGTGGGCTTGGCCCCCTCCTCAGCCCTGGCGTCGCAGTGGATGAATAGGTCAAATTTGGTATCATTGTTTAAGCAAGTCCCATGTTTAATAGACATCAGCTCATCTGACTTGAAAGCTGTGGCATTTAAGATCACAGAGGAAGAGAGGGAAGTTACAATAGTGGGATGTTCATCTTGTATGATTGAAAACCTATGCAAAGCGGAAGAGGATATGAATAAGATAGGCTTATCAATAGATTTAGGACTTGAAGTATATGTTAAAACAAAACCTTGATGTCAGAGACTTATCACACCATAGTGGTTTAGTAAAAATTCAGGTGCAATACTGACATCCTGTACAAACAGTCACTCTAAATCTTAGAGGAATACATCAAGATAAATCAAGATCATGATCTAGAATTAATAATGGAAATTTGTGTATCATCCACGCACTCATCACCAGTAGGCTGGACTACGGAAACGCCCTCTACGCCGGCATAAACAAGTCTCTACTCCACAAGCTCCAGACAATACAGAACACCGCCGCCAGACTCGTCCTCGGCATCCCTCGACACGAGCACATCAGCCAACACCTACAGAAGCTCCACTGGCTCCCCGTTGAGAAGAGAGTCACCTTCAAGATACTCGTCCACGCCTACAAATGCCTACACAACACCGGACCCCAATATCTCAACGACAGAATCACCCTCCACGTCCCCAAAAGAGACCTCTGATCCGCCAACCTCTTCCTCGCCGAGACCCGACGCATTCGCAGAGCCAAAGCAGGGGGAAGAGCCTTCTCCTACATTGCGGCCAAGACCTGGAACGAGCTCCTGATCGACTCCCTGAATACCTTCAGGAAGGCTCTCAAGACCTGGCTCTTCAGCTGAACGGAACTGCTATCTCCCCCTCCACCCCCAGCGCCTTGAGACCCTCTTCGGTGAGTAGCACGCTTACAATTCCCCTGATTGATTGATTGATTTATGCAAACAATTCAATCCCATATGATAACCAACAAAGTAGGTTAGAATTAACCAACCATTATCATTGCCTGTATGACCTTGTTGATGACAAATGTGGCTTGAACTATAATGCTACTGCATAGGACATGGAATACACTTACAATCTAACATGCTGCAGTTGGAATATACATGGTCTATTGAACTGCACAACAATGGGAATTTTTTTAACATGTATTATGCGATTACCATATTATCCTTCTGCAGGAGACATGGCCGCAAGAGAACCCTAATATCAATGGTTTCGTATCTATTGGGAATCAAGGGCATACAGATTAAATCTGGTTCAGTCAGGAATATTAGGACTGCGCTATCCAGAAAATCATCACAAGCATTGTAGGAAAGTAGGATCTGGTTCTTATGGTTCCCCCCACTTTTTGCTAAATGTAATACTGTTTTTGACTAGTCTGACTGGGATCCTGCTAATCAGGGCCCCAGTCTATATGCTTTCACCTTAAACTGTTACATCTTGTACTTAGGTACACTTCAGATTGGATACTGGGGTACTTTCGTCAGTCCCTAGTATATGGTACCCATGTACCCAGAGCATAGGTACCCCAGAGGCCTCCCATGGGCTGAAGCATGTATTATGCCACCCATGAGAGACCATTCAAAATTTAACTACAGGCCTGCCATTGCAGCCTGTGTAAGTTGGTGCATGCACCACTTACTTAAGATATAGGTTTACTATATCTAAGGGACACTGCACTTCAAACCTATAAGTCACCCCTCTAACATGCCTTTACAATCCTGAGGGCAGGGTACTTGCTTCTAAGTGGGAGGGTGCCACTGCATGAGCAGAACACTCCTGCTGCCTACAGAGTCCATTCTCCCGGGTTGTCAGTGAGGCAGCCATTTACAACATATAGAGTGGAATTATGCGACTGCGTGATGACCAACTCTAAAATGGCTGAAACAAACCCTATCGTGTTTGGTGTCAAACATGTTGGAATCATATCCTCACACCGGTAACCGGTGTGGGAGGTATGATTCCACCCCTCAGAAGCAAGCTTCTTGGGGTCCCTGGTGTTCCCGGTACCAGCCTTCTAGTCCCGGACAGCATAAAATGGTTGCCGCCGACCAGAGACACATTTCTGCCCTCCTGCTGCTGAGCCAAGCTCGAGTAGGGGAAGGCAGAACAATAGGCATCCTGCCACAGGGAGGTGTGACCACCTCCCAGACAGTATTTAGTGTATTAGGGATGGGTGGGTGCGCTTGCAAGTGACTGAAAGTCTGCATGAGGGACATATTTGGTGTCCCTGTGCATAGTCCAGTTCAAACCAGTCCTCACTCCGGCATGAAACTGGACAAAGGACATGGGAGTAACCTCCGCTCTGTCCAGACCCTCGCCTGGGAGAGTCCCCTGAATCTGCCCAACCCTCTCCTGTGGGTACAAAAGGGCTTACATGGCTGTAGGACCTTAGATTCGACATGGACAAGATTCTGAACCAGAAATCACCGAACTTCGACCGTCTGGACACTCTGGAGTTCTCTGGACTTTGTTTGGGCCCGACTTTGTCTCCCTCTCAGTCTGAAGCATCGTCTGTGCCTGTGCACCATACAGGATCCATGCAGGACCTGTGGAGCATCAAGGACAACCAAAGATATCTCCCTTGGAGTGAAAGAGTCACTCCCCTGCATTCGCAGGCACCCCAACACTGCTGTCCAGTCTGCTGACCCTGAGGTCCCACAGACTCCGAAGGCTTCAGCTACACAGGAGGTGGGTTTCTATGTCCCTCGAGGTCTGAGCTGCCCTCTCACCAAGTTTG
Source organism: Calotriton arnoldi (assembly GCA_963921515.1). Taxonomy (NCBI): domain Eukaryota; kingdom Metazoa; phylum Chordata; class Amphibia; order Caudata; family Salamandridae; genus Calotriton; species Calotriton arnoldi. The sequence goes on from CAWUFW010014923.1 coordinate 55,551, forward strand.
AGGTCAGAATCCCACGTGGAGGCTGTAATACCCGAACCCCTGTGTACTGTGCATTTGCAAGTGCATATGCTTGTTGGCGTTTCCCGAACAAGTGCATTGGGCTCCAAGTAGCCCCAACATCTGGCACCATTTCCTACCAAGAACTACGGCCTCCTCACACCGAGTACTCTGTGGGCTGTTGTTTGGTGAAATCGCTCGAGGTCCTCTCGCAACTCCTGTGCCTCTGGCCTGTGGGTCCATTTGAGGGTCAACTTTGCTTTCTGTGGGCTCCCCTGGTTGCTCAAGGCTTGCCCTGACTCCCCTGTGCTTGGTGAGCCTCCTGGACTTTGCTGGACTGAATTGCACACATCCTTGACTTTCCACGTGGGTTGCCGTTGCCAAGGCTTGTTGGTGCTCCCGCCGGACACCGACCCCTCAGCACTCGACATCCCTTGTTGGACAGCTTGTATCCGGCTCCTGGTTGTCCTCAACATCTCCTGGTCCCCGTAGCTGCAGAGTCAAGAACTCCATCAATGCACCTGAAGCACCCGACATCGGTGGGCATTCGTCTACCGAGCCCCTGGTCACTCCTGAGTGACCCAGACTCTGTCCCCTCTGCTTTCAGGTACTCTTCCATAAGACTCAACCTTTGGATTCCAATGGACACTTTTCTTCCTTCCAGCAGCGGCTCTTCTTCAAAGTCCTCCATTGGGTTCGACAGCGGTTTCCGACGCCACTTCAGACCTATGCACCCGGCTTCTCTGGAATAGGTAACTTGGGTACCTCGGTATCCACGGGTGGGGTAGCTCTCCAACCTTCTGTCTGCCACGGGGTTTCTTTGAAGTCCACTGGGAAGGGTCCTTAAACTCTAAAACTTCAATTGCGACTTTCCCATAGAATTGTTCGGAGCACGCGGTCGTGTTCCCACACTGCACTCGTCTTCCATGGGGTCCCTACTTACTCACCTTGGGTGGTTCCTTGGGGTCCCAGCTATTCTACGTCCTCTCGACACTGTCTTGACTCGAGTCGTGGTTCTTATACCACTATTTTAGTATATGGTTTGGTCCCCCCCCCTGGGGCCCACTGTGTATTAGTGCTATTTACTGTCATTTCTGTGCTTAAGTATTGTGTGCTTTGTGATTATCTCTGTGTAGGAGATACTGTGTCGTACTAGATAGTGTTATATTAATAAATACATATTTTTTTAACTACTGTGTGGTTCTCCTTTCATTTAACCAATACTATAAGGTTGCATTCTGGTAAAACAAGCTGCTTAACATTCCTTCAAGACTAAGCCTGAAGGCTGCTCTCCACAGCTACCACTTGGATAGCTTTTTAAGGTTATCTTAGACCTCTTAAATCACCATAAGGGTTGTTTGGACTGGTGCAAGGTGCCAGCTTTAATTAGTGGACAGCATATACCAGGCCAACTTCTCACAAGCGTGGTTTAACAGTGATGGTAGACCATTGCATTGTCTGCATGGTTGACATTTGTTTTTTTTGCAAAGGAAACTCAACCTCTGCTGTCATACCTACATCTGCAACAGCTATCACTTCTACTTCTGAGGCACCATCTGCCATGGGTAATGTCACAGCTTGTCAGAGGTGCTCAGCCCCACTCCCATCCATCTCGGGTCATGGGTGCTATTGGTGACCTTTCCATCCCTTGCTGCAGGCACTGCCAGTCAGGATGTGATCCATGCTGCATGACAGGAGTCGTGCCAAAAAGGATTGTGGCTGTCACATGTGTACTGCTCAGTTGTTACTCCCCCGCCCTTCACCAACACAGTTAATCCTCTACCAAGTATGCACCCCTAAAGCCGTGGCCATATGTCTCATATGAGTGGCAGGATACAGCGGGATTCGAATATCTACCACAGATTTTGAGAATCCCAGTATTCGAGGATCTACTGTAGGATTCAAAGATTCCAGTATTTGAGGATTCATGGTAGATTTAAAGGATCATGTAGTCTGGAAAAGCCACACCCAGGTCATGGTCAGGTGCTTGGCTTGCCTCCCTCTTGATGAAACCTCTGCATGGGCATGGCTCTTCATCTGTTTTCCTCTGCTAAGACTCTGCTTTTAGCCTGCGTTACTGGCACTTGTGCTTCTGCTGCACTATCTCCTATTCATTCCACCACCTCAGCAACGTTACTTCTTCCAAGATCACTGTGGCAAGTCTCTCCAGTATGCCTTCAGGTGCCTTAGGCATGCCTGAAGATCAGTCTGGGGAACAGAAAGGAAGAAATGGAAGTGAGGCAGGAACACAAGGATGACTTCCAATCGGAAGCCCTCCTGGAGGACTCACCAAAATAAGTGTCTTGAGGCCCTGCCCAAGAGAATAAGCATGAAAATCAACTGTTTGCTCGTTCTGAGTTAGTGTACTCCAGAGGAAACTTTGTCAAGGAGTTTGGAGTAACATGAGGGCAGGTTGAAGGCTCACCGAATTCCTTAGAAATCTCTGGGGTCACTGCCAGTTGACTGGCAGCACTCCCATCAATTGCCACTGCAGGGGTAGCTGGACCTACACATTGATTTTATGCAGCACGAAGACATGGTTGATATGTACTTCCTCCATGGAATTACTGGGTTCAGAATCCTACCCAGTATTACCAGGCGCACAATCTAACCAAGTAACAATGGATGAGGTTCCTGCCTGGTAATGTCAGTGGTGTTTGTGCACCCATTATTACTTGTAATCAACAGGAGCTGTATTACCAGATGAAACCATGTGCACAACTCACAATGAGGGGCTCAGGTCACTGCCACCAACTTGCCATAAATTACATCAAACATAACACCACAATAATGCCTTTGTCTAATCTTGAGAAAACATGTGAAAAAATACAACGAGCTGCTATTAAAGGCTTTTGAATCTTTCCCGTTTTAGAAGTGATTAATTAGTTATTCATGTAGTAGATTTATTAACTGCATGTTACCTATTTACCACTTCAGTTTGTGAACGTTTAAAAATCTTTCCTTTTTGATGTGCGATTTCCATATAATAAGGCAATACGTATTCGATGGATGTCACAGAGGGACCTCGTGGCTCCAAAAATGATCTTCGACAGGGTATAATGTGCAAATGAACTCCACCTGATCGATCTATTAACACATTTGCTACTTGAAACTATCAAAAGGCCATATTCAAACTATCTTGCTGAAAGAAGGAAATAATTGTAGATTAATTGCACAATATGACATTTTTGAAGGTTTTATTATTGAGAGAATAAAATCCTCCTGTTTTCCGAAAAGTTAAGATGAAAAAGCCTGGAGTTATTTCCGTGGTATAAAAGTCAGGCTTTTTATGCTTGAACAGTTTTTTTCTGGCCTAATGAAGTGCACTGACAGACTCTCACAATGTCAGCTAATGGAACTGGCATCAGACTCAGTTTAATATTGCATGTGCTTAACTTTCTTTTACAACTGACCAACATGACATGCATAACTAATACAAATGGAGGTTTCATGATGATAAGATCAGTGACTACTGAGATATTTATATAACAAACTGACAGTTTTGGATCAAGAAATTATACTTTCATCCTTCCCATCCTTTTTGGAAGTAATAAACACAAGCTGGTCATAGATAACCTACTACTCCAGTTAACTGATGTTTGCTCAAATTCTATTTCAAAGAACTGTATGAAATAAAATTTAACGGTTTTATGCACTTGAGCTGAAAATGTACTATTTTTTGCAATTTTGAGATAGTGAAGAAAGAAGTCTACCTGTTTAATTCTGAGCTGCGAAAGCAGTAAAAGAAAAGAACAAGCATTGGCAATGCCAATAGGTCTGGCTTTAAAGGAATGTTGTATAGCAATGTGAAGCATGACAATTAGCATGCGAATGGATTTGTGCTTTGTGGAAGCAAGGAACTGTAGAATAATACCGGTGTACATTACTTCAGGTGACAGTTGCACTGTCAAGCCAGAACTAAACGTCTGCCCTCCTCCCATCTGTACTGCTGTCAGAAAAGAAGCGCTATGAGTTATCTAGTTATCTAACACACTTTATTAGCATTACAGTGGCATGTGGGTGCCCTCGAAAGTTCAAGTTCAGGCAGCTGGATAAATAAACAAAATGATCACGACTGGGAGGGGAACAAAAACTTTTTTGTGAAAGCACACAACTTCTGCACAATCAAAATATGTGATCCTGGTTCCCAACATTTGGGCAAGGCCAAAGCCCCTCTCCTGGTGGTTCTCACATAATTGTCTGGTGAACACTGCGCAGTCACGCTAGATCACAAAAAAAGCACCAATTAAGTTTCTATTTCTAACGCCAAGTACTGGACTTATTTTGTTTTTTTCAAGCAGTACCTTAAATAAAAGGTTTTACTTTTATTAAACTCCTTTCTACTTACGTTTTCAACCTTGCAAAGTTATACGAATTCACTGCTCCTCTCCATGTGCCTGGACCAGGCTAACAAGAAGATTATTTTAACCTTTTCACCAACGACATCATCAAAGTTTATATATCCATAGCAATACAGTAAAACTAAAGATGCAGATACACTAAAGATACAATAGCCCTACACGTCAGTTGTTTTCATCTCCTTTATCAGCATGACAATTGCAAGATATAACATTTCTTATTTAATATAGCTGTGTTGAGTGTTGGAAAAGTGGTTACAACTGCAAAAGGGAAGTGAAGACAGAGACTAAATCAATTGAGACCCGCACGGCTCGGGCCTGCAGGTTTTAATAGACAGCTTTGTTGCTTTTATGGACAGGCTGGACCTGTCTTTCAATTTTACTAAGTCCTGTGTACTAGTTTCTGGTCCCCGGGGGCTCCGGGCAAAAAGTTGGTCACCATAGTCTCGCTAAGGTCATGTCCTTTCCCTACCTAGGAGTGTTATTCGACGACCGATTACAGTGGAGAGTCCTTTTAGAGGGGAAGCTAAGCGTGCTGAACAAATCTGTGGGGGCTATTACCAGCTTTGCTAGTAGACTGGGCTCATGGGCACCTGAGGTTATTTCAAAACGGCATAAGTCCAAAAGCATTGCAAAAGTTTTATACGGCAGCGAAATCTGGGGGTACGTTTCCTCTCACAGGTTACAGGCGGCTGAAAACAAGTTTCTGCGCCGGATCCTGCGAGTCCCCCAAGGCACACCAGCTTGGTCCGTGCTCGAGGAGCTAGGGGTTGATTATTTGGCGGATCAAGTGGCAATTAAACCCTTACTGTGTTGGATGAAGATATGAACGTGTAAGGATAAGGGTTTAAACTGCTTGATGCTATCGGATTGTTTTTTGCCTTGGAACATGGTAATAAAATTCCATGGATAAGATATGTAAAGGAGTCATTTCAGGCTATAGGAAGACCAGACATTTTCTTTGCATATGACACTTTAAGCCCCGAGGATGTTAACATCAAAAAAGACTTATACCATAAATTTTACACTGTGCATTGTGAAAATATTGAGCTCAGTAAACCCACAGGGAGGGCTCAGGTAATGTTAAAGTCTGTGTTGGGTATGGAACTAAGCCTTTTTGTACTAACTAGCGCTCATGATAGAGTTTTAATCACACGTTTTAGATTTAATCATTTTCACCATCTTTTAGCATCCCCGGCTGGATTTTTTCCTTAACTTAAAGAAGTCCTTGTGGCTGCGATCTCAGATCTCCACAGGACACGCTTCACTTTATTTTCTTGTGCAAATTGTTTTCATTGCCAAGAAAACGATTTCTACGGCCCCTGTTAAAGAGCTTGAGGTTTAGGCAGGCCAAAGTGGCACTTTTGCACTTACAGTTGCTACCAAACCCCTATAGTCTCTGTGCAGTGATAAGCTTTTTGCTGGCCGCTTACATATCTAGGCTCTCTAGAATTGATTGATCTCAGAAAGGTCTGCACTCATGATGTCACTTTTAGCTCGATGGTGCGAATAGTTTTAGATCCTCAAAGCTTTATCAATCTGTATTGTTTTAAAAGCTGGTGATGTTTTAGTGGTTCGCAATGTTTTTATATTATGCTGTGTTCTCTTTTATATTGTATGATTGCATTATTGTATCTTTTATGGATGCGGTTGCATCCGAATAAAGAAAGAAAGAAGAATTGAGACCCATAGAGAAAGTATCACAAAACCAATAGATCAGGTTTGTTTGGTGCTCACAGTGAAATATTTTATGTTTTGAGCACAAAGATATGTTTTACATACATAATGTGGTTATTTTCCAATAGCTTTAGTCCTGTTTGAACTTCAGAGAATGATATGAAGGAGATGCACCCTCAAGTATTCACAGCCAATCTGAGGAATCACTTCAGAGTTAGAATACTTTAAATGCCAATTCCGACTGCTGAAGTCTCGATTGGAGAGATACTCCCTGAATCTGAGTTTTGCAAAATTCAGGGTGTATGTACATCACCAGGTAAATAACGATTCTGTGGCATGAGGTATATACTGGTTGTAGTAAATACCTCTGTTTTCAGGGTATGCTGGGGGAAATGAGAAAATTCATGTTCAAAGACGTACTTACTGGATCTGGTTATCACACAATTTCCACTGCAAATTAACAACAGGTTTCATCTGCCAAAATATTTCATGGGATAAAACATAAATGCTGATTAATGCACAATCTCATATTTGTGCAGGGATCAGAATTCAGTCTGCCAATTGGAATCAGGGCCTTAAGTCTATACAGGTTTTTTTTTTAACCAATGCTTTTCCTGAGGAGAAGGTGATGTCAAATGATGAAAGCAAGGGAGAGGGAGCAACATCAGCATGAGCTCTGTGGCTTAAAGTGGAGGTGCAGTAATCTCTATAATTATTGCATCCTCCCTGATGGGTCATAAATCCTGATGGGTCATAAATTCTCAAGATACTAGGGATGCTTTTTATCTTATAATTTTTCTACAATGTTTAATAAGACAAAACTCAACAACAGATTGAACGTCAAGACCGGTGTTATTGACAGAAGGTTGCTTCTTTTGCAATTAAGGAAAAAAAAAAACTCTGTCAGCCTTAGGGCCTGATAAGAGTATCAGTGAGATGTAGATTGCTGATCCTACTTTTTGTAGGCTGGACCACCTATTTATTTGATTCCCGCTGTGTCCTGTGCAAATAAGGTGCCACATACAATATGTAGGCAACTTTTCCAGTTATGTTGGTGTTGTCAACACTATTCTGCTATATGAGTGTAGACATTGAGTATTTATATTTTTTAGTTAATAGTTGTTTTATAAAGAGCGGATTGGGCAACAGAAGGCTTTGGAGCGCTCTACTGTTTAGTATATAAATAATTCAAAATACAATATGGAGACAGAAGCAGACAGAAAAGAACCAAGTAGCAGATAGAGTTTAAAATACATATAGGATGAATTAAATAAGGTAAATAATACTTTGTATAATTCAGTTTATATGTGTAAAAAGAAAGGGCATCCATGAGTGTGAGAAGCTGGGTAAAAGGAGCCAGAAATAATGTTACTCTATATCACTGATACCAAGGGTATCAGTGATATTGGGTACCAGTATTACGGGAAGACCATGCGCTGCTCCTCTGTAGACCTCAGTCCAATTGGGGATAACATAAAACAATTGGTGGACCATACTGATTTCTATATGTAAATCCGTAATGTTTTACTAGAGCGAAAATACCCCGGGTATAACCCAAATTAATTTTCTTTAGTAAAGCATACATTATTAACAAATCTAGAAACACTGAGTAAGGTAATTCGGTACCGCTTGTAATTCCTTGTTGGGGCATTGTCTCACTTTACTGGCCCTGGTGAGAATCATCATCGTTGACAGAAGTAAAAAAGTAAACATAGGACCAGCTTGAAAATTTATTTTGTGACAGCTACGCTGCCTGCAGTTTTCTGTTTTTAGGAAAATTAAATTAAATTAAACCCATTATGATCATAATTGCCCCAAAATATAAACATTCTGAAAACTACATCTTAAATATATAAAGGAAAAGAAAACAAAATCTTAAGTACCAAAAAGAACTGCATACTAAGTTTTAATTTTTTTAAAAATATTTCCATCCTTGATAATAGATTAATTACTTAGATTCAGAATAGTTAATCAATTTATTGTCCATATTAGTTATGTGAATTGAAAGCATGTAAGAATTGTAGCCTGACCGTCCTCTATAAAAGCGTATGCCATTTAAAGAAATCTTGACGATATGAGCATCCTAAAAAAAACTGACGTTTGACCTAGTTGCATGAACAATCCAGAAGTAGTTGTAATGATTTGAGATATTCATTGTAAACCCTCTAGGGCACAGTCTTTGGAAACAAAACATATGATACCATGCCATGATTGGCTTTGTCTTTTACACACTAGAATTGCTTATAATGTTCCTGACAGATTCTTTAAGAAGTTGACACTGACCTCACTACATGATGCATCCGATCAATTTTGTAAAGAATGGTAATGTGATCATCATTTCCAAAAGAAGCATTTAAAATTCCGAAAGCAATTGGGATTGAGTTTGAATTTTACGCTCTACTAGTGCATGACAAAAATGGAAAACAAACTGAAAAAATAGATGTTTATGGATTTGAAGAGCGAAAATACCATATTGCCAAAATCAGGTCATCAGATATGCTGACAGGTAGACAAACAGAAATTGGCAAGGCTGCGAGGTGGAGTTGGTCTAAGAAAAAGAAAGCAGCAAAGTACCAACCAGCCAATTTGGGAGAAGTGAGGGAGGATGGGGGGAGAGGATGTGGCCTAACTGCTAGAGTGGTCGACCTCGAAGCTAGGGAACAGGGTTCGAGTCTCGGCAGGGACGCTCAACATCCTTTGATTCTGGGCAAATCACTCGGTCCTTGTTGGAAAAAGGAATCAAAGTAGAAGTAGCCAGCACCAGATCATAGACTCATTGGGGCTAATCTGCAAAGGGAAATTTACATTCAAATATTTACTCATGTGTAAATCTACCACTGCACCTAGTACCAACTTTATATTTGTTACAGCGAATAACTTCATTATACAAAATAACGGAATTTAACCAAAGAGGGCTAAAGTCTATGTTAAATAACACATATAATTGAATGCAAATTGTAGTATGTAATCGGACTTAGACAATATGAACATATAAGAAATAATAATGTGCTGATTTATGCTAGTTTAACCGTCGATGCCATATTAACTGCAATATTACACAGTAGTATTGAAAGGATTGTTCACTGTTGAGCTGTTGTTTTGCACAAGATGTTTTTCTCTTTTGCTGCAGATGCTGTAACTTTCCAGGAGCCTTCTATTAGTTAGTGAATAGGCATTTTTTGTATTAGACAACTGATAGTGAGGTTCTCACTGGGAGGAGAGGGGACAACAGGAAGGATGGTTCTTGGGAAGTACTGTCTGAACTGCAAAATGTGGAGAAAGCATCTTCTCAAGGACTTCTGTCTATGGCACATTGGGCCGATGTGAGAAATTGGACAGTTTACCTATTCCCAAGGGTTTCCTAAAATCTTTCTGCATTCTTTGAATGAAGAAAGAGAAACATGTTACCATCTCGAATATTGTGTGTTTATATTAGTGCCTGCTCCTAGAGTAGAGGGGACTTCTCTCACTCGCATTTGATATGAGTTTCTTGAGATTATACCTCTCTTCATGGGAGATTGCTTAGCACATAATTTATTTTTCCTTCTTCTTGCTTTATTTAATGTCTTTTGATTTATAGCTGAGAATACATTCCAGCATAATCTTTCTTTTTATTCGAAGGGCAAAGGCTTTATTCTTGTGTGCGTATTCTCTCATCAGAACTCTATATTGGATATCTGAACTGACACCTAAATTCAATTCCGGCCTGATTTAACTTAGATTAGGGACACTCCTTCATGGAAAACGCTTCTTGTATTATTACAATATTGCCTATTATACTTAACAATGTTGTATTCTTTCTTATTGAATAAATCAGAATCTAAAGAATTGAAAAATAAAACCCTTTAACTCACACAAATCTCTCTTTATTAACTATACTAAAAGTTTTTAGAGATTTCATTGTCTATATGTTTTGATGTAGATGATGGCTCCTTTTCACTTCTCCTTGTCAATGAACAAAGAGCCATACGACCAATGGTGGGGGTTATTCAATAACTACCCCCAAAGATTAAGATAGAGAAAACCCCACTCCATTACATTTTTTACTATTCACTATTTTGGAGTGTATAATTACCCTGAGGTGTAGACTTACCAGTCTCCACCCTCTGGTAGAGCCTCCTACTCCAGGAGTTATGAGTGAGAAGTTACTGCTCATAACTTTTGCACATAGATGGGGACCTCCTCCACAGTAGTGGACATCTCCCTATAGCATAGTATTGGGAAAGTTAATATTTAAAAACATATTTAAAATATTTTAAAATAAAATATGAACGTAAAATAATTTTAAATATTTATTTTAAACCTAAGACTAATAATATAAAATTTTACAGTACATTAAATTAAATTAATTTAGTTTAAAATATTTTATAAAGAATAGGTTCAACAAATTTTCAACATACAGTAAAAATTGTATTTTATCTAATATGCATTAAGATGTATTATAAAGTTGTGTTTAGAATGAAGCTGTTATTTTAATTTTTTTTACATAAATAAATTTTAAAATGAAACACATGAATTTATTAATTCAACACTTTTAAAAGGAAGGCAAAATATATTAGTTAATGTAGATTCCCAAATATCAACTAAAAAGAGTCAAATGTAAATAACGTGCACAAAGCAAGAAGACACATGAAATATGTACATGGAGCAAAGAAACTCATTAAATATATACACAAAGCGAATAAGGGAAATACATCACCGAAGGAGTATTTTTCAACATTCTGGCCTGCACGACCAGGAAGCCCTTGATTGTCAGGCAGAAGTCTTGATCGGGAACACTGAAGATGCGCTGTGACAGTGTGTCCACTCCACAGGTGAGCTTCTGTCTGAGAGCCAAGATCTCCCGCCTTTAATACCTTTTACTTAACCTGAGAAGTTTCTAGAAACCTCTCCCCCTTTCTTCTGTTAAGAAAACCGTGCTGCCCGTACCGGTCTGTGATAGGCCAGGACCCCGTGTTTTGACTCCGAGACAGAGCTGTACATTCCGCACATTTCTCTGGCAAAAACAATCTCAACCCTGTAAAAGGTACCAAGCGCGCATCCCACGCAACATCTTCCACCTTACTCTGCACGGTGAAGAGCCAAAAACAGGTCAAAAGCAAAGACATCCCCTCCCCACCCTGCAACTGTGTGAGACCACAGACAATTTAGTTAGTTATACAAAATGGAGTGGATGGTCAATGTACCATTCCTAATAGCATACAGCCACCCATGTTGTTGTATTTCACAGTGTAAATGACCTGTCATTCAGTCGCATCTGGCTTTTGGTTTAAAGTCTGATTGTGTTTCACAAAAGGAACTTTAGTTACAGAGCCGCAACTAGAACAGTACTATTAGCACTGACATTGTTATATTGTTATAACCATTGGTTACTATTGTCCTATTTAGACAAGTTGTCAGAGTCACCTAAGTGCATATAAAATTTACATATTTATATTTTCTTTATTTTGTTTCTCTGTAGTGCTCCTCAGCCAATGCCGCTGTGTCGGAGTGCTTCAAATAAAAAGAGAGTCTATGTAATAGGATAAACTGAGACTTATACATTCATAGATTATGTTCAACATCATAACACTCAGGTAAGGCTAATTCGAGGAATGTCTTTCTTTCAAATTCAGAAGGTTTCAAGGAGATGCTTCTTTAGGCTAGATCTGAACAATGAGAAAAGGAGCTTTTAGGAGTATTGCTGGAGAAAGCTTAATTCATAGTAGATGTTTTCTTGAACCAAGGGAGGCTCTCGTGTTCTGATTTCCCCAGATTGAGACTATTTGGCATCAAGGAATGTAGGGGTATTCTATATTGGAATCTGATAGACAATGCAGACAGCTTTGTATGTATTTTGAGCTTCAAGGTGTAGCCATTTTAATATTTTCAGAATTTATGACATGTGGTTGTATTTCCTTGGGTGTAGAGAAGAGTGAAGTGCAACTTAAAGTAGTGTTGTTCAGTCCTTGGGGAGACCAGGGTATATGTTTTGCTGTATTCTTTTTATGAAATGTCCATGCCTTGGAATAGGGTTTATAGGACTGATAGGGGCTGAAATGCCAAATAGTTCAGAGATGGTAGTTGGTGCTCATGGCTGTAGCCTTCATTAGAGAGTCCCACCTAAACTTTGTGTCAAATATAAAATCCAATGATTTAGCAGAGGTGATAATCTTGGGTGAGATGCCCATGTTATTAAGTGTTCTTGGCAATGGGCTTTGAGAAGATAACTTTATTCTGGGCATCAAATTACAGTTTTATGTTAATCATCGAGTTTTTAATTTCATTAGCACAGTTATCTAAGGCTCAGAGGCCTTGAGACAGTCTTTTTAAAGATATATCTGAGTGTAATCCAAGTACTGGTGAAGAGAGACACATTTTTTAGAAGGGGTTCATGTAAGGGTTCAACATAAATGTTGAATAGGAAGGAAACCAGTATGGAGACTTGCCAAAGAGTAGTGGGGTGGCAATTTCCCTCCTCTCCATCTGAAAAAGATTGAAGAGGTAGGGTTGGAAACCCCTCAGAACAATCCTGCACAGCCTATAAGCTCAGGAGGAGCCAAGATGGCCGAGCGGACCTTAACAGCTGAGGCTCCGAGGCGAAATTGGAAGAAAGTCACATAAATGAGCAAATGAAGGCACATTTTTAACCCAGGAAATGCGCTAAGTAACCAGGGTTAACAGAGGCACCAAGTTCTCACCGGGGGTCCGCCGACAGGAATCGGGAATCGTCGCAGCTGCGGAGCTACGCGGTAACCCCAGGGGGCTCCGGGACGACTTCGAGGAGAGCAGCGGCCAACAGAAAGGAGCCGCATCGATCAGAGGGCCGCCCCCGGCAGAGGAAGACAGCAGGTTGGTGGGGGCGTTGAAATTGAACGAGCCCCGGGAGCAAATTTGAGAGCTCCTGCCGTGTTGGAGAGACGTGGTGCATTACGATTGCACCTGGCGCCTCAAGCGTTGCCACCCTCGGAAGGGAACAATGCCCAAATGGTAGTGGGAGCACCGGGGGAATAATCGGGGGACCTCCACCGGACCCGGGGAGGCTCTCAGGGAGCGCGTGGAGACAGACGCCTGACTCCAAGATGGCGGCCAGGTGAGCTGGGGACGGGCCCGAGGCGCTGCAGACACCGGTGGGGCGGGTGAAGATGGAGCAGCTGCCCGAAGAGTGAGTGATGGCCGGTAAAGAAGCACACAGTGGGCAATGCGGGCATCTGGGGGCCCCCACAGGACAGCTTCATGAACCCCTAGGCGCCTGAGCGTAACATGGCGGCCACCCAAGGGTAATAGAACAGCCCCAGACACACGAAGAAGCTCCCACAGCCACAGAGACTTCACAGAAAAGTCGACCCTACAAGGCACTGAAGGGATCTGATCCCCTGCAGGACCATACTCAAAGCGGGGGAGATACCCCAGACAGGGGGGGGGAAGCCTGAAGGGGACGGCCGGGACCCTCACTGGCAGATCGGGAGAGACCTAGCGCGAACCCACCTGGTGACCGCTGTGGTAAAATCCACATCTACTCTGGGAATATCCACGGTAGGCATGAGGACGCAGGGACAAGGGGGTCACTCAAGAAGCACTCAAGATGCCAGTCAGGGGGACACTGAGCCCACAGACCCACACATAGGCCCGAGCCCGGATGAAAATCTTTGACAGACGGGAAAACCCAGGTTTCGGAAGATTGGCGCACACGAGGGGAATATAGCACAAAACAAGGCGCCACTCGTCGCCGGAGGGGGCGCTATGGGTGATCTATGCTGTGACATAAGAGCGCCCAGCGGAGCTTCCGATAGAGGTACGGCTGCAGGAGTATGCAGGGAGACTGCTCCGGATTAGGTAGGGAAGGAGTACTCCGAATCACCCAGGGTCGCCCTACCACTGGGATCCTGCTCAAATGCCCAACACTCACCACTGCTGCTGGGAATGGGGAATATCTGCGGACTTTGGAACTGTCCCTCCCACCTCTCCTCTCTCCACTCCTGACCTGAGGGCGAACTGGAGGAAGAGGCGGACGGCGTTTACTAGCAACACCGTGACTGGTGCTCTTGATGGAACTTTTACGATGCCCCCTGGGTGGAAACCAAAACTGTCTGTACTTACCGCGGTGCCCGAGCAACTTTGGCTGATGCCCGGTGGAGCTGTCATATGCAGCTATAGAGGAGTTTGGCTCTGGTTCACCCCTCGGCCGGCACCTACCCAGCCGGACATCGGACATCGTTTTCCTCGCCTCCCCGTTGTGTTTTCCTACCTGCATTCCCTACCCCTGTTTACCATTCCCCCTCTACCTCTTCACTCCCCATAAGACGTGGGTACGCGCTAATAATCTCACATTATTGTGTAATCTCATGTTTTTTCTTTTCTCCTATGTCTATATTACTTGTCTATGTCATTATGGAACCTGTAACTCTCTGATCCTCATGTAAAGCGCTCTGATACCTCCGGGTCTAGCCAGCGATATGTAAAACTTTGCAAATAATACCACGGTGCCCGAGCAACTTTGGCTGATGCCCGGTGGAGCTGTCATATGCAGCTATAGAGGAGTTTGGCTCTGGTTCACCCCTCGGCCGGCACCTACCCAGCCGGACATCGGACATCGTTTTCCTCGCCTCCCCCTTGTGTTTTCCTACCTGCATTCCCTACCCCAGTTTACCATTCCCCCTCTACCTCTTCACTCCGCATAAGACGTGTGTAAGCGCTAATAATTCTCACATTATTGTGTAATCTCATGTTTTGTCTTTTCTCCTATGTCTATACTTGTCTATGTAATTATGGAACCTGTAACTCACTGATCCTCATGTAAAGCGCTCTGATACCTCCGGGTCTAGCCAGCGCTATATAAAACTTTGCAAATAAATAAATAAATGAGTAGAAGGAGGAGGATGTCATAGTCTATTGTATCAAATGCAGAGGACAGGTCAAGTAACAGCAAAAACAAATGTATCCTTTGGCTAGAAGCTGAATAGAGACATCAATAACCTTGAGGAGGTTTGTTTTCCTACTGCATGAAACTTCATTGCTATCTCCCTAAGTGATTAGTTTACGTGTTCATTTATTTGGGTAATCAAAAAATCAAAGGGGGAGTGAAGAGGAAAAAAGTAGAATCGTCCTCCTCATGATATCGTAATTCAACAAAGGGATTCTACCATTATCTACATAAAGATATATATGTGTATAAGTGTATACTCAGTTTTACTGCAGGTGTTTTTAATGTGTTCTAATGATGATGTCTGGAAAAATTCTTCTCTAGTTTATAGGAAGGGCAGAGTTCAAAAATTGTAAAATACCCCTCACACACTGAAACCTGATTCAGTGTCATGCTTCATCATTGGGGTCTTCCCGCCCCTCTACGGGACGGGGCGTGCTACTACCTACGTAGACGCGGGAGCACTTAATTTAGTGATTAGTGTGTATGTGTAGTGCGTGGGATCGTGAAAAAATATGGGATTATCATATGTCCACTCGCTCTTTTCATCCTGGGCGTAAATTAATTCCCATGTATGTGCATGCGCTCTCTTTTTAGGAAGTGCTCCCATGGTGTGCCTTTAAAAAATGGGGTAATACTCAGGCTCTCAGAGAGACGTGCCGTTAAAGGTTGTTTAAAAAGATACATACATTCGTATATTAACGTATCCGCTCCATTAGATGCCACAGTATCAATGTGAAGGCGCCTTTACACCCCTCGTGGCATCTCATGGAGCGGATACGTTAATATACGAATGTATGTATTTTTTTAAACAACCTTTAACAGCACGTCTCTCTGAGAGCATGAGTATTACCCCATTTTTTAAAGGCACACCATGGGAGCACTTCCTAAAAAGAGAGCGCATGCACATACATGGGAATTAATTTACGCCCAGGATGAAAAGAGCGAGTGGACATATGATAATCCCAAAATCCTGTCAAATCAAAACTATATCGTATTTTCTGCTTCCACTTGAGTGTGAATGTTTGAATAGTTAACAAAGGAGCATGTATAAGAGCCACACATTTTGAATGTATGGAAATTCTGTATGCATGGGAACTGGATACTGACACCACGAGGATTATTTCAAAAACCACCGCATTAGATGTATGAAAGTTCTGGATGCATGAAATACTGGATACTAACACCACGAGGAGTGTTTCTATAGCTAAAATATGAGTGAAAGTCACAAAAACACCCACAATTGGGTGAGACGAGAAAAATATATCACAGTGACAGACAATATTATCGTTTCCACATGATGGTGATGTGAATATGAAGGGGATAAACGATAAAAGCTATTGTTTATCCACAATGTTTTTCATTTTCAGGTTTCTTTACAGGATATACAATTGGTATATTGTGTCTACTGCCCTAATAGGGTACATGGAAGAGTATGTGTGACCAGCAGGCATATGTACATTTATAATATCACCCAGGGAGGTGCAATAGGGATCGTTCTGGTCCTGAGGAAGTAAGCCAAGGGGATGGCTTCTGAAACATGTCGACCCTGTAGAAAGTGACCTATCAAAGTACACTATCTACACCTCCCCACTTTTACTATTCTCAGCTAGGGAAGCCAATAAAGTGTATTTTTTTCCACTAGCCAGGGAATTTTTAAATCATCACTTATATATATTTTTCACGATCCCACGCACTACACATACACACTAATCACTAAATTAAGTGCTCCCGCGTCTACGTAGGTAGTAGCACGCCCCATCCCGTAGAGGGGCGGGAAGACCCCAATGATGAAGCATGACACTGAATCAGGTTTCAGTGTGTGAGGGGTATTTTACAATTTTTTGAACACTGCCCTTCCTATAAACTAGAGAAGGATTTTTTCCAGACATCACCATTTATTTGGGTAGACACACATTTTTCAAATAGTGAAGTCAAGTACGAAGGCCAGGGATTGGTCTGGATTCCTCTGTTGTGGTTGAATAATCATTAGTCATTTTTAGGAGAGGTTTAACATCACCAATTTTGAGGGCATCCGATGCCAAGGCTTTTTAGAATGAAGGCTTGATGCAGTGTAGCGAAGAGGATTAGAATAGCTGTGTTAGAATTGAAATAGATTCCACTGTATATGCATTGTTTTTATGCTTAAACCTCTTGGTGGTTGTGATATAAACAAATGGCTGTCATCAGCCACATTTATAATGGTCAATGACAGGGCAACACTGCAAATACAAGTACATGTTTATGGGCATTACTATCAAATAAAGGATGGTGAGTGGCAGTTCTAGCCAACATATGCAAACTTCTGAGTATTATTTTTTTTAAACTGGTTTACTAGCTGATGGGAATGTCCTGACACTAATCATACAGTCATTGTTTTCCCTCTCTAATTGTCAATTCCACTTCCCAGAACAGAGTTAAGAATTCTTCCAGTCTCCCTTTTGCAGGTGTCTAAAATGACCTTAAGAGTTCATCTGATTCCTGGAAGAAATCCTCATTCCTTTTGCAATACACCCTCACCATTGAGAACTGGTTGAAGCGTAAAGTATCCCTGGGTGAGCACGGCTGTTAACTGATGCTTAGCAAAATTTGAATTTTCCAGGGTGGTGTATACTCATCATTCTCTGCAGCATATAAAAGGTCCATGTAACTAATCTCTAATCTTCTGTAGTTTAGGGGGAACTTTAGGTCCAAGATTTGATTGCTGAGCATAGTTGTGAATTCATCTAAACCTGTGCCATTCCCTTTCTAATCCATGATTATGGTGCCTATGTACCACTGGTATGTGAGAATATTGGGCTAGATGTACAACCGTTTTTTGTGGTCGCAAACAGAAACTTGGCCCGTTTGTGAGGCCAAAAAGGGTTGTGGTATGTGCAAACCCTATATTGTGAGTCGGTGACTCGCAAAATAGGGTTTGAAAGTCGATATTAGGATGGGGCATGCCAAGGGCGTCCCTTCCTAACAGCGAGTTGCACTGGCATGTATGATTGCTTTGCGACCGCATTTGCGGTCGCAAAACACTTGCAGTTTACCACCTACTTCAAGTAGGTGGCAAGCCACTCGCAAATGCGGAGGGGTCCTTCCCCTTTGTGAATGGCTGCGAAAATAGTTTCGGACACTGCCTACTGTTAAAAAATGAAACAGAAACGTTTCATTTTTTTTTTTAAATGCATCCTGTTTTCCTTTAAGGAAGCAGAGATTACTATTTCTTTCAGTTAGCAACTAATAGTACTAAACCAAAGAGGTCTGTGTGTATGTTCATAAAGTACTCAGGCTAGCATTTCATCTATATCTATCAACTCTTAGCTCTACCTTGGATAGCTAAATTCACATTTTAAGCAGTGTGCGATAGGTTTCTATGGCTGCCTCTCTAGATTTGTGGGAATCCCACTGGGGCTAGTAACTGTAGCCCCTGGATGCTAGTTAAGCTCCTTTCCTCAACAAAGTCATTTTCTACGTCTGTCCTAGAAAAAGCCACTAGACTCCCTAGGCTCATGGAGACAAAGAGTTCAGAATGTAACCAGGGCTGATTAGATGAATGTAACAGATATGTTTCCTTAGCATTCCCAAAGAAATGTAATGTCAAGCAACCCTTCAACCCACCTCCCCCTATTGTCCCAGAATTATTTGTATCAAGAGACATGGTAAACGGCCTGGCATTAATTATTTTTTCCCTCTATCCTATAAGATATAATGCATGTGTGGTAAGGCAAACAGGACATCTGTCACATTTGTATTGGGGTAAACCTATGTTCCAAACTCTAAATCAGTCCCAAAATTAAACCTCTTGTAGCTTCAACATTACTAGAGAAAATTGGAAAAGTATTTCAAGAGACACTATTCCACTTTAAGAGCCTCTGGTGTATAGTATAAAAAACTAAATCACAATAACCTAACAACATAAAAAAGAGAAACATTGTATATATCAGCATTGTATATTTGGTAAAATATGAAATACATTCTGTCTTTCTTAAAGAATGCAAATAATTAATTCACTTAAAAACAGTGTTATGCCATTTATGACTGAAAATTCACAGTACTGTATCAGGGGCTATTGCAGGTACAATCTAAAACTCTGCCTAATCAATTACAAAGCGGTGGCCGACTAGTAGAACTCAATGACAACCTAGAAGCACAAATCTGGTTGATGATCTTTGACCAACACACTATGAAAACATCTCTCTCTTCAGCCCAGCTTTTGAAGGTTCTCTGCTACTATATGACCATCTATGTTCACTATTAAATCCCAAAACATACCTTACACTCTCTGCTTTTCTATGTTATCGGTCCCTGCTGAGGCTCCTCCTTTACTGTGTTCTCTACCTCTCTCTCAAACTCTTTCTCTTTTCACTCTGATCTTTAATTCCCAATTTGATATCTTTATTGCAAGTACTAACTATATAACTGCTCTTTTCAACCACTGGTATGCCAATGTCATTTCTCATATCTGACTCTTATGTCTACTCTCCATCACAATCCTCTTCAACATCCCACTGTACTAACCATATTCTCTTACTCATGAAAGCTTTCTGTCTTTCTTACTCTGGATCCCTCCGTAATTGCAAATGTCCATTCTTGCGCTTGTCTTTCCTGCTTCTTGAGACACCTAGAACACATGGCTCATTTCTAATTCTCAATTATCTTCATTTCTCCTTCTCTTCAGCCTGGTTTCCACAGTGCTCACTGAAAGGAAATGCCTCTTTTTGCCTGTTCACCCCTACATTTTTGGATTGATGCTGCTGGTTTTTCACCTCTGAGAGTGCACTGAGGCTTGTTAACCAGACCTCAGTGCCAGTGTTCTAACTTTATACCAAGTTATGTTAAATTGGATATACCCAATTGGCAAGTACTGGCTTAAATATAAGTCCCTAGTGTATGGTACCCCAGGTACCCTGGGCATGAAGACAGAGTGTTCACCCAGGTCTGCCGCACTGGTTGTGCCACCCTGCATGTGACAGAGACAGAATGGACCCCAGCCTGTCACTGCAGACTGACAGGGCAGTGTGTGATGCTTCCAGTTCGACTTTGCCATTACACCTAATGGCAAAGCCCCCACTTCCCTTAAGTAATATATGCAAGTCTCTCCAAAGAAAGGCCAATAGAGTCCTAGGGCAGGGAGCTGTATATTACTAAGTAAGACATATGATGTCCTATATTTCTTAGAAGCAACACTTCCAAGTTATTGTTTTGCTGTGGAAAGGTTAGGAGCCCATTGGCTAACACGGTTGCCAACTGATACCCCAGCCGAACTAACTTCTGAATGGGACCACCAAACAAAGTCAAGTAAGTTATTAAATTAATTGTGACATTAAACCCAACCTGATGCCTAGGCCAGATTAAAAGTACTATTCAAGTTAGGCAACTTTTAGAAAGTTGTCACTCTGCACTCCTGCTAATCCAGTAGCCTCACAAAGAAACTGACACAGAGATGGGTTTCTCACCACCTGGGGAGGCATGTGAACAACTCCCAGGCCCAGGAACAAAGGCATTTGCCACAGAGTGAGTTGTCACTCTTCTCCGAGGATGGCCACTTAGGGTGTTAGCCCCAAAGGCAGGCTTCAAAGATGAAGCCACCTTTGAAGTGCCACTTGTGACAACATCCCTGAGAAGGATGCCTTTTGTTCCTGCAGACAATTAGGAGACAGAACTAAGGGAGGGAAACCTGTGTCCAAACCGATTTTCCTGTGGGCGTGTAGCCCACTAGTAGTCACACTATTTGGGTCGGCTGCCCTGCTACCTACGACCAAGGAAGGGTCGTGCCATCTTTAAGGGGCAAGAATGGGGCACTCTGGAATAGCCAGATACCACACATCACAGGAACTTCATCATCAGAGAGGAGGGTACCCAGTAGCCCATTGGCTAGTGACTGTGTTGTCCCCATGGGGCACTTTCCTGGAATAAGTAGGGCAACCCTGGCACCCTGCCCCTCGGTTCATGTTGGAGAAGAAGAGAGGATCAAAGAGGGACTGCCCTGCTGCCCTTTAACTGCACAAAGGAAGACAGCAATATAGAGAGGACTGCACCTGCTGCACTTTTGGGCTAGTGAGATTGGGTCTGTGCCTATGGCTCTTGGTCCCGGGAAAAGTTGGTTTCCCAGCTTCACCAAGACAAGTGACTCTAAGGATCAGTTTGCTGATCTCCTGAAATCAGCTCCAGGACAACAAGAGCAGAAATAGCCCAAATGGACAAGTTGGTAGCCACCTCGGACGTTTTGCCTCTATCAGTCGCCGGGCATGGCAAAGGACAAATCTGAAATAGGTAAAACCGGCACCCAAGTCTGGCGGACCGGGGATTGCTGTCCAAGTTTGGATTTGTCATATGCAAGGCACACCAGTCCCTACCAAAGAGTTTGCATTCAACCGCGGTGCAGTGAAATCTGTAGTGCAGCATTGGCTGTCCAACTACTGCAACATAGAGGATGTTGAGGGACCTCAACCTCCATGGCCAAGATCACCCCACATTACCTGCAGTCTGAGGAACCACCACCGAGACACCCCTGTCGACTGCACCACTACCGGAGCATCTTTTTGAGTATCTTTGACTGCATCCCTCAGCATCAGGACCACTCCATTGACATCTATGGCGGTTGTCCTGTAAAGCTTGGAACTTGCTTCAAAAACAATCTGGTGGCCAGAAGAATGTCCAAAGTATCTTTTCTGGCCCCTTAGGTCTTATCCCTGCTTTATTTGGTCATCCAAGCCAGGACGGAGTACTCGCAATAACTCTTCCAAACTTTTCAGAACTTTTCAAACTTTACATTTGTCAATGCTAGTTTGAGGTTGCATTTAAAACTGATACAAATGTCTAAAATCTGTATCTCCTGAACCCTCTGGTGGATTTTAATGATCAAGGTCTCTAAAAATTCCTTAAAATACGCTCTATTTTTAAAAATTGTTGTTGTGTCTTTTTATTGGTGTTTGATTTTCTTATTCCTTTGTTTGGTGCTGTTAAATGTTTTACACCAAGTTCCTTTGCCAAGCCTTACTACTCACAGCCACAGCTTCAAAGGGTTGAGCTAAGGTTAAGTAAATGATATTGACTGTACCCAGGATGGTATCTGTGAGTGGACTCTACGGAAAAAGCCCCACAGCCCTATCATATAGTACACCCAGATTCTCACACCCACTGTCACTCACATGACCTTTTTCACTGTCAAGTACTAACTTATGTCTTAAAACAGTAAACATTTGCTATATAACAATTGCGTTCCTCAGCTATCGTTCCAAGTTATCCTCAAACAACACTTCATGTTGGCGGTATACTATGGCAACTTCACAGCTGTCCATGGCTGGCAGACTGGCCATTCTTCCACTCTGGCATTTATCACATGGGCTGCAGGCTTGACTATTGCTTTCAGAGTTGGATGGGCTACCATAAGGCAACCATGAGAGGCCTATTTGGGTTGTGATGATCTTTTGGACATCTTTGCTACTTCTGTTTGGTTTTCAGTCCGGCTCATTTCAAAGGACACTGTTTCAACTGTCGTGAAAAGACTGTAAGGCATATGCATGCTAACTGATTTCTTTCTTGTGTAAGGTAAATGTTAAATGTGCTCTAAGTACTCTGCTTTGGCGTAAGAGGTAGTGAACAGATAAACATGAAACTAAATTATGTTTTGTCCATTTTTAAGTACTCTTCATATTAAAAATAAAAATAATTATTTCGTGAAGCTGTTAACATAGTCTGATTACTTTATTATCTTAGCACAACTTCAGTGTGCCTTTATTAAGCACAACGCCAGTGCGCGCTTATCTGTTTACTTCCCCTGCAAATGTTAATGCAAATTAAATGTATGTTTTGACTAAACCAGCTAGAAAATGCATCTCTTAAAGAACAATATGTCTCTGCCTTCACTGGCTGCCTCTAGAGAAAAAGCTGCGTATATGTTAGGGCCTGCAAACAAACTTTATTTACTGGAAAGGTCGGTTGCTGCTGGTTACTCCACTTGTTCTTAAGAATCCCCAGCTCACAAGGAAATACCCAAAAACCTGATATCCAAAGCCAAAAGAGAGCTGAAAACAACAACAGAGAAGCACTCCTGGAGACATATCAAAAACAAATCACTGAGAAAGAAAAAAGACCTATATGCATCACAACCTTCAACATAGCGTCCGACCGTGTTACAAAAATAGTCAAAAAACACTGGCGCACCCTTAACAGTGGGAATCTGAACATCCCCACACCCATGTTCTCACACAGAAAAGGAAAAAACCCAAGAGACATCTTGGTACACACCCGCCCCAAACCCCAAACCAGAAATGATAAGACCCAACAAGTACTGAGTACCCTACCGATGGGCCACCACCCTTGCGGGAACTGCAGTGTGTGTCACTTGACCTCCACTACAAAGAAAGTAACTTTTAACAACAAGATGAGTTGGGAGTTACGCAAATTCACTAACTGCAATACCACAGGGGTTGTGTACTTGATCACATGCACATGTAACCTACATTATGTGGGTATGACCACCAGAAAGGTCAGCACCAGGATAGGAGAACACCGCAGCAACATCAGGAGCCACCGGGTCACCACAAAAATGGCGTCACATTTTAATGAAGTGAAACACACCCCTAACGATCTACTCTGGGTAGTGTTAGAACAATTCAAACACATTGACAATCTAGAAAAAAGATTGCTAGAGAAAGAGCAGCGGTGGGTGTTTAAATTGCACACGGACACTGAAGGATTGAATGATTATATCCCATGGGGGCAGTTCGCTAAATGAATCAGGAATACATCTTCTGCCAGACTTAGTAGATTGTTTGAGTATACCACTCTACTCACAATGTAACAGAAGTAAAGGTCATACCGCACGTGATACTCACACTAACGTAAACCATAACGCTAATAACACATGGGTACCACTTCATCTAGAATGCCCTATTAC
Organism: Calotriton arnoldi; assembly: GCA_963921515.1. Taxonomy (NCBI): domain Eukaryota; kingdom Metazoa; phylum Chordata; class Amphibia; order Caudata; family Salamandridae; genus Calotriton; species Calotriton arnoldi. The sequence goes on from CAWUFW010014923.1 coordinate 79,375, forward strand.
CCAGGAAGGCCCCATCACCATTCCACTAGCAGCGGCTCTTTTGTGAACAGCAGACTGCCTAACGGTGGCATTCAGTCTCCAACTGACAACTACGAGTCTACTATTCCATACATGATATCTTACATTAGCCAGTAATCGGGCATTATTTATGACTTCCACCTAACAAGACACGAGGTTTAGTCATTATATGATGTACATACAAGCTATTCTAAGAAGCGCGCAGTCCAGGTGTTAAGCCTTAGGGTCTTGCGTATCAGTCTGATGTACCGCATCATCCAGGAATATGGCATTTTTTATGACTTCCCCTAACACGACGTGAGGTTTAGTCATTTCATGATGTACATACAAGCTATTCTGAAAACAGATGAACTGTTATGTCTAAGGGTCTTGCGCTTCAATCAGATGTATCGTTGCGCTCGCAACATAATCACTACTTTACATCGTACTTGAGTGTCTAAATTTATCCCCTTTATAAATTTATCCCCCTTGTTAGTTTTATTCAATTTTTGTCCACAATACCCGACAATTTGGTCATTCGCCTAAGATGGCCCAGCTCCAATGCCAGTCACAGCGGCCATGTTGTGAAAGACACGGTCTAGTGTTTGAATTAAGCATGATTAGGCTGATCCGGGTCAATTTCATTCGCCCAATATGGCCACGCTCCATTGCCAGTCACAGCGGCCATTTTGTGAGAGACACGGTCTAGTTTTTTGAAGTAAGCATGACTAAGCAGTTCCGGGTCTATTTAATGACCACCGGGAGACAGATGCGGTCAGATGCGGTCTCCAGGGGTGCCATCAGGTCATTTTCTGAGAGGAGTGCTTTGATGAAGTAAATCCAGCCTGACCCGTTTTGACCTTATTTCTCAATTTTCCAAAGAATTAATAAGGTTTCTATTTTCATTCCAGGATAAGCTAAGGCACCGGGAATTTTCTCCCCGGTCCCTATCTCATTTACCTTTAGGAAACTCTAATGACCATCTCTATGTCCCCATTACCATTTTAGGGTGTGACTACAAGCCCCTCTACCCCTGCAGACCATGAGGCATATTTCTGCCTAAACAAAAGTATGTCATTTATATGTAATTTTTTTGTTATATGTTGTATGTCACGTGGTGTCTTTTTTCACGAGTGCTTTTAAACTGCAATTTGTACATAACCACTTTTCTTCACAAAGACATCGTGTGTGATTGATTTCTTTCACCACAGATGATCGCACAAAATAGCTGTTAAGTACACCCACTATAGAGGAGTACATTGATCGAGATACGACGCCGCATATATATAGGGCCTGCCAGCTTGACAGGTAGGCAGGCCTTTTTAATTTTCCTTTTGCTTTATTTCCTACAGATACAGCGTGTCAGTGTACAACCGTATGTATTAAGTATCAGGTGAACACACATTAGGTGTGCACCCCATTGTTTCCTACTCACAGGGTTCTTTAGGAGTGGTACGCACGGGGCTGGCCCTCGTGTGGTTCTGAAGAAGGGCTTTAGGGGAAAGCTCAAAACATGTCGACCCAGTACTAGGGACTTCATACTCATTACAGTTAGGTCTTTCCCTAGTATTAACCCCTGATTTTAAAACATACCGACTAGGAGCAGGAATAAAATATTAGCTCACTAGCTAGGTATTTTTAATCTATTTTTCCCACTCCACATCACTGCACCACACATATTTTCAAATAACTAAGTTCTCCTACGTAGTTCGCAAGTCGCAGCACGCCTCAATCCGCAGCGGATTGAGAGGACCCCAATGATGAAGCATGCCACCTAGGGGTAACCCTGGTGGGTGAGGGGACTCTAGAAAAGAATTTTTCTTTCTGGAAAGATGTTTTTTCACACATGTTCAGTGGAATCCCTGTTCTTCCTATGGTTAGGTTTCTAATTCCGGTATTCTGGATGTTGTGGTAGTGAACAGATAAACATGAAACTAAATTATGTTTTGTCCATTTTTAAGTACTCTTCATATTAAAAATAATTATTTCGTGAAGTTGTTAACATAGTCTGATTACTTTATTATCTTAGCACAACTTCAGTGCGCCTTTATTAAGCACAACGCCAGTGCGCACTTATCTGTTTACTTCCCCTGCAAATGTTAATGCAAATTAAATGTATGTTTTGACTAAACCAGCTAGAAAACGCATCTCTTAAAGAACAATATGTCTCTGCCTTCGCTGGCTGCCTCTAGAGAAAAAGCTGCGTATATGTTAGGGCCTGCAAACAAACTTTATTTACTGGAAAGGTCGGTTGCTGCTGGTTACTCCACTTGTTCTTAAGAATCCCCTTGGTAATTGCCTGCGGTAAAGTCTGAATCCACTGGAGTGTTCTTGTTTTCACGTTAACCCATTTTTTGGAACCTAAGACGCTCGCGTGACTGAAGGCATGATGGACGCCTCGTCTCATCTTCTAAAATCAATAGCCTGCTTCAGTTTATTCATGACGCTCCACTTGTTCTTTAATGCATCTTCCTCAACAAAAGAAAATGTGATTTACTGAAACCAGGGCAGATGTGTTCTGAGATGGCCGTTCCTAAATATGCAGGAGTTCTTGAGGGTAGATGTTGTGGTTTGTGTCTCGTAAAGATCAATTGAGGTAGGTCTGGATGTTTGTTGCATTTGTATAGTGCCAAGCTAGCAAACACCATCACGTAAAAGTAATGATCAATAGGACGCCACATCATTACATGGTTTGAGAATTGACACATTTTAATTTTTTCCTTCTCCAATTCAGATTTAAATAGGAATCAAGAACCTCCTTCAAATCTTGGAGAATAGATTAACTCTATGTTCATGTTGGCATGTGATTGGACCAATTAATCTCCCCACCTAGAAATATAATGCATTAGCTGGGACTAAGGACTCTGATCTGTCTGGTGGGAATCCATCACCTCCCAAGATCTCTTCAAAGCAGAGGCAGGTGGAGGAATGCTGGTGGTGCTTCTGTGCCCGCAGCCCCCATCTTCTGTGGGAGCTGTGGGTCTCTGAAGACACGCACTGACAAGTACAATGGAGGCTGTGCAGATGACAAGCTTTCGCACTGCCATTGTCAGCACTGTGCCAGCTCTCTACTCTCAATGTGAGAAATGAGAGCAAGCCTTTAGCTTCAGAAATGAAGGAAATGTGCAGCTGCAGAAAGGCAGATACCTATGTTTTCTGTTAGGAAAAAGGTAAACAGAGGGATTACCAAGGCTGGAGGATGGCAGGGCTCCAAATAGTGTTTTTTCAGGGATTTTGTAATGCAGCAGTTGTTTTGGCAAGACACCAGGCATTTTTTGTTGTTGTTGTATTTGGGAGAGTGGAGGCTAAGTCAGAGAGTGGTGCTGTAGTGGGTGGCAGGACAGCAGGCACATGGCTTACCAATTGCTCCTCTACTCAAGTGCACCTCGTCTGCTCAGGTGACCAGGGAGTGGAGGGTCATACAAATGATAAAAGTGTACATCTGTTTTTCACCTCAATATTCTAAGTAAACTGATGTTTAAACAAACTCTTATGTGGTTGCACACCCGATAATTTGTTACTTTACAGGGTTCGCAACCAGGAAAGAGGGTTTTGAAATGTATTAAACCCTTCTTACTAGTCTGAAAAGCTTTCCCAAACTTATTAAACGGGTTTTGTGACATTTGAATAGCACTTAGATGGGAGTGTCAAAGTAGCGTCCTCTCCTAGTTGCGATTTGCAAAAACATTTATTAGTGATTTGTAACTGCAATTTGCAGCACCAAACAATTTGCCACACACTAACGCTTCAGCTGGGAACATTGTTGGGCAGCCTTGTGGGGCGCAGACATTAGTCTAGGGAGCCACTGCATGCTCTAGCCCATGTCTGCCCAAATGAGAACATTTTTTGAAATCTTTTTAAAAAAACAAATGCAGGGACTGAGTTCTGCTGTCCCTTGAGGGCCACCTTGCCTGTATTTATATCCAATCTTAGGGATCCACAAACTCTTACCTGCTTAATTCATATTTATTAGGCAGATCTTGGTGCCTTGCTGGTGATTTTGGATCTGCTGTGGGGGGACTACATCACCCCACCCGGCTTTACTGCACTATCCTTTGACCCGTTGTCCAGGAAGAGGGTGCTGCTGTGCTGCGATTGAAAAGCACTTCTTCCTGCCCATGGCGCGGAATGGCTTGCTGATGACTTTTGACCTGCTGGGGTGGGACTATGTCACCACAGCAGGCTTTGCTGCACTATCCTTTGCCCCATTGTCCAGGAGGAGGGGGCTGACTCGCTGCTTCTTCTGGCCCACGACATGGAATTAATGCAGGATGTGCCCGGGCTCACGCCGGGGTGAAGACTGGGCCAAGAGCGGGTCCATCTGCACCCGTCAGAGCCCGGAAGAGGTTAGGCCACATTTTTTTCATCTGCAGCCAGAATCCATCATGGGTAAGTGCAAATCTCCTTGTCCATCGAGCCTCCAAGCCATAAATGGCCCTTGGAACTGCCAGTCGCCAGTCGATAGTCTCTTTTCTTACCTCCGCAGTGGGAATGAGGAGATACTCTGTGTGAAGGAAGAGCTAGATCTTGGGGGGAATTTATCATCTTTTACCCCAACAACAAACCCAAGCACTTTGACAACAGTGTGTAAGGCAGACGTTGCCGTGGCTAAGCCCAATGACTATGGGGGCTCCCCTCTTAGCATGATCAATCCTGCGGGGACTATTATGGCTGAAATACGCAATGACCAGGGTGCCTCCTCCTTTGACTCAAATCAACCTGCCAAGAAGAGGAAAAAGAAAGAGGTGGGGTCTAGCAGGCAATCGTTACCCTCTAATTCTCACCCCAATGGCGGCACTTATATCCACTCTGTGTCCAAGGACCCAGTCCCCTTTGATCTTAACTTGTTATCATCATGAATTATGGACCAGTTAAAAGTATATTTGGACTCTTTAATTGATCATTTATATGAGAAACTTGCCTTGATGATTAATAATCTGTTTGATGACCTAATCAAGATGTTGGCTTCCCCACAAATACACTCACCAAATAAGGGCCCCATTGTAGCAGGGCAATCTAATTCGAGGACTGATGGTATCAACCCTCAGACTCTTCCCATTACCTGCTCTGTGGGAGTTCCTACTAGCACGGTAGGCCAACAGCCACTTGATATCAGGCCTTGCCAAACAAAGACTAGGTCAGTTTACTCCTATAATGGTCGGCGGGAAGATGATGCAACTGGGAGACAGATATTGGAGGGGTCTTGCTTAGCTGTGACCAACCCTGCTCCTTCCCAGATGTAGTGGTGGGTGGTAAATTCTGCTCTGCCAGCAGAGCGTGTAGGTTTTGCCACTCCGTTTACAGCATGGAGTTCAGCAAAAACTCTGCATTCCGCCGTTTAGCGGAGTTTACTGCGGCGGGATTCCTGGCAGTGTTTTTTTTACTGACAACAAGTAAACTGCCGATGGCTGAGAGGATCGAAGATGTTGCAAGGACATTTCCAAATGACGGGTGCTGGTTTGAAATGGCCAATGGTAGGGTAGCAGAGGACGGGACACTCGGTATAATATGTAGGAGTGGATGATACAGTCAGTAACACAGTTCCTGTTCTGGTTTAATCAGGGCTGCTTCTATTTGGATGCATTCAGTGCCTCTGCTCAGTATCATCTCTTGCATATCACTAGTACCTGCACCAACGTGGCAATGCCATGACAAGTTGACAACCACCACCACATTCTCCGGTGTGGATCCCAGTGGCAGGAGAAGCTCTAAGTGGCTGAGGGCTTGACATGAGGGGTGCCTAGCAGGAACCCTGGGTGAGTTGATTTATTTGTATTTTTTCCTATTGTGGCGGGTATGTTTGGGCCTGAATTCTATGGTTTTCTTCTGTGGCATATGGTATTTTCTTGGCCTTGGTTCTTTGCAATGCTCATTTTTGCTTGTGTCCCTTTGTTTACTCGTTTCCCCCTCCTGTCTAGCGATCTTTCAGCAGCTTTTACCCCCTGGTATGATGTTTTGTGTTTTGTAGTCCCCCAAGGTGTTAGAGGTCTACTTGCTGTCTTTCCCACCCCACAAAGAGTGGTCCCAGTGCTCAGTACCCTTGAAAGCCTGGCCGATGCTTATACATACAATATTGTTTTTCTTTTAATAAAGAGGACATTCTTCAAGTCCATTTGGGCATGGAAATGCCTGGCCCAGTGGCATCAATCTTACCAAATCATTCAAGGGCTTTGTGTTTGTTGTAATTCATGTATAGGCTCATAATTTTAACAATTTATAAATGTAATTGAATTATGCTGCGACCATACAATCTTATTAAAAGTTGCACTTTTTCTTCATTTTTCTCACTGGAACAACACTTGAAAGAAATGTTATGACTCAATTTAACTTCATGGGGTTGTTTGTGGAGGTCGTTCAATGTAGAAAGGTAAATTCCCTGTATAAAAGCTGGCACAATGATCTGTCTTGAATTTAAAACAATGGTGGTGGAGGCAAAAATCTCATAAAGGACAACCATGTTAAAAACAAGCCTGCTCTAGCTGTCCCTGCATTGAAAGAAAATAGCGGGCATCAAAACCGGAGTGTTTGGGCCGCCTTGGGTCCATCTATATTCCAGAGGGGATTTACATACCCTGGTACCTCTAAGTATCTCTTGTAAACCATCACTAGTTGACGCTGGATCTCCGCTTTTGATTGGACTCAGACTTGTTTTTAAAAACCTCCTGCTATTTTAGTGCTTAATTTTTACAACTCTTTTTTTTCAGATAACAGACTTTCTCATTTGACCATCCTAAAAGAGTTTTTAGAGGGGTATGCTAGAATACAACAGCATTCGTGTCACGTTCTACTTTTAGGTGACTTTAACATCCACCCCTGCCCCCTCCCTGTTACCCTCCTATACTTCGCCAGGAGCACTTTGAACAAACAAGACAGGGAGCATACTCAGCTCCATCCTGGCTGATAACAATCTTGTTTCTTTCGGCACAAGCCAATGTGAATGCTGGCATTCAAGACATTATCCCTGTATTTAGTGGCAGAGTCAACCACACCATCATTGATTATATTTTAATCTTTGCTTATCTGATTCAATTTCGTAGACAATCGCAGGTTACTTGGAGCCATTTAAGTGATCACAGCCCTCTAGCCATTAGTATAAAATGGAGATTAGAGGAGGACACCGCTGCTAAACTGGGGCCTAAGTCTCACAATATTACACCAACTGACCAGGTCCACAGGATGAAATGGTCTAAGGTGGCCCCAGACTCCTTTCAAGAGAACCTTTTATTAATTTGCGGGCAGCACATCTCAATCTGTCTAGAAGCGTACACTCAACCAGATGAGATGTTAGCCGCATATGATAGAGTTTGTGCCAAGTATGCAAGAGCCTAACTCAAGAAGGGAGAAATGCTATAGTAGCCATTACTAGATGGTTTTGACCGTAAGTGTTCCGCAGCCCATCAAAATCTTTTGTCAGCCTTAAAAAAATCCCTGAGAAACAGAGAAGAGATAATTCTCTGTCTAAGTAAATATAAAGAGGCCATCAAGAATCGCAAAAAGAGATAAGAAATGAAGCTGTGATCAACTCCTTCAAAATGATGCACTAAACAATAGCTCCTGATTCTGGGAAATAGTCAACCGTCCATACTTTATGGGGGAAGAGAGGAGTGTAATAGAATGTCATAGTCAGATATGAACAGGGGCAAGTTAACACATTCATTTAGCGTCGAAAGGGGTTCAGATAGGGATGTTTTTTGGCCCCTTTGCTATTTGAACTCTACATTAACAACTTGGGACCAACCCTGTCTGAGGTCTGTAAGGACATCACTTGTGCAGGCCAGTATTGTATCCCAGTTCTCCTAAATGCTGACGATGCTGTAGTGATAGTGAGAACCGTAGTAGGATTAAAGTGTTGTTTAAGAGCATTAGCTAGGTATATGAATGATCTGGAATTGAGCACCAATTACATTAAATCCCACATAATGGTTTTGGGCTCAAGGGGAGGGGTCCCAAGAAATGTACCTTAGAAGGTAAAGATATCGCTAGAGTTAATGCAGTTTCATACCTTGGTTTAAATTTGATGACAAGGGATCCTGGGCTCCCCTGGTCAGAGCGAAACTGAACTCCATGGTCAGAAGGATTGCTTCCGTATTTGAATTTGCCTCTTGGCTTGGTCCAAAGACATTTCAAGCCTTGCTAAAGATTTATCAGTCAAAATGTCTCTCCATGGCAAGCTACCGAGTGATATTTTGTGGTATAGAGGGGTTAACGAGTTACAGATAATTGAAAACAGATTTATGAGGTGCTTACTTTGTCTGACTCAATCTAGGCACTCCTACACCTTACATGAAGAACTAGGGGCAGGATATATATCTCAGACTTACTAGCCTTATGTCCACTGCTCAGATGGATCTCGATATGGTTAATTAATGAGCTGACGTTGAACCAGGCAGTTTTGGTAGACTGCAATAATCTAGATAAAGCCCATAACATCCCATGGCTTACCTATGTTAAATTGACATTTACCAAGCTAGGTCGCCCTGAACTATATACTCCGCCTGAGCAGATTGTCCGGGTAGACCTATTATGGGTTAAAAAATATGTTTTAGTAGCTATGTAGGCCAGTAGAGAGACAAAGGAGTTGTGCAAACCTAGTGTTCGCACCCATGCTATGCTGAGAACATGCATGACTATTGAGACTTACCTCATTATCGTCCCTAACCCTCATCACTTGTTCGTTCTAACCAGATTCAGACTCAACCTCTTACATTGGATCCTTGCACTTGTGACTCCTTCTCCGAACAAGACACCCTGCAATTTACATTATTTTGCGATCATTATAGTTCACTTAGAAAGCACAGGACCCACACTAATATTTTTGCAAATGCTACATAATGAACATGTATGTTTTAATGTGGCTAGTTTTTTAGCAGGAGCTGTTAGGCACAGATGGCGTCATTGATAGTAAATAATTCATTGGCAGTGTTCTGTTAGCCTACCTTGAAGGAGTTTTAATGGTTTCAATCTTATATTTTGTATTACTCTGTATTGATGTATTATATCTTCATTTTAATTTTGTATCTTTTATGGTTTCAAAATAACTGAATAGAGAACATTTGATGATGATGATATTAGAAAGATCAATTTGCAACCCTTTGAGAATGAGCAATTTGTGATGCAACCTCTTCCTACATAGCTTGCAATGCAAATTGCATCCCTGTTTGCAAACCAGTAGGCGTACAGTTAGTACATCTCGGTTATCAAACAACAACTAGTACATCAGGCCTCATGCTTCCATGAAGTGAATGATCATAAGCAGAATTGGTAGGACATTTATTTCATGCAGGGCTAGAGTTCATAACATGAAAGTGGGTATCTCTATGTTGTTGCGATTCCTTTGTAAGAGGGACATATATTACTTTGATTGTAATATGTTTTTGCAGCAAATTAGCAGTTGCATATTGGCATATTTGATTTACTTATACAGATTCCTTTTTTGTCATATATATCTCAAATATACTATCATGTTCATATGAAAGAGCAACAGACCAAACATTTTAGCTCTTTGGTGGCAGAAGGATGTTGTCTAGTATGAAATACTGGTCTCAAACTGCGACCAGCATTTTTATGACCAGCGTGAAGTTTTTCGAACCAACCTATGTACTAATGCCAATGAAAGGATTGGTGATCTACTGGGGTCAGCAGACTAAATGAATCATGGCTGTTTATGCCTTCACCCTTCCTGTTTTGTTGAATATTTCTAATTTGGGTTTAGGACTTTCTGTAGTTTACCACTGTTAACCAGTGCCAAAGTGCTTGTGTACTCTCCGTCAAATGTGGTAAAGTGGTAAAATTGGCCCACACCTAATTGGAACATTTAATTTACTTGGAAGACCCTAGTAAATAGTGCTACATGTACCTAGAGGATGTAAGTTAAATGCTACCAGTGGGCCTGCAGCACGCATTGTGCCACCCTCTAACGTAGCCTTTTAACGCGTCTCAGGCCTGCCATTGCAGCTGGTAGTGATGTTTCAACTGCCTTTTCGACCTGACAAAATAAATCTTTTCCAGACCCAAAACATCCTTTTTAATATTTATAAGTCACCCCTAAGGGAGGCCCTAAAGGCTCATAGAACAAAATGAATTGTATTTAAAAAGTAGGACATGTGTACTTAAATTTTACATGTCCTAGTTTTGGAAAACTCCTAAACTAATTTTTCACTCTTGTAAGGCCTATCTCTTCTATTGACTAATACTGGGTTAGCTTATTACATTTAATAAGTGCTAACTTTATATTGGGAGCAGAAAGAAATATAATCAATCAATCAATCAATAATTTATTTATAGAGCACAGCAAATCATCTGTGAGGGTCTTGAGGCACTGGAGCTTGTTTGCTGCTGTGTGGAGGTTATTGACCAAATAGTCATGTTTTTAGCCCACTTCTCAATTGCTGTAGTGACGGTGAGGTCCTGAGGTGCAGGGGGAGGTTGTTCCAAGCCTTGGCTGCCAGGTGTAAGAAGGAGCATCCTCCGCTGTTAGCTTGATGGATCCACTATGTGTCTGCGATGCAGAGGGAGGCTGAACGGAGGTGTATGGGTGGTTGGTAGAAGTTTAGGCATTTGTTGATGCATGCAGGTCCTTCGTTGTGCAGGGAGTTGTAGGTGTGGATCAGCATCTTCAACTGGCTCTCTTCTGGATCAGGACCCAGCGCAGTTTGTTGAGATTGTGGGTGATGTGGGCTCTTCTGGGGAGGTGAAGTACGAGTCTTGCCGCTGAGTTCTGTATTGTTTGGAGTCTCTTCAGGAGGATTCTGTGATTCCTATGTAGAGATTGTTTCAATAGTCCAATCTGCTGTTGATGAGGGCCTGCATGACGGTTCTTTAGGTGTTGACTAGGAGCCACTTGAAGATCTTGCGGAGGGTGTGGAAGCAGGTGGAGGAGACTGCATTAACTTGTTTCTGCATGGATAGCTTGTTATCTAGGTTGGTGCCGAGGTTGCGAGTGTGGTCTGTTGGGTTGTGGGGGGGGTGCCAAGCTCCACGGGTTACAACGAGTCATTCCACTGCGAGGTGTTGTTCCTGTTTTTGCAGAGTTCAGTTTGAGACAGTTATCCTTCATCCAGTTCGCAACGTTCATCATGCATCTGTGGAAGTTAGCTTTGGTGGTGGAGGGATCTTTAGACAGAAAGAGGATGAGCTGTGTGTCATCGGCATAGGAGATGATGTTGAATCTATGTGATCTGACGGTGTCGCCAGTGGGGTCATATAGGTGTTGAAGAGGGTCGCGCTGAGGTAATAACCTTTGGGAACTCTGCAGACAATCTTTTTGGGCTCTGAGGTGAACGGCGGGAGACCAATTCTTTGGGTTCAGACAGTGAGGTACGACACAGTCCATTTGAGGGGGTTTCCTTGAATCCCAATGCGGTGGAGTCTGTTGATCAGGATGTGATGGGAGACTGTGTCAAATAAGCCAGAGAGTTCCAGGAGGATGAGTGCTGCTGTCTCCCCACAGTCCAGGATGGACCTGGTGTCATCTGTTGCAGCGACATATACTGTTTACACTCAAATGAATTGTAATATTAAATCCTCTTTAATTGTAAAGTCTGATTTTAAGTTAGAATTCTTAAAATGCCACTTTTAGAAACTTGCCATTTTCTTGTCCCAACCATTTGTGCCTTTTGTTATTGTCCTGGGTGTTATGACTGTGAAGGCTTTGCTGCTGGGGTTTGTGTACTGCATCAAGACAGTAACGCAAAGGGGGCTTAGGTGTGTACAGAATGGGCCTTCCTGGCAGGATGACTGGAGAGGGGCTGTACCCAGTCCCACTTACACTTCAAAGGGCTTTGGCTCCTGCGCACACAAAGGAACCTGACACTAGGCCTGTCCTGCCTTGTGTCACCCCCAAACAATTTAGAGCCTTGACAGGGGGAGAACTTTCCAGAACCAGATATGGGGGTACGACAAGGAGTCCCGCCACACAGAGGTTGCCACCTGGTGTAAATATTGGACCTCCAGAGCCACTCTTCGGAACACTCCTCGACCAGTGGAAGTTACAGAAGAAGGACTACCTTGCTGCCAGAGGTCTTCCCTGATGCTTGAGGGACTACTTTGCTCTCTGAGAATGAAGACTGAGGCTGCTTGCCTTCATCCAGGCAAACCAGAGTAATTCCAAGGGTCAGTTGGCTGACCTCTAGTGTGGGCTACAAGAATACAACAAACTTCAGAGGCCTCCCTGCAACTCCCCAGCTGACCTGCTTCAACTGGACCTGCCTGAGACCTGCTGGCATCTGCTGGAGTGAGTCCCTATTCCCCAAGAGATGATTCGCTCGTTTCAGGATCTTTGATGGCAACAGAGTGTACTTCTACCAAAAGAAAAGGGGAAAATCCTGACGTTTGGGCCCCTAGCGATCAGGAACTGGCCCATTCAAACAAAGACTCTACCACCTGCAATGACCTCCTGTGTGAAACCTGCTCTTCGTGTAAACAGTGACCATAAGCAATGACTGGCAAAGCAAGACAAGACCAGCACTTCACGCTACAGCAACGACAGCCTGCAGCAACCACCATCGCGAAGCTATAGCAATGACCATGTACAAAGCTTGATTGACTCTTCACGCTACAGCAACAACCAGCTGTGACACCCAACTCGCTCTTCACACTACAGCGATGACCATCCTCAATGCCCAGCCTCCTCCTCGCAGCTTCCTCCACCTCAAATGCAGTGATTTGTGCCGGACTTTGAAGGTAACTTTTCCGAGGGGCTAACCTGGTCCCTGTATCTGACACGCACTCCATCATGGTGAGCCTAAACTTGTGACTTTCCCCTGATCTAGTGCAATCAGATGACCGCAAGCAGAGATTTGTGCTTTTAGGTGCTATTGTCACCAAAAACTTTAACATCAAATATCTCTGGTTCTGTTGATTGGATTTTTGTCGTAGTGGTATTATTGTTAAAACCTACTTTATTTTTATAAATTGGTTTAGGCTCTTTCCAGTATTGTGTTTTTACTTTATTGCTGTTTGTGTACTTCAGAAATACTTTGCACATTGCCTCTAAGTTAAGCCTGACTGCTTTGTGCCAAGCTACCAGAGAAACAAGCACAAGTTGATTTATTGACTTTTTTGGTTCACCGTGACAAAGATTGTGGTTGTTGTGTGAGCTGGGCTTCCACGCCCTTCAACCAATAACTGATAATCAAATTTCCTAGAGCTGTGTTTAAAAAAAGTTTTAAACTTTTAAAACGTTTGTTTGAGAGTAGACAGTGGCCCCATGGGCCAATACTTACTTCCCCAAAAACTTTTTTACATTCAGAAAGAGATAGGGGTTTCGTGGGGACTTTACGAATGGCTGCCCATCCCATCTTAAGAGTTGGTAAAATTTCAATGTTTTGACACCCGATGTTGGTCACAAGACATTGATACCTATCATAATAAATTGCTATTTGGAAGTGATACCCTAACATGCCCCTTCCAAACAGCAATTCTTTATGCCTGTTCAAATCCATTTTGCGATTTGGAAACCTGTTATTGAATTGCAAAACATGTTTAGTATAATACAAAAATGCCAGTTAGTGGTCGCAAACTCTGGTATTTATCAAATCAAAGACCTTGTGACTGCTAAATGGCTTCATATAGCTGGCCCAATATTGCTTCTGCAATAATGTAAAAAAAAAATGCATGTTTGGTAGGAGATACATTATTAAATATATGACATGTTTTCTATAGTGCTTAGCTCTGTGATGTGGCCACTAAGCAGTATTTAAAGGAGGGGTGCTACTGTTACACACATGTTAAAAACAACCAATTAAATGACTGGACTATTTCATAACCAACAGTACAAGGGCCTGTTTGGGGGTTCAGGGGATCACTGCAGTTTATAGGTAAAATCAACAGAAGAACTGGTTTTAATATTTGCAGCCTTGATTCACTCTTTTGTACTTCGTGATTCAATGATATCAGTAGTACCTCTAAAATGGTTTATATTAACACCTATTATTCACAGCAAGATGGAAAGTATTCGAAATGCAATAAAAAGCTACACATTATAAATATCCCAGCAAGAAGACCAGGATTCAAAATTGCTCACTGATTAGGTAGGTCCTTCACATAATGCAACTTTGATTATTCAGTACAGCTTGATTTCTGAAATAAGTTTAAACAAAATGCCAGGTTTACTGAAGCATGTTTTTTTAAAAATATGAGTCGTACAGATGACAGCATAAAATCATCATATTCATAAAAAAATCAAATCAGTAACTGTATTTTACTTCATCGACTGGCTGCATACTCTAACGCGAAGACTAATTTAAATACACCTTCAATTTGCAGCAATGCTATAAATAGAAGGCACTATTGATCAGGCCCTCATCAACTGGCTGAACTTCTGTTATCACTGAAGCTTGACCAGCTAATGTTCAGTGTAACAATTTATTGGACTGCAAAGAATAAAACAACACAAGAATTTAGATTTACACGCAGAGAAAGGCTGCAGTGCTGAGAGCATTTAAATAAGAATCAAACCGCCATTATCAAAAGTCCAGGTTTGTGTTTAGTCTGCTCTATAGATATTTCAAGATTAATAAAAAAAAAAAGCAAGATACATATAAATGTATATATTGTTCACTTTTGAAACGATTAGTTGCATATTATTTCTAGTCTATAGGAAGGTTAGTTGTTAATTGTTGTTACCAATGCAGATTCTTTAGTCATGTATTGATTTACATTCCAAATGATGTCTCTGTGATTAAGGAGAATGTCGGGAATATGTAATGTTTTGTTGTGGCGGCTGCTCCCGATGCGACGTGGTAGGGCGGCAGCGTGGGGGGAATACAAAAATGCAAACACAAAGAAATACATTTTTAAAACTTAAATTACCACTTACCTGACTCTGCGTCCGCCGTCTTGCTCCTCTCCTGATCCTCAACTGGTGCACACTGAGCAGGCTCCCAGATGCTAATCCCGGCACTGCTCTCATGCTTGAAATGCTATTTCCCAGCTTGAGAGAAGTGCTGGGATTGGTTTGAGCGGCCTTGTTTGCCGCTTAGATAAGGCCTGGGAGCCTGGGTGTTCTCCACCCACCTGTGCAACACAGCTCGGGTTGGAGAAATGCTAAGTGCGCATTTCGGTTTGGCCATCCTAAAATGGCATGTGCACTTAGAAGTGCCCATCACTCATCTTCCCTGAAGCCCAGGATGGCCCGACCCCACCGGCCCCGCCCTGTGACTCGGCTACCCAGCCGAGGCAACAGTGAAAAATAAAATGATAAGAAAATAATTGTATTATTACTTCATTTTTCACTGTTGCCTCTGCTGGGTAGCAGCAGAGGGCCATAGCGATAGTGGGGCCATAGCCATAGCGTAGGAGCTGCCCCTGATTGTTGTAGTAACAGCGAGTGGTGGCTGAAGTGTAATTTGTATCCTGAATAAAGACCCGATGTGTTCAACTGCTCCGATCCTTCTTACATAATTTCATTGGCTATGACTTGGTGCATAGCGGATCCAAATTTGCCGGATGGACACACCACTTCAACTCACACGCTAACCATCTCAGGCACACAACAGACATGCAAAGCACTCAGCGGACACGTGGATACTCCTGAACCTACATTTCTTTCTCTGGTGAGTGCTCGTAAGTCCCTTAAACTGTGTGACTTGTAGTTACGGGACCATCTTGACTCAAAGATTTGCCCCAAATCTAAAATAATCGTTTTAACTCACTTTGATGGTCGCGCGATTTACTCTGGCCTCGAGAACTGCACGAGCCAAACACATCACAAGCCTCGCATTCCGGCATCTCCAATGTTCTGAAGCAGAGCAGTCACATTGGAATGTTGGGAGGAACCTGACATCACTGCAGAGTGGTACAAGCGCATCGTCTTCTGAAAACAAACTCAAAGTTCACGTCTTCATGCACAAGCGGTTATTTTGAAACGTTGGGAAGGTTTTCAACTGTTTCTAAGCAACCCATGAGTTTTGTGCTCTGTGACGGGCACACCTTTACGCTGATGAGCTCTTCTTCATTTCAGTGCGTGTTTCGATAATTTCTCATGCTCTGTGATGCGCACACCTTCTCTTTTAGTGTATATGTGATGATCCTGTTGGGCTAATGAGGAATTTTTGTGCTGAGTCAAGAGTTAAATATTTATGTTACGGAGCCAAGTTTTATGTATGATATCCATTTCCAACAACTGACAAGATTGTTTGGTGTGACTTCTGGTCGAGACAGTTTGTTTTAAACACAGGTGGAGTATCAATCCGTTTTACATATTTCTTTTATTTATTATTTTTAACTCAAGTCCTCTCTCTTCAAGTATTTTCTTATCATTCCTTCTATTACACCTGGGATAATTCCGCAACGTGCCACCATGCAAAATGTTCCTGCACCACCTTTTTTTTATGAGCCCTGGTGATTCTCCAGTTCCGCGGAAGAAATGGAAAAATGTTTTTGCAAATTATGCCAGAGTTTGTGGTACATCTCTAAGTGCGGAACGCAAAATGTCATTACTGTTACATTGCCTGGGTTCTGAAGGCCAAGAAGTATTTGAACATCTTCCTGAATTGTCCGTAGCCATAAGTAACAAACTGAATGAGTATGAGATTTGTTTGAAAACGTTGGATCTACATTATCTACCAAAGGTTTCAAGGGTGTTAGAAAGATATTAGTTTGGCAAGCGCATGCAATGACCAGGAGAATCTGTTGAAGAGTATATGACTGTACTAAGAAAACTGGCTTTATCTTGCAGTTTTCGTGCGCCAGTAGTGAAGAAAGATTGCGAGATCAGTTTATGTTAGGTTGTTCAGTGGAGAAGGCCAAAGAAAGTTTTTGGCAAAAAGATGATCCCTCTCTTTCTGAAGAGGTCACTATGGCAAAAAGTTTTGAACATAGTCAAGCACGTGTAGACATTGTAAAAATGGGAAGTATTGCACAACCAGAAGAAACAGCACAACCAGTGTAATGTAATGTAATGTAATTTATATTTATCAAGCGCATTATCACCAGCAGGTCTCTAAGCGCTACCAGAGGGGGCACCTATCCATGTTAGTAGAGGAGTAGCAGATGTTAAATGATGCCCCAGGCTTCTAAGAAAAGTACTGTCTTCAGCTTCTTTCTAAAGGGGAGGAGGTTCACTTCCTTGCGTAGATTTACCGGGAGATTATTCCAAAGCTGAGGGATTGATGTTGAGAAGGCTCTTCCTCCTACGGAAGACAGGCTGAAACGGGGGCAGACCAATAGGCAGGCCTCTGCTGACCGGAGCACCCTACTAGGGACGTAGTTAGCTAGACGGTCTTTGATATAACTTGGGGCTTGTGTCTGTGAACAAAAATCAAGGCGATAGTAGTGCAATGCTGTTGGGTCAGATGGAAGTTGGGAAAGATGGAAAGGAGAATCTAGGGAAGTGTTACAGATGTGGTGAATATGGTCATTCTGCACATTTTAAAAGGTGTGTGGGATGGAAAGCTATTTGCAAGAAATGTGGGAAGAAAGGACGTGTCAAAATGTTGTAGGAGTACTATTCACAAAAATAATGCCACCACCAGAAAGAAGGTTAATGAAGTCAACTGTGAAGGCTTTGGTGAGTCATCAGGTGAAGAGATTATTTTACAGGTTCAGGATGGCGCAGGTGGTCCCTGGGAAACAGTACAAGTAAAAGGTGCTTCAGTTTCTATGTTGTTTGACTCAGGAGCAAAGATATCGTTGATACCCAAAGACTTCTTTGAAAAGAATCTATTAGGAAAAGTTAAGTTGTTTGAACCTGACATTTGTCCAAAAGGATATGGGGGCCAGCCTATAAAGTCAATTGGGTATGTCGCTGGTTTTTTACAATTTAAAGACAAACTGACTGTGGGAACGGTATATGTCTCTATGTGAGGCGACTTCCTCATTAGTTGGTACCATCAGAGAGATCTAGGATTGTATCTTGATCCTAATGAAAGTCCATCAGTTAGGTGGAAGCAACTTGAACACGTAAATAGTGTCGGCGATGTCAAACCTAATTTTGAAAAAGAATTTCCTGAAGTATTTAAGAGCAAACTAGGCAGTTTAAGGGATTATGTTCATAAAATTAGAGTGAAAAAGGGTG
The DNA here is from genome assembly GCA_963921515.1 of Calotriton arnoldi. Lineage (NCBI taxonomy): Eukaryota > Metazoa > Chordata > Amphibia > Caudata > Salamandridae > Calotriton > Calotriton arnoldi. Next base: position 97,388 of record CAWUFW010014923.1, read on the forward strand.
CAACACTGGTGGTGAGTAAAGTTCAAGGGGTGCCCTTACTAGTTAAGGACAGGATGAGGGAAGAATTGGACAAATTGATGGAGAGTAGAATAATTGTAAGCGGTGGAGGCCACAGAGTGGCTTGCTCCAGTGGTCATGGCGAAGAAGGCTAATGGGGAAGTTGCCTTTGTATGGACTTGCGTGAGTTGAAAAAGAACGTTATTGTTGATTACTATCCTTTGCCAAATATAAACAAGATGCTTTCAATGTTGAAAGGGGCAAAATGTTTTACACCAGAGGATCTCACATCAGCGTATCATCAAGTTAAACTACACCAAGATTCACAGGATTTAACTGCATTTGTTACCCCATTTGGAACATATAAATTTGTGCGCATGCCTTTTCGGTGGATCTTTGCAGCCGCCGTTTTTCAACGGATATTGGAAAGGATGCTAAGAGGAATTTCTGGTATCAAAATTTATCAGGATGATGTGTTAGTGTATGGAGAGAATGAAGAAGAACATAACATTCATGTGCGTGAGGTGTTGCAAAGATTTAAAGACAGTGGAGTGACATTGAAAGCTGGTAAATGCAAGTTCAATCTAGACCAAATTGATTATTTGGGACACAAGATAACCTTGGATGGTATTGAGCCAAAACAAGAGCTAGTTGAAACCATTAGCAATCTAGCCAGTCCCGCATCAAAAGAAGAGTTGGTCAAATTCTTGGGGATGACTCATTATTATAATAAGTTTATTGAAAATTTTGTGGTGAAAACGAAAAATGTGAGATTGCTATTAAAGAAAGGTGTTCAGTTTCTGTGGAGTGAGGCATGTGAGAGCTAGTTCAGTATTTTAAAGAGCTCCCTAAGAAATGCTTCGTGTCTACAGAGTTTTGAGCCAGGGCAGGAATCTATGATAATGCATGATGCCAGTTCTAAAGGTCTGGGAGAAGTTCTTATGCAAAAGCATAATGGTATAGAAAGAACCATCTTGTTTATCTCCAGGAGTTTAAAAGGAGCAGAGTTGAATTACTCAGTTATTGAAAAAGAGGTGTTGGCTGTGTCTTTGGGCTGTCCATAAATTTAGAAAATTTACGTGGGGAAGTATTTTTTGGGTAAAAACTGACCACAAACCTCTTAAAGAGATCTTTGAGAAGAAAGGGTTGCATGTAGTGTCTGCACGGATAAGGCGCTGGGTGATTGCATTGCAAGAATTTCACTTTGATGTGGAGTATGTTCCAGGTGTAAAGAACTGTGTGGCAGACTGTTGTTCTCGTTTAGTAAGTGAAGATGATGGGATGGAACAGGAGAATGAAGGTGGTGAGGAAGAAGGATTTGAAGTGTGTCTTGTCAGAGATGGGAGCATTAATGAAGAGGAATGGTTGACAGAACTAGGCAAGGAAGAGGTGTTGAAAGATGTTGTACGAAGAATTAGGAGTGGTTGGACCAATATCGACAAAAGTCATTCACAGTTGCAACCCTTTTGGAGAGTCAAAGATGAATTGTCTGTGCAAGGGGAGTTAGTGTTCAGAGAGACCAGATTGATTCCTCCTGTTTCTTTAAGGGAAACGTTAATCTCTCTAGTACACAACAGTCATCATGGGATCTTGAAAACAAAGGAGAGACTTAGACAAATGTATTGGTGGCCAGGTATGGATATTGAAGTGGAGCGTGATGTGAGAGAGTGTTTTGAGTGCACCAATGCTGACAAAACACTAAAGTGTAGAGTTCAAACTATGTTAATCAGGGAGATACCTAAAGAACCGTGGAAGGAAGTTGCCCTAGATATATTGGGTCCCGTTCGTCATTCTAATACTGATAAGTATATGTTGGTACTTATTGATATATATTCTAGGAGACCGGAGGTTGCGATAATTAATTCCATTGAAACACGTGATGTGGTAGGGTTTTTTGAATAGGTGTTATAGAGAGAGAGATTTCCTGTGTCAATACTTATTGATAATGGGGTGCAATTGGTTTCACGTGACATGGAGGAATGTTTGTGTAAAAAGGCATTAGGCATAAAAAGTCAGCCTCATATCATCATGAAACCAATGGTATGGTGGAAAGGTTGAACAAAGTTCTCAAAGAGACTATACAGAGGGCGATTGCTGGAAATGAAGTGTTGTGCAAGATAAGAAATCATAGAGTCACTCCACATTCCACCATGGGGTCTTCTCCATTTGAACTATTCAAGAGAAGAAAAGCGAATACCTTGGTATGTCCTTCGTGGGTTAATGACAAGGTGTGTGACAATTTGAGCATAAGCCAAAAAGATGAAATAAAAGATCAAAGAGAACGTGAGAAAGTGTCTGAAAGGAAGGTGTGGTTTGATTCTCATAAAGCAGTGAACAAAACAGTAGTTCAAACTGGGGACTTTGTGAAATTTGGGAATCCCCGTGTAGAAATCTCTAAAACGTTTTCTAAATATTCATCTCCCATGAAAGTTATCAAGGTGTTCGAGAATGCTGTCAGAACTGAGGACCATAAGATGTGGAATTTGGGGCGTGTGTTAAAGGTGAAGGAGGAAAAGGAGAAAAATGTCAGAGGAAATGTGATGGGTCATGATTCTGTTAACAAACAAGGGTTAAGGAGAAGTTTGAGAGCCCTCCAAGAAACCACAATTTCTCAAAGAGTTTATTTAATGAGATTGTTTAATGATAGGTGCACTGTATGGTTTATTTATCATTATTGTAACAATTTTAGGGGGTTTCTTACTATTGCATGACTTAGTGATTTTTTTTTGTATTAGAAAGGAGGGAGGTGTGTAGTATCCTGTAGTGTCGGCCATTGTTAGTTTTATACAGAATGTTAAGGGTGGAATGTTAAGCACTGTATTCCATGGTGAGCCGGAGGGTCTGCGACTCGAGATCTTTGACAGGGCGAGTAACTGCGAGTGGTGGCTGAAGTGATATTTTATCCTGAATAAAGATCTGATGTGTTCAACAACTCCGAGACTTCTTACATCATTTCATTTGTGTTATTGGATGACAGTAGTGTTGTTAGAGAAAAGTTAGGAGGATTCATGCCTATACAGGCCAGGTCGGTGAGTCTTGTAGGAAAAGCACAGTAGGATTTACTTTGGAAGAACAAGCAGTGTAAGAAGAGAAGTAGACTGACAGAATTCAGTTACAAGGGTTATAAAAAAAATCCTGTTATGTAGGTCATGCACATTTCGGTGATGGCTCACATACCCTTCATACAACTGATAGGGAGAGACAGGAATAAAACATTTTTGGAGTATCAGGTTATACCCTGCTTAGCATAATCAGTATTCCCAAAGATGTACCTGATCCATGTGCTCAATAGGGCACCGTCTGTGTCATGCTAATGAGTACAAGAAACAATGTTTCATTGATTTTTTTGTTTTTAATTGAAGAGTTGTATTTTCCATATTTAGTTAGTACTGAAATTAGTCATAATTTCATTGGTGCTGCGTGGGCCTCCATCGATGGGCATGATAAATCGCAGGCTTCATTCCAATTTCCAGGTGTAACCTGGTATTCCATCTTTGTTGATGATGGGTTAGATGTGTTATTCAAAGACACCATCATTTTTAAGACTTAGTCAGGAGTATGTGATCTTTCTAGTTTATCTGTGTTCCACTAAATCCGACTTCCTATTGATGGTGTGATTGTAACTCGGTTTTATGTTTTAGTCTTAGCACCAAAATGAAAGAGGCCAAAAGCAGGTGTAGACCAGCATAAAAGTACTGGACCATCAAGGGACCCGTACTTTTAGTTTAAACAACAGGGGCTTGGGCTGCATTAAATCACTTGTGCCTGGTTTTAAGATACACGTTTTTCAATCATGGCTTTATGGGTAGCCACAGTTAATGTGCGTGAAAAATAGCAAATTTTATGATGCAAACAACACTGCATTAAAGTGACATGAGCCACAAGTCTGCCCCTCGAGGTTACACCATAGCAAGGAATGTTTGGGGTGAAAAGATTGAAAAAAAGGCAATTTGGCATGACAAGAGGTGCATTGCTTTTTTTTCCTCATTTTGCTTACAAGCCTGTGTTGCACTGTAGGGACAGCAGCAAATGAGGCTGTCCCTGCAGTTGAAACATAGGGGCTGATTACGATGGCGGACACATCGATGCGGAGACTGGGACCACCTGCCTGTAAGGCGGCAGTCCCGCACCCCGATTACGATGTGACCACCACCGTGGCAGTCGCTTCCTGCAAGTTTAACATTGCGGCGGGTGCTACTGGCTGCAGCACCCTCCTCAATGCTAGAAAAGCATGCAGTGCGTTTCCCTGCACTACGTGGCAGGCACCATGTGGTGGATGCCACCTGGTGCAGGGAAATGTAGGGGGGTACCATGGGTACCCCTCAGTGCACAACCACCTCCCCCAAACACAAGGTGGGCCAGCAACGGGCCCCTGAATCCAATCCCCGCCAGCCTTTCCATCGCGGTTTCACCTCCATGGAAAGGCTGGCTTTAAGCAGCATCGTAATTTGGCGGGCGGTGCCTGATAGGCACGGCCACCATTCTACGCATGCTGGCTGGGTCCGCCAGGCAATCGGAACAATGGCCTGTGGCGGACCCGTGGCGGGCGGACTTTGCGTCCGCCAGCACACCGCCTGCCATCATAATATGGCGGGCAGAGAAGTGCTTGGCGATGGCAGTGAAACCGCCACTGGCAGCCTGCCGGTGGCGGTTTCACCGCCATCGTAATCGGCCCCATGGGTTTGAATCTCTTCTCTGCCCTCCTTTTCATAGTGCATGCTGCACCTAATAATGGTGCTTTAGTCTTGAAATGCCCTATAATCAGACATTGCAAACAACCAACACATTATACATGCAGCACATGCTGGTTGTTGTTTTATTGCTTTCCGTTACAAGTGTGTACAGACATGTCATTCTGTAAATAAGACCTAGAGTAATGCTAGGATTAGTGAGAGGTCTTCAAACTGTAGGACACACCCCCTGGGGGTCCTTGGTCATGTTCCCAGGGGTGTGCAAATGCTGCTATGTACTCGTAAATGAAGATGGCCTGGAAGTCCAACTCTGGTTATTTGTCACATTTACAGGCTATCTTCACTTACATGCCATGTTTCAACTGTATAAATTAGCATGGCAATTGTAATCTTGAACTCTGTGGTGGCGGGGTCAGAGAGGTGGCTTAAATGAATAAAATTTCACTTTTATACAATTGCATATAAAATAATGCAAACATGTTAATTGAAATCTAAATGCAAATTAATGGTAGGAGAGGAACTCTTTTACGTAATGAAATCTCAGTTGGTTAATGCCAGCACACCAAATGTCTGCCTGTCAGACCAGAGATTCATAAAATTGAATCCTGGTTGGCGCAGTTCGAAAGAGTGACTTGTGTATGTATAGTGCTAAGAACCACCAGCCAGTAACAGTCATCACTGTGAATGTATGTCATTATTTTTAAATTGTATTAAACACAATATTAGCAGGGCCACTAAAATTATCTGGTAGTGGAGGACCAAATTATGCAGCACGGTTGACTAAATTAAGCAGCAAGAAAAAGCGAATTACGAGGCATAATGTGGCACATTTTGTGATAGTATTATTTTATTTTTTTGTCATTTTTACACATGGTAGCACTGTCTGGCAAAGATTTCACCTTATTAGTATAAGTTAAACACCCAAATAAAGCAATCAACAATTGAAAGAGGACTAGTCAATCTTTTTGAAGGTCTTTCCACTGTGCATGGACACATGTTGACACGTTTTTGGTAACTTCTGATCTGTTTGGGCTTAAACTATTTTGTTTTAAATCCAAAGATTATACAACAGATGAAAGACTATGTGGCAAATGAGGAAAATGCTGGGACCACTGAATCACATAATTTCACATCCAGTGGCGCTGACTGTAAAGTAGGCCACCACAAAATGATTTAGGGCCTGATTATGAGTACAGCGGTTCACAGGACCGCAGTACTCATGCTGGTGGTGTGACCACTGCCTCACTGCGGGTCCGCCCGCAGTATTTTGAGTGTGGCAGTTGGACCACCATGAGACCACCGGCGCGGGTGGGTTCAAGGATCCAGTGCGGCGAAGGGGCAGCAATATGCAGGCAGTGCCACTGCCGCACCACAGAGCATATTGCAAGTTGCCTGTCCACTGCCCATTTCATGGCGGTGATCCCACAATGAAAAGGGTGGTGGACAGGCAACTAAGGGGGCCCTAACAGGGCCCCCTGCTGCTCCTGGGCCTGAGGGGCCATGCGGAGGGGCACATGCAGTGCCCCCCTGGGCTTGCACCCCCAGTTTCTGCAAGGTGTGGCACGTATGCTAGACCATGCAGGAAGGTGCAGTCGGCGCTCTGACGGCCATGGTCTGCATGTTAGGCTCTTCTATGAACCTAACAGCAGCCACCGTCAGACCGCCACAGTACCGCCTGCTAGACCAGGATTTAACTTCTAATCTGGCGGGCGGTCTTACCACAGCTTTGGCGGTCCTAAAGAAAAAGGTGCGTTGTTGCCCCCACTGTAGGAAACCCAAAGTCGTAATGAGGCCATGTTACAAAAGAGGCATGAGGGCTCATTTTCCATGCTAGCATTTGGCTTGAGGGCAACCCTCACAGCATAGAGGTGGGCGCCAATTTAAAAAATGTTTTTTTCTGAAAGGGACAGAGAGTCTGTTTCAAGATTAAAATGATGGTCAGGCATGGTGAATAACGGGTGAAAAAGGCAAAGGAAACAGATTGCTACTCAGGGCCGTCACTATGATGAGTGCAGCAGTTGCATTGGGACCTTGGATTGTAAGGGACTCACAACACTCCAATTATGGGGAGTAGTCTTTTTTTGGCCATTTTGTGTTTGGTGCATTTGTTCTTTTAGAAGTCTCACATTTAGTGTGGATTAAGTGCTAAAGAAAAAGTACCCCAGAAAGTGACCTTATAAGCCCGCCCCCTCTGATCATGCCATACCATGGATTTTAACCAGGTAGGTGTTACTTCATGTGTAGGGGTGGATTTGCACTGAGCTTGGACAATGCAGAGGTTCTCATTGAGGTATTTACCTCCTTCCATTGGTTTGCACTTCAGCCTGTTCATGGTGCTGACATTAGCTGTGGTTATGTTGTAGATTTCAGATAAAAGTGTGTCAAATGTGGTGGCTACCTTTGCACCTGGGTGCCATTTTTAACTTACCCAGAGCCTGTTGTGCATTTATCTGATTTTGGCAGTGGTGAATCCTCTACTGCAAGACACTCTATCGCCTGAATAGAAGCGATGATGCTGTATTTGATCTAATCTCATGATTTTGTATATATGTTAATTGTTTGACTGTGTGTATATCTGTGTCAAATGAATGTTATCTTGACTGTCAATGTTTGGGCATGTGACAAGTAGCTAGTGATGAAGCTTGCTCTTTCTTGATTGTTATTTGAGGAAGCATCTTTCTGAACGGTGTCAATTTGCCAATGTCAATATGTTATATATATATATATTTTTTTTTTTGCAGAGTTTTATATAGCGCAAACTTGACCCGAATCGGGTATCAGTGCGCTTTACATAGCACCAGTTACATTACGACACTCATTCATTTTGTTAGGCACGGGGAGATTAAGTGATTTGCCCAGAATCACAGGATGTTCAGCGTCATTGCCGAGACTCGAACCCAGTTCCCCAGATTCGAGGTCGGACGCCCTAGCCGTTAGGCCAACTCCTCTCCCGAGGAGATATATATATTGTATAGATTGGTATGCTGTTCGGTAATTTATTTATAGAGGGAACTTCTGCTTCTTTGGTGAGGCATTTGGGATTTTCATGTGCATGCTGTATGACTTTCTCATTTGAATTTTTACATGATCTCTTCTAGGCAGATTTGGGGCTTGTCTTGCTTAGTTGAGACCATAAAGCTTTGGGCTAACATCAAATAAAATAGCCCAATGTGTAAACAGATTTACCTTGTCCAGGAGATGTGCAAATAATATTTTATTTACAATTATTCTCCAGGTTCGTGATAAAGTATGCAGTCCAACAAGTGGTACAACTGGATTAAATACTGCACTGCAAATCTTTGTTAACATAAAACAGTGTACATTGTACTTGAAAAAGTGTCTGTGACCTGTGGGTAGGTGTGTATGACGGGGGATCTGACTTAATATTTCTGAGATACAAAAGTATTTAATCCTGCCTTTTGTTGGTGATCTGTTTATAGAGAATCTATAGGTGTTATGGAGCAATGGTAAATCTACTGAATTACAGCATAGTGTGCTACTGCAGATGGGGTATTTCCTTTGGAAGACATCATACACCAAGAGCTTGAAGAAGTATCACCACATCATGCCAACACTAGCAGTACAACATTATCTCACTCACGCTCTAGGCCTGCATCATCTTCAAGACCAGCTACATTAACAATAATACCCTCTGAAGCAACACCCCAGCATACCTGACAGAGAAAATATCCACATCAGGCAGACAGTGCACCACAAGTAGCCAAAACATTACCAGACTGAAGATGAAGAAACAATTAAAGTAAAAGGGCAGATGGTAGACGTTCTCATTGGATGCATCCAGGATTTGAAACAACATCTCCCTCTGCTTCACATCTACTCTATCTCTCATCCAATTCAGAAATAAATTGAAGACACTGCTCTTTAAAGAACTCTTCCACCCTATATAACAGCAACTTACATGCTTCCTACTCATTCTGAAAAGCATCAACTCGTTTTCCTGGGTTTCATACACGGTACAGTGCTCCATTTTCTCCTAGCTAGATTCAATTCTGTAGCTATCTGCGGTATTTGACATGATTAACCAAGAGGCACTACAATCCATTTGACCAGATGAATTTTAGTTTGAGGTTTGGTGCAGGACGTGTTCTAATCGTTTTTACTTGGATGAGCCTATGCCATGAATGACTCTGTGGGAAGCAACACAACAAGACAGAGACAGACACAGCATCTCCTTTCTGGGTCTTTTCTGGTCTCGTAGGACTAAGAAGAGACTTACTGATGTAAATGCAGTGGTGGGTTATTACTGTTGTTATTCTAGACATGAGGTTAGCACGAGCACACAGACAACAGAGAAATCCAGCTGCCCTTAATTGTGGTCACTGAAGGTGGGTATATGGAGTTGGTCGGCAGTCCAGAATGGTCCAGTCCACTCTGAGGAAATCTAAGGGGTAGATTTACAAACGTTTTGCACTGGGTTAATGTCACAAAAGTGGCGCTAACCAGCCAAAATATTTTTTCCTCATTTATTTTCCAGTGGAAAACGTGTTTTGCGCTGGAAAGTACCCTTAAAGTAACACAAAGTAGTGCGAAGCACTGCTTTGCGTTACTTAGCACCAAGGGGGCGTTACATGGGTGGCACATGGCCGTTCCCATGCTACCAACTGTTTCTTTTTAGCTCAATACTCTATCTATAAACAATAATAGACAGGATTTAGCAGCAAAAGTCAATGCCATTTGAAAGGAGGAGTTAAAAGGAGAAATGTTTTCATTTCTCCTTTCTTTTCCGACTTTGCATGCGGGCTCCATTTTACAGCACACATACAAAGTAGGAAAAGGTTTAAAGTTTGTCTAAGCATAGTATTTTGTACTGGAAGGGTATCCTTCCAGTACAAAACTTATGGTAGACTCACACACCCCTGCACTTTGGCACTATGGTTTGTGCCTGGTGCACGGCAGCTAAACTCCACACTGGTGCTAGGGAGAGGGGAGGAGAGAGCCATATCTCTGTAGATATGGCATTCTACTGCTCCCTCCCTGTCACGCAACACAATGCAGCATTTTTGGCTGCTGCGCTGTGTTTCGTGACTGTTTTGAAAATCTGGGCCTAAGTACTTCTCTTTACAATAGTAAATGTTGAGCTTCAAGAGTGGGTCTACTGTGTTGCTTCTCCATCTGCATCTTCCACAGACCCAGTGCCCACAATAACAGATGTAGACAAAAGACAAATGGCCTTCTGAAGCCCTCCCTCCTTCCGTAGACAACTAGAAAAAGAGCCAAATCATAGAAAAGGGGGAGTAAAGATGAACCAATGTGACATGAAGCTCCTTGCAACACTCATAACTACATGTGGGAACGTTTCTGCTACACTAGAGAAATCTGTGAGGTCATCAGAACGATGTTGTGATCAGAATATAGACTGGCATAAATATAATTTATGAGGGTATCATCATTGGCGTTAATAAAAGATATTTTTTTTAATTATAATTAAGCTATGTTATTAAGTTCAGAGAATATTTCTGTCTACGATATTTTGATACTCAATCCATCAGACTATCTGATACCAAGATTCAATGTATGACAAGTTTCCTTTATTTTGTTATTTGCTCTGCTCAGCACCAAACAAGGGCTGGCTCGTGGTTTCTGGGTGCTTTTTAAACCTAGTTACTCAGCTTGTCCTGTAACCCACCCAAGAACATATCCGGCTAGTAGGTCTGCCTTACATTTCTTGTACATGCGGAAAGGACTTATTTTCACAGCATGATTGTTGGTGTAATTACAATGGGTGGAGCGTGGGTGTTCCCACGCATCCATCCATGTATTCTGAAGCGTTCCCAGATTTACCAACATTGGCTGACATGAAACCGCATCAGAATTGCATGCCTTTCCACCAGAAGTCCAATGAGGAGAAACATCTTTATGTCTCCTCTCTGTTTCCTCTTTCTAAGTGTGCTGCATTCTGCAGTACACTTAGAGGAAAATGCTGTTCTCGGTTTGTTTTTGTGCAGGAAGGTGTCCCTTCCTACACACAAACAATCCTGCCTGTAACACAGGCACCCTTGCTCCATGGTGCAAGGATGCCTGTGCCAGGCTGCAGCTTGTGCCAGTGCAGGCAGAGGACAGGAATGCACCATATCTTAATAGATATGGTGCATTCTTGCCCCCTCCCTTTCAAGCAGTGCGGCGCAGCAAGTTGTCTTGCTGCATTGCATGAAAACATTTTAAGCTTTGCGTGGCTTGGTAAATCCCATTCTAGGTTTTTCATCGCCCTGCGTTCCCTTTCGTGGCACAAGAACAACACAAAACGTTAATAAATCTGGGCCTAAATGTTTTACTGAAAAAACCTTAAAATCGTCCCGTAACACCTGAACATTAACATTTATTTTGTTCCCAATGCATGAAAAATGCATAATTGTAATTGCTACCCTTCTTAATTCACAGTTGCTCAACTGAACAAATGTTTTTTTCCCCCTGCCACATAATATTTGTGATAAGTATGGTAATCGATGTAAGCAGGTTCTTAGGAAGAACAGATTAAGGGTTCTCCAACCATTTTTGTAATAAGAGATATCTATGTTCAGTGAAAGTCATACAAAGAAAGAGTGCCGGTGTCCGAAGCTCTGCTCAGAAGCCTGTGGCAGTGCAATTAAACATCTGTGCACTAAATACCAAGGATGGTAAACTTAAATCTACTTTATACCTCTTTAAGCCAGTACTAGACACGCCCAACCCTTTTTCCTTACTCCAGCAGGTTCATGCTTTTTCCCTTTGTGACGGTTTTGCCGTCTTTCTCTTACTCTGTCTTTCCGATCTGTGTGTGTTTTCCTCTCTTGCCTCTGTAAATATCTGAAGCGGAAAAAAAAGAGTAAGTGCGGCTGGCCTCAACTGGTAAATTAAGCACTGCTGAAAACATTAGTAATAACTCCCCAACACTGTATGATCTATCACTTAAATACAGTTTTTCTCCAAACATCAGCTTATAAATTCTGAAAAAACACACATTTTCTTCTGCAATACACATTTTTCAATTTCTTTGCAGATAGATTCATTCAACCATTCACTGGCTTCTAATTTATTAGCTGGGCTACACACAGAAGAGCTACTTACAGATAACTGGAGAGCCACTATTACCTCACTAGCTACTAGCTGTTGAAGCCTTGATAAGGTCAAATAAAAAGCTATAAGCCACTTACACAGCATCTCTGAAGTAAAATTCAAAGACCTTTTAACTTTAAATTTGCAGAAGAGACCATGCAGACGTGTTAGTTCAGAGGTTAGATCTGGCGCCACCTCGCTACAGAACTACTGCTTTTACAGATGTTTGCAAGGGTGTGTCACGGTGAATACACAATCACAGGAGAATGGATTTCTGGAAGTGTGCCAGACCCTCTGAATGCTTCATGAGCCTGGTTATTTGTAGAGCTATAAATTACATGACACAATTCTTGTTGGAGGCATAAAGAAAAATAAATACACCTACACAATGACACCTGCTATTGTCCACACGGGACAAGAAATGGATGACTACACACCGTACCGAACACAAGACTGACAACATGTGTGAAGCCACTATAGTGGATGTAAAAACCTGAAAATGTCTAACTTGTAAATATAGCACTACAAATCAGAAGTGGCTGAATGATAGTGTTGAGCCCACACTAAACAAAAATGCTGATTTAAATCAATTCATCACCTTTGTTGCTCTACATATAAGGCTAGCAAGCACAATGTGACTATCTGCTTCTGCACATAAATCCAGTGGCGGCTCGCCGAGGGAGTGGTGTGGGGCAGTGGGGCGGGGTGGGGGAGGGGCAGGGTGGGGGTAGTGAACTCGAACATACGACTGACAGAACTCAGAGGGAGTTCTGTCCGTCGTAAGTCCGAGTCCACTACCCCCCACCCTGCCCCTCCCCCGCCCCGCCCTGCCCTTCCGCCCCGCACCACTCCCTCGGCGAGCCGCCACTGCATAAATCCTCAAGATAAAAACAAACAGAACCTATCCTAAATATCTTTGTCTTTGGCAGCATCAGAGTAAGGGGTCCTATTCACAGCTGTTCTGCACCCAGAACGACTGATACCGCTAACTATCAGTAACTCCAGGAAGTACAACGTTAGTCTGAGATTAACCGTCAGGAATGGGGAATGACCTCGAAGGTTTTTTGGCATCGATCGCAGATTTCACCGGGTTCTTCCTGTTGGGCCTTTGTGGGAAGAGTAACTTGGAAGTTTGGTGTTCCTGCACTACTTGTAACACTGATTGTGCCAGCAATCCCTATTAGTTGCCAAATTGGGATTGCCTTCCAATACGTAATGAGGGCAAGAATGTTCTATGTCCCAAATCCAACTAATTATGCACATAACCACCCTCATTTCAAATGCTGATGCAACAGGTACAAAGATTACTAATACACCATTCATGCGCTAAAACACCCAAATAACCTCTTCATCGCAGTAATGTTATTAGTGCATCATGGTATTACACCTGCATTTAGCATGCCGCTTAAAATGAAGGTGAGCGGCTGCAATTTAGAGCTTTTGAATGATCATTTGAATCATTGAGATCTGCCAATTTTCAAAGAACCTAATTGTAATGAATGCTCTTGTCCCACTTTTGTATCCTACTTACCCCAACTGTGACGCGCTCTGATTCCTTCCTGGGTCATGTTCGCGCTATACAAAACTTTATAAATAAATAAATAGTATTTTGCACAGATGGTTTTAGCAGTGGGGTCTCACGTTTCCGATTTAGGGGCCGATTCCGATTCAGGCCGGAAATCTCCCCGACCGAGCCGGACCCGGAGAGATTTCCGACCGAATCGGACTCTAGCAGTCCGACCGAACGAGTACGATGCGCACGCATACTATCGGACTCGATTCGGTCGGACTCCCATTGAAGTCAATGGGAGCCGGTCGTACAACGCGTACGCGGGCTCCCATTGACTCAATGGGTGCGAGGCGAACGAGGGCACCCCCTACAGAGGGTTCGCGTCGATGCGGTTCGCGCCGCACACGCACAGGTAGGGGGGACCCATGGGTCCCCCCTGTGTGCGACTCGCGTGGCTACACGTACAGGGGGTCCGACACGGACCCCCAAAGTCTGGCTCCGACAGCTGTTTCGAGCCGGACGGTGCGGGTCGGTCGGACTGCTCAAGGCGCGCATCGTACTTGCCCGGCCGGGGAACGTCTCCATCGCGCGGTGCGAGTCGAGTCCGAGCGAGTCGGTCGGTGCGGTTCGGACCCGTGAACGAGTCGGTCGGCGATTTCGCGTGCGCTCGCATCGTACTCGCTCGGCCAGACGCGCGTTCGAATCGGTCGGAAAAGAGGGCTCCGAATCGGATCCGGTTAAGCCGAATCTGATTCGGTGCGCTACCGGCCGAGATCGGAATCGGCCCCTTAGTGTTTGGAATGAGCAGCATTATACTACACTTCAAGGGTAGCTAATGTGAAAAAATAAAAATACCTTGTCTAGAGGACAATTGAAAAAACAACACCGTCTCTGACAGCAGACAGAATTTTCCCTATACCATTGAAATGATCCAGCAAGCAGGAAATACAAAAAATAAACTAAACACAAAAAGCAGTGGGTGGTTAGACGGTAAAACAGATCAGCTGGACTATTTACTGCATGCCGGTTGTTGTTTCTGCTTGATATTCCACTGGAGTGCAATGAAGCCTCTAAACTACAGAGCAGAAGTTGGCTGCGTGGTATTCAGCTAGATGCCCCTGTCTATTTACCACATTAAAACTGTGGCCTACTTTGATCTCTACCTCTCACCTAGTGGGTTACAATAAGACCTCAGTGTGACCTACAAATGTTGGTGTTTTAAATGTTGAACTGGCCCCCCCCTGCTAAGCCCGTTACTGGGCCTGGACACACCCGCAACAAACAAATTGTTGCAAATACCAAATGTTCTGCACCTTGGTGGAATGTATGCATGTGGTAGTAGCAGAGCGCAAACATAGTCGAAAGACAGGAGAGCACTTCACAAAATGGTCAACGAGTTACAGGAAAGGTAGCTAGATTCTGATAACGGAAGTGGAACGGCACTGCGTCATAACGTAGTGTTCTTCGGTTTCTCTAAATCACCATTGATGTACATTTTTTTACAGCCGCGCGTAGCTTTCTTAAATCATGCTTCCAAATTTCTGTGGTTCACATCAGTGCAAATGCTTCACTATCCTCTCTATAGTGTAAGCATTATATCCATGTGTACATGCCTGATGCTGGACCATATCTGATAATCATGTTGTATACTACGTTAGATGCTGATATGTCATATGTTGTAACAATTCACTGAATGCTCTTTGTAAACATACAGAAAAGTCTAGATCTTTCCCAAATTAATAAAAATAAAACAAACTCATTGCTTGGTAGATACGTTTGTTACATAATCCTAGTATAAGAAGCAAACAAATTCTGAGAATCCTTTTGTTTTTTAATCAAAGGCTTATTAACGTTGATTAAACAATGGCAGTTCATAGTAACACCCCTTTAGATTGCTTTCAAGGCCAGCTTTTGGCATGGGTAAGCTGGGCGCAAGCCCATGGCACCAATCTTCTAAGAGGCATATGGAGCGGTGTGCATTAAGATTATGCAAACAGTAGCGGCCCTCTCATCTCGCTCCAGCCTTGTCCATTTACGTGCATGCTAGTATCTCTGTCAGATTTGCCAGTTTGAAGGGGTCTTTCATTATCATACTGTAGGCAATGTTTTTCACACCCATTAGCCCCCTTCCTTGCCCTCCCTCCACCTTCACACCCTTGCTGACACCAGTGGCTTAGCAAGGGGTGACATGAGTTTTCCCCTCGTTCTTACCTGCAGCCATGGCGGGGCAGCAAACGGGAATCGCCAGCCCCCCTCCCGCTCTTCCATGCGGCCGCCGCGGGGCAGCAAATGCAGGGACGGTCACAGGCGGCCAAAGGTCTAGCTACGCCACTGACTGACACACACCCAGCAACACCTTCAAGAGCGTGAGGCAGCTAAACAGTAGGCGATTAAGGTGAGCTGGGGGAGGTCCGGAGAGGTTTGAGTTCAGGGACCATTCTCTGCTTAGCGAGGGACTGACCAGTGAACACAAAAGGGGCCCCCTGCTGCCTCATTGTATTCACTAGCTTCCAAAAGTGTGCCAAGTTTCCATGCTTGCCTTTACCACATATATACCTTTACTCAATCACAAATGTCACCTATTGCAAGTGCATTATATCCTGTGACATTCGCAATAGCATGGAGGAGATATATGTCACGTTGATGATCGAGTAACCTACCACCAAACTCTAAATTTGGCCCTTAGTGGTTTAGGTCTTCCCACTCTGTCCTTTGATGAAATTTTCTTCACTAGTACCAGCATCGCAAGACTAAACCCCTCCTTCACCCAAGAAACATATGTCTAAGAGTTTCTGCAAGTGCTTACTCTGCCTTGTGATGATTTACCATCAGTGGCCCTCTCACTAACTAATAGGACTAGCCATTGTAATAAAGAGTATAAGCCCTCGCTATGCCAGATCATTTACTTCCTATTGAGAAGGGAGCGTACTCTCCCATTGAAAGTACTGCACACCTCTTTTAAAGGCTGGGTACATTTCTTTACAACTAAAGTAGCTGTAGGTAGTATGGGGCAGATTTACAAGAAACTAACGCAGCGCGGTGCCGCAAGTAATTTTTCTGCGCCGCACTGCGTTAGTTTCGAAGCACAGGGATGCAACATATTTACAACAATATTTCGCATCTCTGTGCTTCCGCCTGCGCTGGCGCACAAACTACTGCCATGCGCCGGCGCAGACACCCTTGCACCATGGTGCAAGGATGCCTGCGTTGTGGGGAGATCGTTTTTGTGCAGGAAGGGGCACCTTCTGCACAAAAATAATAATTTGAGGTGATTTCCTCTTCCAATGTGTGCTGTAGAATGCAGCACGCATTGAAGGTGGAAAAGAACGAGGAGAAATGAAAACATTTCTCCTCGTTGCACCTCGCTACGCCACCCCTAGGGTGGCGTAGCATCCTGACGCACTTCCATATTTACGATTCCTCGTAAATCTGGAAATGCATCAGTGGACATGGGTGTTGCGAGAGAACACCCACAGCAACACCTATGTCACGCCCCTAACACGCAAAGTGTTGCGTGAAAAGGGCCGATATTTACAAGTAAAGGTAAGTCACACAGGGTGGCTTTACGTGTGCTTGTAAATATTACTCAACAGGTTGCGCCGCCGGTGCGGCACGCAACGTGACGCACCGGCGGACGCACCGGCGGCGCAAGGGGCTTGTATATCTGCCCCTCAGTTTCTGATAGTAATTTGTATTATTTTTATTTAATGTATTTGAAAGCAAAGGTAACAAGCAAATTCATGTTTTTCCATGTTATCACAGAAATAAGTAAATATACCATGTAATCAAAAATATCTCTTAAACAAATCAGTAACATTAAACATTTCCAATACCAAAACTGTTAAAAGCCAGACATGAAACAGTCATAAGGAATTCAGGGGCCCAGGACGTCTGCACCAATTTGCATAATATACAACAAGTGAATAAATAGGGCAGTCAATATGTTCAACCAGACATGCACTAGACTATGCTTTTTCATCTAGAGAGTGTAATCAGCTGTAGTTATTTGAGAAATCTAACCTCATAAAGCTTTAAAGATGGAAAAGCAATCAATTCCTCTGAAATTCCTTACTCAGTTTTAATTGCCCACAAAACACTCTTTCTTAAAATATATGTAATCTTGGGACATCATTTGTGCACTAGGGATCTCTATGGACCTCCATCTCCACACCTTTGTGATCACAGATCAAACCACCAGAGGAGAGTCACCGATAACTCCCAGGTAGTTTGATCTCATTCCCAATCACAGCCCCCCACACAATCTCGAATTACATTACAGTAATCCCAAAAGAGATTACGTTGCATGGTGCATGGGGGCTGAAATAGGGGCTGAAATTACCAGAACTGGAAGCACAGATTCCAGTTTCATTTGTGCCAATTCATTCTGCAATATTTGGATTGAAGTCCCGAACTGGGGAACAATCATGAGCACTCAGAATTACGAAGTCATTTTCCACCTGGGTATCCCATATTCTAGGACCTCTATGCTCCCATTTACAATCCACTGTGAGTCAGTAGGAATTTGGAACAGGCGGGAAGGCAAAGCAGGTCACTGGGCAGCCTTTGTGGGTGTGGAGAGGGTGTTGGGAACAGGGTAGGCTGAGGTATGTGGAGGTAAAATATTTCATGCTCCCCCATCCTGTAAAAGGGGGTCTGACAGGAGTAAGACTATGCCCAAAATCACGTGATTTTACCTCATGTGAATCAGGCTTGAGTGATGTCCCCAAAGGAATATTGCTCCAGGCAACACATAATCAGTCATTAAGATGTTAAAAAGCAGTAGTCCACCCCCTATTTCAGCCCTCCAACCAATGTCTTTAAGCTGAATTAACTGCTTTTTCCTGCCCAGCTGAAGTAGCCTCCCGGCAAATTTGATTTTCTAAAGAACAAAGGGTAATGAAAGACTGCATCCCAAAAAAGTGCAAGAGGGATGTTCATGGTTTCTGTTTGACTGATGGTCCACAACAAGAAAATATGTACTGGCTGAATGTTGGAATCTGAATAGTCCTGGACCCTTATTACTGATTGGGTGCACTGGCCTAGTATGCATCACAGTGCAACTTTGATGGACGCAGAAGATACAGACTGTGTTACTGTAATGAATGCATTGTCCCCAGTGCAGCCACAATTTCGTGCCTGCCCTGTGGGAAGTGCATTAGTGAATGGTGGACAGGAAACATGAAGCTGTGGGTCCACCTTTCGCTCTAAGGCCTGCGTTTCAAAGAGGGACAGATGGCAGGTGAGTGCAGTGAGTGATTTCACCGAACTACAGGGGAATTTCTGTGGGCATCCTAAGGGATCTTTTCTTCCATTTTAAGGGGTGTCCTCAAGGGGACGCAATGACAGTGAACCCCCTCTATGGGGCACATAGTCAGTGCTTCTCCTGATAGCATCTTTGCCTCTGCGGTTGCATTTATAATACAATGTGGATGCAAAGGCAACAAATTTCCTCATTTGCATGGGGCCACATCTCCATGCAAATGAGAGAACATCTCCTTGAGATTGTGCCAGGGCACATCTAGTGGTGGCAATATCTGTATTACAGGAGGCATGGCAAATCAATCTTTTGCTTCTTCTGTAATGCCAACATGCCTCTGGAAGAGGAAAACAGATTAATATACTCTTCTTGTTTTTTTTATTTGAGCATGGCCTTCTTCCCCCTTCCTAAAATCATACTTTTCTAAAAAAAAGAAAAAAAACACCCCAACTGAAAACTCTCCCACCCCATGCAGATGGAGTCAGAGCTTGGCACCACCTTCCCAACCTTTCTCTCTCTTTCAGATTTTTTTCCAAATATGATGGAAGGTTTCTTCTAAAAAGGATGCGATGGACAGAGTCCTCTCTTCTTGCAGAACCTCATACCGCCTGCTCCCTCAAATCATATGACTATCCGATAAGCAGCAACACTAAATTCCACAATCTGATGATGCCCACCAGAAGAAAGGGCCACAAATATAACCTGGAATAGCCTATTCATCCAGCAAAGTGTTCCTGTAAATTATGTATCTTCTAGGGGCTTCTGGATCACTCAATCCTGTTTTAAAAAGCACAACCTACCTTTATTTCAGAAAAAGCTGGAAATTTCCTTTTTATATAATCTTGTAATTGCTTATTGCTGACCAAGAGGTAGTAGGTATCCAAAGACTTCTAAACCCAGGGATTATCTGTTGAATTTCTTTCTGACATATGACTATTATCAAGCAACATATGTGAAGAATAAAAGAGTAAAACCGGAGGTCATTGTTATCCCTTGCTTCTCCCTTGTTTTCCTCAAAATTGCTCTTTAAGAGGGTAATCTTGGTATTATTCGACAATAGTGTGTGACTATGCACCTACCACAAGCTGTCCACAGGGGCCTCTATGGTCATAGCAATAAACAAACACTGTGTTAAGGCTTCAGCCTCCCAGAATGTATTCTTTCAATAGAGTGGAGGTCCACTGAATGATGTTGTCAGCAAGCCTAGAACCTGACATAAGCCCAATCAAACCCATCAAGAAGTTACACAATACTGACATTAACCCCACTGAAGACACTCTCAAGGTCTTTTCATTTTATTTTAGCAGTTCTCCATCGTAACTACATTCATTGTATAGTCTCATTTCCAGACACTCTTAAAATATCATCTGTTCTTCCTCAGCAAAATAGGCTTCTGCAAGAAATCCAACTTTTGCTAGCAGATCATCCGCTTCTTATTAAGATGTTCTAAACTAGCAGCTTATGCTGCTTGTGAAGAGTTGATTTTGTGATCTGCTTCAGAATAGCCCTGCATAAATATTTTGCAGAAGCTCACTGGCTGATCTTTTTCGCCTCAGGCCACAGTTCTTTATGCAAAGACAGGGCATGTGATTGTTCTTCACAATTTCCAGTTTAACATTGGTGTCTTCAAAATCAGTGGTGCCCACAGATGATTTAAAAAGAGGGCCATTGCAAAATCTACCCTTAAGAACACATGTAGCACAGTTTATGGATTCATTACTGTCAGAGAAGGTAGGCATATTTTGATGAGAAAGTGCTCTACCTCAGGCAGAGGTCCTCCACAGTGCAACATCAGATGTTTATTCAAATTCAGGTGCTTCATTCCTTTCTTTACAGAATTACATCTTCTAGATGTCTCCCCAGCATCCTGAATACCGTACTAAAGCTGGAGTATGGGGGGGGGGGGGCTTTTGACCAGATATCCTAGAAGTAGTAACAGATGCACTAGGGAGAATGCTGGAAAATAATAAACCAAGGTCCATTTTAGATTGAAATGCAAGAAGGGTATCTTCTGACTCTCTTCAGCAAGGACTATTAGAGCTAATGCAGCATTTGCTATAAAGGAAATAAAAGAGATTTCCTCAAGGCCATTACTGAATAATTCCTGGGGAGAGTACCCAGCCAGTTTTGGATTCCACAGATGAGTTAGCTAGAACTGGCGGAACAAACTCCACTGACATCAGCAGGATTTGCAGATCTGCAGTTGACTTGTGACTAAGACAAGGTTTGTATGTTTTAACTGTTGTCTGTTGTGACAACAGTTAAAACATACAAACCTGATGATGAAATGTCATCATACCTCATCATACCTTTAGGCTGAACTATACAAATCCATCTACAACACAGCAAAGTTATGATCCAAACCTGTGACTGAATTTAAAATCTCTGACTCCAATTTCCAGAAGATCTTGACGATCTCAAATGAGGGAAATCCCCTCCCCACATTCTTACCCAGTACACCATAGTTTACAGAAATATTATCCAAGCCTGCCTGCAGTACTTCACAAACTTTCCACAACACAGCACTCCAAAACTTCAAATCCACATGCCATTAGCATACCTGAATCCACAAGATTTCTTGTACCATTGACTCTTCAAGCTAACCTATTCAGTAAAAGGTATAGTTGCAATCATACCCATCCATGCATGATATCCCCCACTCTGCAATGGGCCTAAACTCCATCACAAAGCTAAACAACACATCACCTCCTCCCTACACCAGGGCCCTGCATGCATTTTACACCTCGGTAACACTACCTGCTAAAAACACACTTGCATAGTCACCTAAACTCAATCATACATTTAATTTCTCCACTTCCTCCACAACCATATAGTGTGGAGGTATCTCAGTTGACCTAAACAGTACACGCCCTCCCAAAGACATTAACTTAGGCCAAAAATGACTCCCTCATCAAGGCGATGAATATTTTGAAGTATGACCTAAGAACCAAATACAATTTAGCTTCTTTAGAAACCATAAGCAAACATCAAGCACCTGACAATCTCACTAAAACCCCATTCAATTGTATGATAAAGAGCAATCCACAGAACATAAAGAACCTCATTTTAGCGGGACCACCTTGGCACCCCAACATAATAGATTTTGAAAACCTGTTGAGAGATTATGACTCTAACATGTCTATTACAGACTGTCATTACCCTGTTCATCTGTTGTGCCCAGCTTGAGTCCATGAATATGCACAGACATGGCAAGGGAGGGGATTGCTTCCTAAAAGTCTCTTGAAAAGGATTCTTGCCCAGGCAACATAGTGGTGACAGTGCATTGGGGAGCAATGTACTGTGTACTCAGAGCAGGTGTTAAGTGCAGGATTCATGGTTCTCACAGATGATTTGTGAACCAGGCGTGAATTTCACTAGAATGGGCAAGTCTCAGCAGCCAGCTTGGTAGCCACAGCATAAATGAGGGATACACCTGAAAAGCGTCATTCAGTTATTCAAGAATAGAGGCAAGCGAGAGTAGCCTTGTGTAGTCCAGCATAAGCAGTGATTTTCATTTCCTTCGATTCCCTTTGTTGCTTTTTGAGAGAAAAAGAGTTGTTGTTTGTAGAGGAAACACTCAGCAATATTTGGTAGAGAATATTCAAGCCTTTTGAGTTGATCCAGTTTGCTCTTCTTGAATATCTGAAATTGGAAAGTCTAGGAGGGGCTCAGGCCAACTATGGAGAGCCCAGCACTAGAATTTAGAACTTATGAGTTACACATGAATGCAGAAACTAGTTTAATGCTGTCAAGAGAGTAAGGGCCTGATTCACAAAGGTAAACTTAGACCTAAAGTCTAAGGGCCTAATTACGAGTTTGGCAGTTCATCGGACCGCCAAACCCGTGCTGGTGGTCCCTGGACCCCCAGAATGGTGGCCCACCACCACAGGACTGCCGCAACCACCAGGGATCATGGATCCCGCAGTGGTGTTGCAGAGGTCAGAGTCCCTGATATGCTTGGTGGTGCTGGTGCAGCACCACCAAGCATATTAGGAGTTTCCTCACTGCCCCAGTTTTCATGGCGGTGAGGCTGCCATGAAAACTTTGGTGGAGAGGAAACAAAGGAGGCCTTCATGCATCACGTATGTCAAGAAAATGTACAGGTGTGTAAAAAATGAGTTATTTTCATCTTGTTGTTGGAATTTCAGGAGCAACAAATTCCTCTTGAACAATGTGCTGGTGTTTAAGAACAGCCTTTATGAATTTCTAATATTTTTATTTTTTTTAAGAAGAAAGTCACTGCAACCGATGGCATGAGAATGTTTGATGAGAATCTCAAAAGAAAAATCTTGTATGACAGAAATATTATTGCAGAAATATCGAGGAAAAAGTATTGTGAAGATAAGTTTCTATGTGTAAGCAAAGTTTTACTATAGTTAACTCAACTTGACGATATATATATATATTTGCGCTTACCTTCTCAATTGATCCTCAATATTTTTGTAACAATAGTTTTGCCACACAATATTTTCCTCCTCGATAATGTGTCATACAACCTACAAAACAAAAATGTTAACAAATCATCTTGAAAAGGCCACAACCATTTAGTAGATAAATCATTGGCAATCTTGGAAAAAACATAAAATATGGATGACATTAGGAGCGACAATCATTACCAAATGAATTAGTAAAAATTAAATCATTTGTGCCTAAAAGATGAGATTGAAATGTAAGTATCCTACATATAAACAATGACACAATTTAAATCAGGAACTTTGCTCTCTAGCATTCCTTAAACATGTGTTTGGTATTTAGATGGGCTTTGTTAAACTTATTGAAATAGAAATGAGCCTATTTTTCAATTGCGCATTATTTTCTGTGGCACAGCTCTAAAACAAGGGCTCTTTTATAGCGCCATCTCTGCGTGTTTATCGTGATTCAAAAAAAGGATTGACATTTTTTATTTGTATTTCTTATTACAAAATAACAACTTTTTTAAACGACACTAAGATAGTTATTAGCTTATTCTCTATCAACCAAAGTCTAGTGAAAAAGAAACAATAAAGACCTAGTGAATATCTGTGATATGAACATCTCAACAAGCGTTAAAATGACAAGGATAAACTGAAGCTTTTTTTTAATACGGATAATAATGCTCTTGCAGTCTATAAATATAAAATTAGCGGTGACCTCCATTTCCAATGTCAGAAGACCCTGTCAGTGTCAGCACATATTGTTTTTATTTGTTTCAAGAGAAAACAGATCAACAACATTAACCTTACTGTGAACAGAGAACTGAATGAATTAAAAAGCAACAACCATAAATCCCTTGCCTTTTATTGGCACAATGATGAAAATGCCTTAGGTTGCATTGAGAAGAAAAGACAGTAAATGCAGGACTGGGATGTGTTATTTCATACTAAGAATGGCCAGAGCAGATCCATACTAACGAAATGTATCTATTTCTCATATATAGCCCACTGTTTTACTGTCCGTACGCAGGGAAATGCCACCCGTTTGGGAAATATATCTCGAAACATA
Source organism: Calotriton arnoldi (assembly GCA_963921515.1). Lineage (NCBI taxonomy): Eukaryota > Metazoa > Chordata > Amphibia > Caudata > Salamandridae > Calotriton > Calotriton arnoldi. Next base: position 121,377 of record CAWUFW010014923.1, read on the forward strand.
TCGTAGTAAAGATGCATATTTAAATTGAAAAATAAAAACACAAATTGAAAACGAAAATCAGAAAAAAACAACAGAGAAAAAAAGGACGGCATTAATTTAGCCTTAGTAAGCCTGAGGCTGATATGTTGTACGGTTTGGTGTATTTCACAAACCAGCTCCAAGCATTTTTCTCAACCAGCTTGGTGGGACAACATGATACTGTTCTGAACCAATCATATAAAATACATAATAATCCCTCAGCTTGCCCATAAAACCCGATTTGAGGCGACTCTGGCCAGTTTTTTTTTCTTAATGCTGCCGATTGTTTGAACAGTGTAGAAGATTTCCATTATACCCAGACGATATTCAAACGAGGCCTATGAAAATATCACCATACCAAAATATCATGACCAAAATATTGATGCCAAAAATATCGTCATTCTGGGGCATATTAGCAAGACCAGCGATAAAATTATCGCCGTTTTAGCGGCAGGAAACTGCCGCTAAAACGGCAATAATGGGCTTGCTAATATGCGTTATAGAATTCCAATAGAAGCCCAGGTTAGATGTGCAGGACATCTAACCTGGGCTTCTATTGGAATTCCATAACGCATATTAGCAAGCCCATTATCGCCGTTTTAGCGGCAGTTTCCTGCCGCTAAAACGGCGATTATTTTAACGTGGGTCTTGCTAATATGCCCTCTATTCTTATAATGGTTAGTACAAAAATATCTTAAAAAATTGTTGTTATTAATATAGTTGTATTAAATAGCGTTGTTTTAAAATATATATAAATTTAAATAATAAATATTGAATATATCAAATAGTGACATTAATTTAATAAAAATAAAATAGATTTAAAATATAATTCACCAAATATAACAAAGTTAAAGAAACATATATTTGAAAAATATATATATATATGTATATATATATATATTCACTGAAAAAACCATAGGTTTCAGGGACGTTATAGTTACAAATTAGCATTTAAAAAACCTTTGAAATTCAATGAAAAAACCATAGGTTTTAGGGACAGTTATAGTTAGTTGGACATTGCACTCGTACAAAACCCGTGAAATTCCCCCGTTATAGTTAGTCCAGCTAACTATAACTCGCGCCCCGCAATGCACTGCTGATGACGTCACATATTACATCACTCATGACATGGTCAGTGACATCACTGATGACATCACTGATGACATCTCAAATGACATCACTGATGACATCACTGATGACATCATCCAGTGACTGTGTGTTTCTGTAAAGTTTAAATATTTTTAATATATATAGGAAAAGACGTATTGAAGAATGAGTGGGTGTGTAAGTGTCTGTATGGATGATTTAGTAGGTGCGTGACTGACTCTATAAGTGAGTGATTTAACGTATCTTACTGAATGCATGGGTTAGTGACTAAACTGGGTGAATGTCTGTATCCGTCTGTCTGTTGCTGTGTAAGTGGCTGCATGTGTTTGTGAATAGCTACATGAGTGTCTATATGAGTTATTGAATGCTTGTCTGAGTATCTGTATGGGTGCCTGAGTGTTTGTGTGGGAGGGGTGTGTGCAACTCTGTGCATAGATGTGTGAGTGGGTGATTCACTGGGTGGATGGTTTCAAGAGTGCAACTGTGATAGACTGTATGGGTGGGTAAGTGTGTGTAAGAGTGTGTTAGTGAGTGAATGTATGTCCCAGTGGTACATGTGTGAGTAACTACATATGTGAAAGGCAGTATATATGTGTGTTGGAGTATATAAATAGCTATAAGCGAGAGTGAGTGATTGTGATAGTGGCTGTATGGATGAGTGTGTGCTTGTATCAGTGATTGTATAAGAGCGTAAGAATGTGCTACTATTTGTATGAGTAAGTGAGCTGGTGTGTGTATAACTGTATAGGTGAGTAAATGGTAGTGTGTTTAATTATTTGCATGACTGACTAGGTGTGTGAGTACCTCTATGGATGAGTGGCGGTGTTTGAGTGTCTATATAGGAGTATGAGTGCATATGATAGTCCTGTACTGAGTGACCGTAAGTATGAGTGACTGTACGGGTGAGTGAGTGGATGTGTGCGTAGACCTAAGAATCAGTGAGTGGGTATGTAGTTATTGGTGTTGGAGTGTCTATGGTTTTGCGAATGGCAGTCTGTAATTTAGAGTGGGTGTATCAAAGGTTATATTAGAGTGTGAGGAGGTGCATCAGATTATCACGTGGATGATGTCATCAGTGATGTCATTTGAGATGTCATCAGTGATGTCATCAGTGATGTCACTGACCATGTCATGAGTGATGTAATATGTGACGTCATCAGCAGTGCATTGCGAGGCGCGAGTTATAGTTAGCTGGACTAACTATAACGGGGGAATTTCACGGGTTTTGTACGGGTGCAATGTCCAACTAACTATAACTGTCCCTAAAACCTATGGTTTTTTCAGTGAATTTCAAAGGTTTTTTAAATGCTAATTTGTAACTATAACGTCCCTGAAACCTATGGTTTTTTCAGTGAATTTCAAAGGTTTTTTAAATGCTAATTTGTAACTATAACATGTCTGAAACCTACAGTTTTTTCAGTGAATTTCAAAGGTTTTGTAAATGACAATTTTTAAATGTATTAATTGTTATATACATTTTTTTCATACTGATTTCCAAATTTTTTAGAAACAATTTTTTTTTACATATTTTATTTTTTAAATTACATTGTAATTACATTATACATTACATTACAAAAAATACTTTCTCAGAATGAATTACTTTAGTTTAATTACTTTGCACATAGGCAATAGACTTTTAAGTACAGTAGTTACAGTTGTTGCAATGGGCAACACATTTTCAAACACAATGCAACATTCAGCTCAATGTGAATTTCTAGTTAAATGCAATTAGTTACTTTATGGATTACTTTTCTAACCACATTACTGGATCCTAGATTCAGTCCTGGGACATCTCCTGTAAACAGTTGAGTAAAAGCGTTTTGGTTACAGTCGTGATTTTTAAGGAATATTATTGTACTTTAAAAGTTCACACTTAGAAACTTTTTCTCATAGAATCACCAATGTTATCCTATGGAAGGAAATTCACTTAGAAGTTAAAAACTGTTATCGTTACTTTTTCTTACTCAGTGTTGGATCCTGGATCCAGCACTGGTGCATCTCCTGTAAACAGTTGAAAGAATGCGTTTAAGTCATACAGGCGATTTTTTAGGAATATTTGTAGTTTGTGAAAATCGACACTTTGAAACTTTTCTGCTGAAAACCAGACAATGGATTCCTATGGAAGGAAATTCAAGTTACTGGTAAGTACGGTTAAAATTACTTTTCAGGATCAGTACTGGGCTGAAAGATGCAGCACTGAGGTCTCTCCTGATAACAGGTGAGTAAATCGGAATTCGTATTTCGGCTGATTTTAGAGGAATATTTTAAAGTTCCAAAACTCCACACTTAGAAGAATTTCCAAGTGAAACCAGTCAATGTTAGCCTATGGAAGGAAATTCAAGTTACTGGTAAGTACGGTTAAAATTACTTTTCAGGACCAGTACTGGGCTGAAAGATGCATCACTGAGGTCTCTCCTGATAACAGGTGAGTAAATCAGAATTCGGATTTCGGCTGATTTTAGAGGAATATTTGTATGTTTCAAAAATCAACACTTAGAAACTTTTTCAGCAAAAAGCAGGCAATGATATCCTATGGAAGGAAATTCAAGTTACTGGTAAGTACGGTTAAAATTACTTTTAAGGATCAGTACTGGGCTAAAAGATGCAGCACTGGGTTCTCTCCTGATAACAGGTGAGTAAATCGGAATTCGTATTTCGGCTGATTTTAGAGGAATATTTTAAAGTTCCAAAACTCCACACTTAGAAGAATTTCCAAGTGAAACCAGTCAATGTTAGCCTATGAAGGAAATTCAAGTTACCGGTAAGTACGGTTAAAATTACTTTTGAGGATCAGTACTGGGCTGAAAGATGCAGCACTGAGGTCTCTCCTGATAACAGGTGAGTAAATCGGAATTCGTATTTCGGCTGATTTTAGAGGAATATTTTAAAGTTCCAAAACTCCACACTTAGAAGAATTTCCAAGTGAAACCAGTCAATGTTAGCCTATGAAGTAAATTCAAGTTACCGGTAAGTACGGTTAAAATTACTTTTCAGGACCAGTACTGGGCTGAAAGATGCAGCACTGAGGTCTCTCCTGATAACAGGTGAGTAAATCAGAATTCGGATTTCGGCTGATTTTAGAGGAATATTTGTATGTTTCAAAAATCAACACAGAAACTTTTTCAGCAAAAAGCAGGCAATGATATCCTATGGAAGGAAATTCAAGTTACTGGTAAGTACGGTTAAAATTACTTTTGAGGATCAGTACTGGGCTGAAAGATGCAGCACTGAGGTCTCTCCTGATAACAGGTGAGTAAATCGGAATTCGTATTTCGGCTGATTTTAGAGGAATATTTTAAAGTTCCAAAACTCCACACTTAGAAGAATTTCCAAGTGAAACCAGTCAATGTTAGCCTATGAAGGAAATTCAAGTTACCGGTAAGTACGGTTAAAATTACTTTTGAGGATCAGTACTGGGCTGAAAGATGCAGCACTGAGGTCTCTCTTGATAACAGGTGAGTAAATCGGAATTCGTATTTCGGCTGATTTTAGAGGAATATTTTAAAGTTCCAAAACTCCACACTTAGAAGAATTTCCAAGTGAAACCAGTCAATGTTAGCCTATGGAAGGAAATTCAAGTTACTGGTAAGTACGGTTAAAATTACTTTTGAGGATCAGTACTGGGCTGAAAGATGCAGCACTGAGGTCTCTCCTGATAACAGGTGAGTAAATCGGAATTCGTATTTCGGCTGATTTTAGAGGAATATTTTAAAGTTCCAAAACTCCACACTTAGAAGAATTTCCAAGTGAAACCAGTCAATGTTAGCCTATGGAAGGAAATTCAAGTTACTGGTAAGTACGGTTAAAATTACTTTTCAGGACCAGTACTGGGCTGAAAGATGCAGCACTGAGGTCTCTCCTGATAACAGGTGAGTAAATCGGAATTCGTATTTCGGCTGATTTTAGAGGAATATTTTAAAGTTCCAAAACTCCACACTTAGAACAATTTCCAAGTGAAACCAGTCAATGTTAGCCTATGAAGGAAATTCAAGTTACCGGTAAGTACGGTTAAAATTACTTTTGAGGATCAGTACTGGGCTGAAAGATGCAGCACTGAGGTCTCTCCTGATAACAGGTGAGTAAATCGGAATTCGTATTTCGGCTGATTTTAGAGGAATATTTACACAATGGTGAAGGGAGGGGGCGGGGCCTGAGGTGACATCTGTGCAAACGCGCCCCGTGGCGCGTTTTAAGTTGGGGGATTAAGTCCCCTTGAATCATGAGGGTCCCTACGGGCCAACTAGCCCACCAGGAACCTCCAGTATGCGCCAGGGGCTGCGTTGCAGAGACATGTACAGAGGCCACACCCCTTTTTACACCTCTCTGCAACGCAGCTCTGTGGCGCTTTCTGGACGTACATGTTGTGCTATTTGGCCCCCAGGGACCCTCAGGATTGAAGAGGATTTAATTCCCCATCTTAAAACGCGCCACGGGGCCTGTTTGCACACATGTCACCTGAAGCCCCGCCCCTCCCTTCACCACTGTGCAAACGGCCCCGTGGCGCGTTTTAAGTCGGGGGATTAACTCCCTTGAATCCTGAGGGTCCCTGGAGTCCAACTAGCCCACCATGTTCCTCCAAAAGCGCCACAGAGCTGCGTTGCAGAGAGGTGTAAAAGGGCGTGGCCTCTGTACACCTCTCTGCAAGGCAGCTCCCTGGCGCATACTGGAGGTTCCTGGTGGGCTAGTTGGCCCCCAGGGACCCCCAGTATTCAAGGGGAATTGTTCCTCTCTGCAAACGCGCCAGGGGCGCGTTTGCAGAGTGGTGAAGGAAGGGGCGGGGCCTGCGGGCCCGATCGTTTTTTTTTTTCCCTGAAGGGGGCCGTGTGGCCCCCTTCCTTTTCCTATTTTTAGGCCCTGGGGACCCCATCCCCCAGGGCCTTACCCCTTTTTTTAAATTAAAATTTAAAAAAAACGGGAAGGGGGCCGCGTGGCCCCCCTTCCCTGGGCCTGTATTGGCCCCGGGGACCCCATCCCCGGGGCATGGCCTCTTTTGTTTTTATTTGGAGGGGGCTGCGTGGCCCCTCTCCTCAGGCCAATTAAGGCCCCGGGGACCCCATCCCCCGGGGCCGGCCTTGCACTTTTTTTTTTTTTCATTTTGTTACTTTGGGGAGGGGGGCTGCGTGGCCCCCCTCCGTGGCCTCTTATGGCCCCGGGGACCCCATCCCCCGGAGCCTGGCCTCTCGTTGGGGACTGTGGGGGTCCCCAAACCCCCACAGTCCCGCCGGCTCCCCGTGTCCTACGGGAGCCGGCATTGCTTTTACACATGGGGAGCAGCTAACATGCTGCTCCCCATGTGGAAAGCTAATGTGCTTGGATATTGGAAGAGAGAGCAGGTTTCCTGCTCTCTCTTCCAATATCCAAAGCAAGTTTGCAATGACAGGACGGGAGCCGCGAGGCTCCCGTCCTGTCATTGCAAACAGCAGTGTCCCGGGGTAGGCATCCCGGGACACTGCAGGAGCCGGCCCTGGGGGTGGCGGTCCCCAGGGCCATCAAGGGCTCCAGGAGGGGGGCCGCGCGGCCCCCTCCCCACATCGAGAAAGCCCCGGGAGGTGGTGGTCCCCGGGGCTTGGGGTCCAAAACGGACCCCCATTTTCATTTTTCTTAGTGCCCCGGGAGGTGGTGGTCCTCGGGCGTGTGGGGGCTGGAGCCCCCCACACAGGTTTTTCAAATATAAAAAAGAAGCCCCGGGGAGGTGGTGGTCCTCGGGGCTGCGGGAGGGCTCAGAGCCCTCCCGCACCATTATCCATAAAGCCCCGGGGGTGGTGGTCCCCGGGCTTGGGGGCCCTTAGAGGCCCCCCACACATAAAATTAACCCCCCCCCCAGCATGCCCCCGGGACTTGGCCCACCCGGGGGCCAATTTTTTTTTTTTTCGGCAGGGTTCGCGCTCCCTGAGCGCATCCTGCCGATTTTTTTTTTTTAATTATTTTTTTGCTTAGGGGTCCTTGTGGGACCCCATGAGCAGACCTAGGGGTCAGGGTGTTTCTACCCTGCCCCCTTTGTGCGCTTTGCGCACTTGTTTCTGTCCCTCGGTTCTACCGAGGACAAAATGGCTGCCAACACTTCCTGATTTGGAGTGTTGACAGCCAATTAACATAAAGCTCGTGCTCGGGAGGATCCGCGGCCCTAGATATACCTATCTTTTTACTTTTGATTTTCTCAGCAACTACTGAACGGATTTACACCATTTAACAAAAAGGGTTCTTTCTGAACCAAGAACTACCTCTTTGCCAAATTTGGTGTAATTCCGTTCAGCAGTTCGGGCTGTAGCCGTGTCTAAAGTTTCCTATGGAAAATTGCATGGGGAAAACGCGTTTTGGGACCCCCTTTTTTCTCGGCCCCCGCTTGACGAATCCCCCGAGACTTTCAGGGTAGGAGCGGACCGGAGCGGGCCATAAAGTTTGAAAATTTTGCGAAGATACGTCAACCGGCAAGAGAGTTATTTCAAATAGAATGTCGCGGATTTCCTATGGATAATAGGTTGTAACTATAACTATCTACTGGCGACTGCCAGTAGATAATATATATATATATATATATATATATATATATATATATATTTACATATATCTAATTAAAAAACTTATTAAACTAATAATTTAATTTATATTATAATTTCTGAATTTTTTAAATAATGGAATACTATAACAAATAATATATATATATATATATATATATATATATATATATATATATATATATATATATATATACACACACATATACCAATAACATAACATATTTAAAAAACAAACCATTTCAAATAAAATAAATAAAAAAGTAAAAAACAAACACATTCTCTTCTATACAATAAAAAAATTGCAAAAACAAATCAAACAAATACAAATATAAATATGTAAAAAAATACAAATATATTTTATATTAAAAATTAAATAAAATAAATACACACTACAATGTTAATTACATATCATAAATAACTACCAATATTGTTATAATCAAATTATTTTTTTTCAATTAAATAAATAATTTTATTTTCAAATTATTTCTGAACAAAAACATATTTATTTAATTATTTTATTTTAGTTACTTCCCACCCTATACCACTACATAACTCACAAGCCGCACCTAAAACTTAACTTCAAAAAACTAATTATTTACACTAACATAAATATTTATCCATAAACTAATTATCATTAATTGAAAATGAATTCTTACTTAATTATAATTAATTTATTTCCCCAATACACTCCCATAAAACACACAACTCTCTTCTAAAATATAACTTAACAAAAAATTATCATTTCAATAATTAATATAAATTAAAAAAATAATTATAGCTTAATTAAAATCAATTTACTTCCCACCTTATACCCCTACTAAATCTACAACTCACAACTAAAATATAAGTAAAAAAATAATACTAGGACAATTAACATAATTAATTATCATTTAAATAATTATTATTAATCAAAAACTAAACTTTAATTGCTTAGAATTGATTTACTTCCCACCCTGTACTCCTATACATCCCACAAATCGCACTAAAATAAAAAATACACAAATGGAATCACACAATTAACATAATTAATTATCAATTAAATAATTAATATTAATTAACAAATAATTAATAATTAATTAGATTTAAAATACTTCCCACCCTGTACCCCTATAAACCCAACAATCTGCACCTAAATTTCAATTAAAATAACATTTTGGCACAATTCACATAATTTATTACCATTTAAATTAAAAATATTCATTAAAAACGAATTATTAATGTATTATAATTAAACGACTTCCCACCCTGTACCCCTATAAACTCACAATCCTCTACGGTACTAAAAATCCCCAAAAATAATTCAATAAAATTTCATAAATACTTTTAACAACTATACAATAGTTCAAAAACAATATTGTAAACAACTATATTTTCGTAAATGATATTAATGACTTCGATATTTTAAAAATCAATATTACTTACCTTAAAATCGATATTCTCAACAACAATATTCTTGCAGACGATATTTCCATATTACGATATTTTGGAGACAATATTTTGGTATGATGATATTTAAATTTTGATATTTTGTCTGAATACGGCTTGAGGAGATATGCCTCAATGCACGTATTTCAGAATTAATGGATTTGCAAAGTATGACAAGACTTGTAAAATTATTTTTGACTCTCATGTGTCTTTTGCCTTTTCAAGTTTATAACTGTTTTGCGTTTTCATAATCCAATTATTTACTTATTTAGTTCATATTATCCTGTCCTGGAAGTTTATTATGAATATAGTGTAGTGTACTAAGAGACACAGAAACAAAATATATTCCGGCTGATGCTAATTAAAATATTGCCAAATGTCTACTTCGTAGTGTTTGAGTCTACCTTTGCACCTTGTTGTAAAAAGAGTTCTTGAGGAGAGAGCAGAATAACTCAATGGCAAGTTATCTAATACTTCTATCAGTGGGTTGATCCTGAAGGAAAGTTTCCATGATCCTGTGACTCGAGCAGAGGGTGGGCTGATGGTGTTTCTTCAGGAGGGAAGATCCTCTCTGAATAAAGATTTTTGTTAGATTCTTCAGCAATGTTGGTAGATTGGTGTGCCCCCCTAACACTGGGTGGTAGAAATTCTATAAGTTACAGTGCTGCACCCTCACACTAAAGAATTTACCTCCAGTTTGCACCATTTGAAATAATATCTGTGCACACACATAAAGCCATAAGAGGGTGAGTAGGAATGGGGAGGTTTCTGTTAATATTCAAGACAAGAGGTCCCATTTGCTGTATGCATAATGCAAAAAATAAATCTTTGTGAGAACGCTTCAGGTTTTGGTAGAGTCCGATGGCCTGTTTCTGATTCTTTTGTAGTGTTTGGATTCCTTTTTTACCAGTGTCTAAGTAGATGTTTCAACAATCAATCATGGACAAAAACAGAACCCTGGGCCTTATTTAGACCTTGGCGGATGGAATACTCCGTCACAAACTTGACGGACATCCCGTCTGCCGTATTATGATATCCATAGGATATAATGGGATCGTAATACAGCAGACGGGATCTCCGCCAAGTTTGTGATGGAGGAATCCCCTCCGCCAAAATCAAAATTAGGCCCTCTGTTTAATTCCACCTGATGATAAATCTTTAGCGATACAAAAGGGGATGATGGACGGAACGCTTGAGCCAATCAAACACTCACCCCCAGTCAACTGATCTGGGTTTAATCCATCATCATTCTTTAGCTCACTCCACCACCCCAGTTCAGACATGGCCATATGCAAATCAGTCTGACCCTGTGCCTCATGGGAACAGTCCAGCCCGAACTGCCAAGCCATGTCTTCCCTGGAACGGAAACAAGCATCCTAGGACCGGTTTCTGGCATTCCAGCCGTCATCAGCCAGGCTTGCTTGAATCCAGTGGCAAAGTGAGCAAGGGACCCACGTCTGGGCATACCCCCGCCAACTTAGGGCGAACAAAGCGATACAAAGGGGATGATGGACGGAACGCTTGAGCCAATCAAACACTCACCCCCAGTCAACTGATCTGGGTTTAATCCATCATCATTCTTTAGCTCACTCCACCACCCCAGTTCAGACATGGCCATATGCAAATCAGTCTGACCCTGTGCCTCATGGGAACAGTCCAGCCCGAACTGCCAAGCCATGTCTTCCCTGGAACGGAAACAAGCATCCTAGGACCGGTTTCTGGCATTCCAGCCGTCATCAGCCAGGCTTGCTTGAATCCAGTGGCAAAGTGAGCAAGGGACCCACGTCTGGGCATACCCCCGCCAACTTAGGGCGAACAAAGCGATACAAAAGGGGATGATGGACGGAACGCTTGAGCCAATCAAACACTCACCCCCAGTCAACTGATCTGGGTTTAATCCATCATCATTCTTTAGCTCACTCCACCACCCCAGTTCAGACATGGCCATATGCAAATCAGTCTGACCCTGTGCCTCATGGGAACAGTCCAGCCCGAACTGCCAAGCCATGTCTTCCCTGGAACGGAAACAAGCATCCTAGGACCGGTTTCTGGCATAAATCTTTAGCATAATCAAATGGGTATTATGTTCTTAATGATGCAGTTGATTTGAGGGGGCAATCAAGAGATCAAAAGGTCCCCAGATGTTTTATTTTTTGAGAAGGTCTTGGGGTTTCTTTCAGTTCCTGTGGCCAAACAATGGGTATGCTGTCCCTAGACACCTCAATTACTCTGATGTCAGATTTGGACATATTCATTTTCATCCAAGACTCAATGTGCATCAGGAATTCTGTAAAGCAAAAGTGACTGTATTTTCATTTCTTCAATTGAAATAGTTTGCGTCTCATCTGTGTACTGCAGAAATTGGACTTGATCATGTGATTAACTCAGCCATTGATTACATGAGTGCATTGTAAAGAGTGAGTGATAGAGTGAAACTTGCGGACCTCCATATAATTCCATTGTGTCTTGGTTTCAGGTCGAGCCACTACTGACTTTTTGTTGTTGGCCAGAGAAGAGTGAACAGATGCATTCAAAAACTAGACCTGTAAGCCCAACCATAATTCTAATCTGTTTAGTAGGATTTTAATGATCAAATGTGTTGCTCGGTCCAGTCAAGTCAGATCGATGAGGCATCATTATCGAGAGCTGATAGACAATTGTGGTTTGTATTGGTTCAGATGGTTTATTACCTTTAACGTTGTTAAATGAGACTGTTAATTGTGTTGCAATTTACAGAATTACAATTAACAGAATTGGCATTATTGGGAAAAGGGAGATTGAAAATAGGACAATAGAGAGAGTGAATATGTGGATTTGCTGTTGGTTCCTTTAGAAGTGGGTTATGATCACTTGCTTACTTGCTCCCTTTGTGAATCCCCAATTAGTGAGGGTACAGGTTTTCCATTGCGGCGGGTGCTGCTGGCTGCAGCACCCGCCGCAATGGAAAACAGGCATGTGTAACACATCCCTGTACTACGTGACAGGCACCATGCGGTGCCTGTCACTTGGTACAGGGATCTGTTGGGGGCACCATAGGTGCTCCCCCACACCCAAAGAAAAGGGCCCAGGGTGACGGGGGGCCCGCTACAGGCCTCCAAAGTCTATCCCCGCCAGTCATTCCATGGCAGGTGAACCCCCATGGAAAGGCTGGAGGGGCAGGCACCACCACCATTGTAGGGATTGGGAGACCCTCCGCTACACCGCCGGCTCAAGGAGCCCGTCGGATTTGTGGCAGCTGGGCTATCCACCTGCCTGCGCACTGCCCGCCATCAAAATCTGTTGGGGCGGAAAAGCTGCTTAGGATGGCGGGGAGACCGCCACCCACAGCCTGTCAGTGGCGGTCTCCCCGCCATCCTTAAAAGCCACTTAGTTCTTAGTCACAATTTTGCTGTTGACAATGTAATCTTCGCAATGATCAGATGTGGCACAGTGAGTGAGCTTGAAGACTAATAGATCTTTGACAATCCAGTATTTCTGAAGCATTCTCTTATTTGATCAATTCCTTACATGACAAGTGCCAAACAGAAAGACTTTGTTGCTTTTATCACTGCTCTGCGGCTTCCTCTCATAATCAAATAGTAGGGGTTTTATATTTTGTTGCCCTGTTTTGGATCCAAATGCGTTCAGGTTTTCAACCTTTGCCATCTTTCCTAGTTTCAACATCAGCGATATATTTTTGCATTATCACCTTTGTTAGAATGGGATTGTTCCCTGTTTGTTGTTCAGTTGTATTCCCCCCCCACGAGTGCCTGACATTCTGGTATCCTGGCTTCTAAAGGTGGCTGTAGCCTCTCACTAATATAGTGCATTTGCAGAGGCATAGGTATGTCCCTTCACATGCGAGAGGTCCTGGACCTGTCCTGATCCTGGGGGGAGCACACTAAGGGCTCGATTACGATGTTGGTCGGAGTTGACTTCGACAGACACCGCAATTACAATGCAACCACACATGGTGCGGTCGCATTTTCCCATTTCTCTATGGGAGATTGTGCTGCGGCCTAAACCCGGCTGTAGCACAAGCTCCCATAGAGAAATGGAAGATTGTGTTAATCCCTACACCGCATGGCAGGCACATCAAGGTGCCTGCCATACGGTGCAGGGATGAACAGGAACAGGGCCCCAACCCATCTAGCTAAGGTTCACATAGAAGATTAGAGCTTTGTATCCTCTTTTTGTTGTACCAATATTTTTAAAAAAGATAATTGTTTTCTCTCTGTTTCATGTAGACCTTTTCCAATAGCTCTTTATTGCTCTTACCACAACTAACTTGTGCTTTTGTTAATCATGATGCAAAGTTGGGTTAAAACATAAGGCTGGAAACATTGGGGCATATTTATGAAGGGGTTTGTGTTGCACTTGCACCACGCAACATGATCCAACCATGACGCAAATCCCAAAGTGTGATTTATGAAGCCATGCAAAGTCACTTTGCGTGGCCCTAAGTGGCTTCATAAATCTTCAGTAACGCAAAGCAGTGCAAATCGCTGTGTTGCATTACTCTGCCCTGGGAAGGCATTCAATGGGCATTGTGTGGGTGTTCCCACACAACTCCCATGGTTTTTTACGCACTCCCAGATTTACCAGAACCGGCAGACCTATGAATGCTCCAAAAAGTTATCCCTTCCCAGGGGAGGTGTAATGAGGAGACATATCTCTGTTTCTCCTCATTTCTTACTCTTTCTATGTGTGTTGCATTCTGCAGCACACCTAGAAAGAGGAATATGCCTTCCAGGATTATTTTTGTGCAGGACGGTGCCCCTTCCTGCACAAAACAACCCTGCATGCAACACAGGCATCCTTGCACCAGGGTGCCTGCATTGGTGCTAGGCTGCCAAAAGGGCTCCAGTGCATGGGAAAGGATAGGAAGGCACTGTACTGCCTTAAATACAGCACATTGCTGCCCGTTCCCTGTGACTTGCTGCACTGCATGAGTTTCTCATAAATGAGCCCCATTATTTCTTGATCTCTGTAAAAGGCAGAATTATTTGAGCAGCAAATTCTGGCCCCAACTCAATACAGTCAAGTCAATTAGGCTTTATTCGATTTCTTCATAGGAAACCATAAAAGCAAACACATATAAAAACAGTTAATATTAGCAAGGTTAAAAAACAGTATACAATCTATGTAAATGTACAACAAGCTTATTAAAATTTAAAATTCTTTCAGCATCAGTCACTATCTTTAAAAAAGAATCTATCATAAATTACACTCACTTTTACATCACCATCAAATTCATAATATAATGGTCTTTCTACAACTAATTACATTATTTAAAAACCTTTCCATAGACAACATTATATACTCATTGGATAACGACTGTAGGAATAAATATGCTGGGCGACCTTGCCTAAACCCAAACGACCTTGGTGTCGGTAAAACCAAAATCGTTCTCTGTTTTTCATAAAATTTATAAAGAACACAACATGAATTGTTGTCTGCTGTGACTTTCCGTCACAAGGGCACTTACAAAGGCATTGTGACCAGTCGTTTATCTCAGGAAAGCTTGTTAGGCGGTGGAAAATGCCCAGTCTAAAGCGTGTTAAAACAAATCTATCTTGGGTCTCCTCCATGTATTTTAAATATGGTTGTACATCATAGGTGACCAAGATCATATGATTATTGCAAACACTCGGCTTTAATAGTTATGAGGTTAGTCTGAGATTCTCCAGTAACATCATACACTCTCTTTTAAGATCTTTTCTGCTATTATGTTGTAGGGATTCTGGCTGATCGTAAAATTCCGGATGACCCAGGTCACTAATAATGTCTTTAATATACTTCAGCCAGGGTATAGGAAGTACCTGATGTAATTTAAAACAATCCCTTATAATGTCCCTATTAAGGGTAGTTTTCTCAGAAGACCAGATTTTATGCCATAAAAGAATTGGCTGAGTCTTAATTATGTCGGATAGATAAGGTAGACCCAACTCCGCATGGCATACATAAGTGGAACAACTACCTGGTACAGCTAAAAGAAATCTTAGGAATGCATTCTCTACTATTTGCAGGGGCTGGCAATCAGAATAACCGCAAACACCATCTCCATAAATAGCGGTTGATACACACATCGCCTTGTATGTATTTATTAGTTCTACGGGGAGTTTTCTGCCCAGCTTCCTTGAAAAATTAGACAAAGCTGCCGTGGCTTTCAAAAACAGCAGCTGTCTTGATTTGATTGCCTGACTCCACAAACCATTCTGGTTAAACAAAATGCCCAGGTGAGAAAATGTCTTAGTAAAGTCGATCTTCTTATTTTCTATGAGGATATCCTACACTTTAAATTCCTTTTCCCGCACTTCATTATGAAGGTCTTGGATTTATTGACCTGCAGCCCTAGATTCTGCATGTAAGTGGTGAAGCTTATTAATAATCGTTGGAGCCCCAGGTGAGTGCGTGCCATAAGCACGGCCTCATCGGCATAGAGGAGGGCAGGTATTGGGTGATGTCCAATTTGTGGTCCCGGCACTGGTCAGTCAGTGTATGACCCAAACTATTAATATATAAGGTAAAGAGGAAGGGTGCCAAAACGCATCCCTGCCTTACCCCTCTCTCTATGCTGAATGATGTAGTGCACTCTCCCTTAGCCCCATATCAGACCCTTGCTCTAATGTCAGTGTATAATTGCCTCAGAAAATCTAGTAACGGTGGATCAACGCCTACATCGGCCATTATAGTCCACAATTTATCATGCTCCACACAATCAAAGTCAGATGATAGGTCAACAAATACCAGAAACAGGCTACCCTGCTTGGCCAACATATGTTTCCCAATTAATAGATTCAAATTGAGCCCCTGCTCTACTGTCCCAAGACCTGCTTGAAAGATGAATTGCAACTCAGATAAAATTTCATTGGCTTCGGCCCTGTCCTGAAGTTTGTTCAGTACGATATGTCCAG
This sequence comes from Calotriton arnoldi, assembly GCA_963921515.1. Taxonomy (NCBI): domain Eukaryota; kingdom Metazoa; phylum Chordata; class Amphibia; order Caudata; family Salamandridae; genus Calotriton; species Calotriton arnoldi. The sequence goes on from CAWUFW010014923.1 coordinate 137,341, forward strand.
CCGCCTTGACCAAAGAGTCAAGTAATGAGATTGGCCGGTATCAAGCGGGATTGAGACGATTGCCTTGTTTGTAAATTGGTACCAAACGTGATTCTGACCAGGTATCTATAAAACCTATAGTCCAACATGTTTCCATGACCTGTGTCAATAGTGGGCCCCAAAGAGCAATATTAGCTTTAAAGAGGTTGACTGGTATACCGTTGGGACCAGATGCATTTCCCCCTTTAATTGCTTCTAAAGCTAGAGCCTCTTCTAGTGTAAACTGAAGGTTAATAGGCACTTTAGGAGGGGAGTTGGCAATCATTTTTATTGGGGCGCCGCAGGTTCCCGTATTCTCTATTGGTAATTTGCACATGTTAGAGAAGTGGGTAACCCATTCCTCTTCACTGATCACGATCTCTATGGATGGAGTGTCCTGAGGTCTCAAGAAAGGAGCATTTACTGCCCGCCAAAAGGCACTGTTGTCTCTAACCAAACTTGCTTCATGCAGGGCCCTCCATGCCTTCTCTCTCATGCTCTTTCTATGTTCTCAAAGGGCTTGTTTATACTCCAGTCTACATACTTTTATTTCTTGCCTCTTATATACCTTGGTGCATCTCGTGTCAAACCATCCATGATTTTGCTTATAGTCCCTCTTTAATACCTGTTGTGATCAATTGGAAGACTTCTAAGATTTTAACGTGATCCAAAGTATCATCCAGGCAGTCTAGGAAGGCTTTGTAATACGTAATCACAAGCTGCTCAGTGAAATTAACAGGATCAACTTTGCAACAACGTAGGGAGTATCATTAGTTCTATCAAGGGTAATGTCATTAACCACATATAGATTCTTACCCTTTCTTTTTGTTACTTCGCTAGGCAATACTAGACTTACACTCTGAGGAAAATGCTCACATAAAGGGTTATTATGTGTTTTAAAACCCTTAACTCTAGTTGAGTATCTATTTAGTGTTAACACATAATCTATAATAGTATTAGCACCTCTCCCATTAAACGTACAGCCAAATGGTACTAATGGAATACATAATTTGCTAGCAAATCCTAAATCAAACATAAACAGAATATCATTCAGGTTATCCCCATAAGACGAATGAGGGAAATGGGTATGACCTGTAGGGCCATCTATCGTTATGCCACATGGTTTTTCCGCATGACAAGAGCCCAGGCTAGTATTAAAATCCCCTCCACAGAGTATGAACATATCCTTTACTGTGCCATTCTGGAGATGTAATAGGTCTTTGCACAGTTGTCTAAGGGCCAGGCATATCTGCTCAGTCGAAGCATTATTATAACAATTTACCACAACTACCAAGAAATCTGAAGCAAGTTCGATGGTAATAACTTGGTAATAGACTTTGGATGCTGTCAGCTTTATCTTGGTAACGTTCATATAGTTCGAAATATATGTGCATAGCCCCCCTTTAGATCTTCCAGATGTAGACCGTAAAGCTGCAGTGTGAAATTTCTTATACTCATTAATGTGAATTGGTTCCACCACCCAGATTTCCTGTAAGCAGAAAATGCTAAAGTTGCTAACGAAGTCCACCCACTCTGGTAATGTGATTTTGGATCGCAATCCTGCAAGGTTCCAGATTAGTACCTTGCCTGATCATCTATTATATTGCCTATATCTGTGTTACCAGTTGAGTTTGAGAGAGAGTGAAGTGTCATTGATGGAGTAGCTACCGTAAGTGTATTTCCTAAATTTTCCCTGGTGTCAGCACGTTGCATGAGTGGGGGAAGGCCCGTGCCTAATCTGCATCCATTATATTCCATCACTGTAGAATGTTCAGCTGTAACTCAGTCTACACCATCTAACATTGGCAAGCACTCAAAACGGTTGTTAACTGGAATGTTGTACGAGACCCTATGTTGAAAACCCTCATTTATATCCCCTCTGATCTTTGTTTGCTCCATATTGCCTGATGGCTGGTAAAAATAACCCAGCGGTAATAAGTTAACACTTTGGCAGGAAACCATAGGAGTACTAGCTTTGTTAATAATGGTTTCTACCAGGCGTTGGGTTTTAAACGAGAGAACAACACAGTCTCCTTGTAGTATTTTACAACCCCTCCCAACCCAGCTCACTCTTCTGACCATTTTTATGTCAGAAAATAGGGCCTGTGTTAACCCTGTTTTAGTTCCCGCCCTGTGCAGAGCTTTGTTCCTCAATGTGTCCCATGATTCGTTTTCTAGATCTAATTGAGTCAAGACATTCGCTAATACCACTACATAAGGAGTAACCGCTGGTGGCAGATCCAAACGATCTTTATAGGGCAAATATCTGGATTGTGTAGAATTACTTGTATTATAAAGTGGATTCCTAACAGGACAAGACTCTTCACCCTTTATTTTATTTTATATCATCTTAACTGGAGGGTTAAAATGCGATGAAGATCTCGTGTTACCTAGTAATACATTTTTTTCTTTCCTTATACTTCACTCTTTGCAAGTCCTTTCTATGATCGCCATATCTCTAATATGACCCAACTGGCTAGCCGTCCGGGCTGTTTCCTCCCCACTGACAGCAGCCCTACATACTTTCCCTTGCTTTTGCGCTAAAGACTGAGCCTGGTTTGCCCTCATCATGTCCATACAGGTGTTAAACGTGGCCTCCATTCAATCAACTCTAGTGGTTAGGTCATTCATTGCCGATCTCATAAATATGTCTAGAGCTTCTACTACAGAGGTTAATTTCTTAATATTGCTCGGAGGAATTTTGGGGGACACTTGCTGGTATTTTACTTTTTATTCTCTCTGGAGCTAGGGTGGATGATGGATTTGGCTTAGGAAGTTTAAAGCGGGAACTTCCTGCTCCAGACGGACCTGCTTTAGGGCTAGCCTCTGGGTTTCTGGGTCGTTTTGATGGTGGTTGCAAATCAAGCTCACTAACAGAGATAGATTCAGAAACAAATTGGACACACCCATTTTGACTTTGTTGTCTATTCCCAGTTCCATTCTCAACTAAAATAATGGGGTCTACTTCTTGCCCAAGGACAAATGGTACTATAACCCCTCCCCTCCAGAGTTCAAAGTCTCTTCAACAGTTAGTATTTGTTTTTCTATTGCTCCCATCGCCCCTGTAATATAGTTAATTAGTGTTGTACAAGCTTTCCCGATGTTTTTTTCTTTGGCAAATTTGCAGCCTTTTTTTTTCACATTTCAAAAGGAAACAGAAGAGAAGAGAAAAGGATGGAATATCAGTCACTATTCTTCCCTGATTTATGGATGTTCCAGTGCATGGGTTCAAGCGTATAACAGGTTTAACACGATGGAGACTGCATCAAAGCCCAAAGCAATAATTCAACAAAGGTAAGATAATACGCCACCTGTTCTTGTAACCTTAAGCTCTTGTATAATTCAGGTGCAGTTCGATATAACACGAGGGTCTTGCATGAAATACACGAACAATGGACTGTGGGCAAGCAGAACCACGGGAGTGGCCCTGCCTTGCCTCTTCCTGGCAATGACGGGCAAGGATAGGCCCGTCCTTGGCCCAGGCGTTGCCCGGGCACATCGAGCGCCACAGGATGACAATGAGCGCTTTATAGCGCTGTCGATGCAGCATTGCAGGAGGTAACCCCTCCTCCTTCGGTGCAGGCTGGGACTCCGAGTCCCTTAGTGAAGCAGCCCGTCGGTGTGAGTAATCCTCACAAGTAGTCAGCAGGTTAAACCTTTTCTTATGATGGTGTTTGAGGTCAAGCTGGGAAAACACTTGTAACTGAAGCTTATGAACATTAAGCATCAGAGACACTCAATCCCTCTGCCATACCTTGTGTACACCTCAGTTATTAGAAGCAATCCACTTGTGAGGTCCTCAGGGGCAGCTAGCAGGTGACAGCCCCCAAGCCTTTCAGACTAGCCCAGAGTATCCCGCATCTCGCCTCACAACTGCTGCAGTTGCAATCGCTGGTGTTTCAGGCACTGCTCCTTTGTCGGCTCCCTTCTTCCAAAAAAGGCCCCAGCATCCATCAAAGATCCCCCTGAAAACTCAGCACTTTGCTTGTCCAAAAATGCGTAAGAAGAGAACATGAGAAGAGTGCACACACAGCGAGTCAAACAGCACTACCTGCTGCCAGGATGGAAGCGTGAAAACACAGCAGCAGTCACTGCAGCCTCCCCTCCTGGAGCTCGAATGACTGGAGCTTTGAGGACTCTGTCTATCCTTTTGCTCTGGTCTGCCGGCAGATAAGGGGGCCCATGTGCCTGCAGCACTGGAGAGTCACAGATATGGAGGAAGGACACAGGTACCGTCCTCAGACGAGCCTTCCACCGGCTGAAGCGGTTCAGCAGGGCTGAGAAGCTCTCTGATCTCGGCTACTTAACATCTCTATCCAGAGATCTCCTTTCAGTCATTAAAAATCCGTAAATACAAAGGTTGTCAATTTAGAAAACTTAACACTCTCAATCTCTGGGAAATTTTTATTGCAACTAAAAAAAGGGATTTTAATATCAGATACACCACAGGTAACTCTTCGAGTAGCTCAAGACTCTTGGCTTGCAAATACTTTAATACTAACGGCAAGTCTGAGATGGGGTAAGATGGTCTTAACAAAGCAAAACCTTTCCCTAAGTAAGAAATCAAACTCTCTTAAAGATATTTCCATAGAGTACTAAAAGCTCTAATTGGTGCCCATTGAATTGGCTTAATGGGCTATAGGAACTGCTGCCTCTTCACCCATAAACTCTTGAGCACAGCAGCTAGAGCAAAGAGACCTGATCAACATTAAATATTCTTCTATCCTTCAGGTAAGATTAGATATCAACCAATACTCTTTCAGTGCTCTCATCCATTCTTTATTGCCAAGTCTACTCCTATAATAGAAAAACAGCATTCTTCTCAGTATGAAATCCCTCTCTCAGCATACAACATCAATTCAGGACCTTTTTTCATGAACAATGATCTGGACATATTCTTTGCCACTGAGACATGGCAGCATGAGTCTTCTGGGCCTATCAAAGCCACAGATGTCCCCCTCCTTAATAGAGCTGGACAAGCCAATGAAAGATCGAGCCAGGCTCTGCCTCAGCGTGAGGTACTCATGGACCCTCAAGCCAAAAGTAAGCAGAGCTTTCAAATGGCTTCTGGCTGCCACCTACGCTCTACACTCATGTGCCAAGAATTATGGGCAAAGCAATAACCTTTGACATGAAACGGGCAACAGAAAGAGATGCTCTTTTAGTGGCTGAACTGTATGTACAATGTGGAACTAGAGAATCTGGGATCAATCCCAGCTTACCTGCTTCATTAAAGTTGTGTACTCCCTGACAAATATTTTATATTACCAAACCTCCTTTTTTTAATTATTACATAAGCGAAAATCTTCAAGTATGCAAGTTTAGGATGTGTGCTGTACGAAAACGTCTTGTGTTTGATTTGTTAGATTACAATATTGCTCTATTGAATAATCTAGGCCACATGTTATGGTGTACACATGACAAGTTACTTTCCACTTGGTTCACAAAAAGGCATTGTTGTTGGAAGGGAGGGGCAAGAATGTTTGAGAACTATGACTTTTACTAAATGCCTCGCGATGCAGTGATATAATCAGATGTACTAATGTGAAATGCTTCCACATGTAAAAGTAATACACTTTTTTTAATTTTGAAGAAACTTCATCATATTTTTACAAGATGTTTGTTGTATGAGTTACATGCTAAATACTTTCAGGGCTCAGCTCATGCAGGGCTCACATACATCTTAGGAAATCTCCCATCTTGACTGCCAGAATCAGATGAATGGTTGTCTTGTCATCTAAAGAAGGCTTGTACACTCACTACTCAACCTCCCATTGTTTAGCCTTGGTAAAATTGTTATAGACCTCCTTCACACTATTTCTTTAGGGCAACAACCAAAGTTCAGTCCCACTGGGTCTGCTGGTTATACCTTTCGAGATGCCGTACATAGTCCAGAATTCTCCTTTGGAACACAGGAGGTCATCTTCTCTGAGCCTTTGAGAACACCGGGAAAGGTCTTGAGTTCAAGAGAGGGTAGGGTACAAGGCAATAGTTTTCTCTCAGCTAAATAGCATATAGCAAACTGACTTTCTTTGCTCCTCTTTGTCTTCTCTAAGTGTAGTAGTATTTTAAGTTGCACCATAAATAGCAGTAATCCAGCAGTTGTTGGGTTAGAACCCCTGTACTTTCAATCAATCAAAATAACATTATTTTGCAGAGGTCATAAAAGTTCCATAAAATCCAAAAAATACAAAATAAAATAAATAATAAAACTCAGTATAACATCCTATTACATTAAAACAGCACATTAGCAGCATGGATTAAAATATGAAAACATCATATGTAGATGGTACCGACTAAAGATAGGGGTCATACAACAGCTATGGATGAGCAGGAAATGATCCAAAAAGCCCATAAGTGAACACTAGATCCAAATCATTTGATTGCAGATCGTCTAATCGACCACATCAACCCCAAAAGTGTAGCTACCTCTCACACAAGCAGGGGACTGGGGTCCGTTTTCAATAGCCTCAGGGCAACAGAATGACTAGAGGTACCCAGCGGTGTACAAATAGGGGCCAACCACAATAAGCGGGGCTGGGCATAGGCATACAAACAAAACATACGTATAGTCTCAGCATGGGTACTACAAAAGGGACATATGGCGGACTCAGTTCCTGCCCATTTTATAGTTAACGACCTGAGCGGAAGTGACCCCACAAAGAATTATTGGTATAATTTCCTGTCAAGTGGGACAGTAACCAGTTCCAAGTATTTCTCTAAACAATGCATCGATTTGAAATCTAAGAAGTCCCCAGTTAATCTGCTCACAACCTTTCACTCCTCCCTGCTTGCCTGCAGAGCCCAATGGTTTCTTCATGAAAGCCTTTGAAGGCATAGAGGCTGCCACAGGATGAGACTAGCAAGCCCTGAGGCCTACGACAACCAACAAATTCTTCATAGCTCTCAGACATGGAATTTTATTAAATCTACCCACCCTGATGACATCTTGTAAGATCACTCCGGGGTGGACCATATTCTCCGCCAGAAGGCCATATGGAGGCTTACAAGGAGAACTTTTTAATGCCCATATCTAAATACAGAGCATGCAAAAGAGTGCTAGAGGGAAGGGAGGTTAGTCCACTCAAGAATGTACTCTCTGAGTGCTCCAGAGTGGGGACATCAACAAAGCCCCATAGTTCAGCCCCATAAAGTGCGGCACCCTGGGCCTTGGCCACATAAACCTGTAAGTCGGGGGCTATGGGTTTGGTGAACGAACCATGGAATTCTTTTAAAATACCCCAACAATCTGCCTATGTTTCAGCAAGGCCATCTTAATGTGGGGGCACCATGACAAAGTTGGTGAGATCTTAATCCCCAGGTAAGCAAATTAGTCAGCCCTCTCTAGAACCTTCCCATCTAAAACTAAGTTGCCCTTGATCTTTCTGCGATTAGTGAGGACCATGAATTTTGTTTTGGCTATATTTATTCCTAAACCACGGCCAATGCAAAAAGCACCAAATTTGTTAAGAAGTTGCTGAAGGCCACTCAGGGTTTTCTATATTAGGAGGGCATCATCTGTGAATAACAAAATTGGAATTTTGACATTCGCTAAGCTAGAATCATCCGCAGAACAGTCCGACAAATACTCAACAAGACCATTTAAATACAAAGAAAAAAGAGTGGAGGCCAAGACACCCCTGACGAACGCCTTTCTTGCCAGTTAAATGGCCCTGGGTACCCCATCTGACCCGGGCACCCCATCTGACCCGGGCTTAATTGTTGTCATGGAGCCTGACAGTAAGGAAGTACATCAAGAGGCATACCCATCTCCTTCAGAACCCACCACAGCCTCTGGCGCGGCACCAGTTCGAAAGCGGATTTTGGATCAACAAAGGCGACATACAAGTCACCTCTCCCGATAAAATCGCCTTCCAAAATATCAATGCAAACCGGAAAACCTGTTCTATTGTCGAAGGTTTAGCCCTGAAGCCCGCTTGTAGAGGGCTTAGGTTGTCATTGTCTAGTGCCCATGCTTGGATTTTAGCTAACGCCATTTAGGAAAAAACGTTTTGTATGCCATCAATAAGGCTAAGGACATATCCTGCTTTTTAAAAACTGAAATGACCTCCAACCCTTGCCATGATTTGAAGATGGGAGTACCCAAAGCAATAGAATTTGCTAGAGCTTAAATGTAATGTGCCCAAATGTCAATATCTTGCACAAAGACATCAACTGGAAGCCCGTCAGGGCCAGGGGCCCTCCCACTGACATAGGAGGACAAGGAGTTGATGACGTCCTCTTTGGCAAATAGAGGAACCATAAAGTTTTGAAGAGTACTATGCAACTAGGGACCTTCAATTACAGCATTAGATTCCTACTGATAGAGGCTAGAGAAATAAGTGAACTAAACTGCGGGCGGAACATGATTCTGTGGCTCCAATCCCTGTGGAATAGTGCCCCTGGCAACCAATTTCCAGAAGCGTGTAAAATCCCTGATGGAACATGCCTCAGCCAGGTTATGCCATCTATTCTCATCCCATTCTTTCTTAGCCTTCAACAGACTCCGCTCATAATCCTTTCTGGCATTCAAAATAGTTGCTAAATCTTTCAACTTAATAGCCCTGGCCAGGGAGTGCCTAAGCCTGCACTCCTTTTCGAACCAACAATGAATTGCGATTCTCCTATTACCATGACCAGAGAATCTGGATTTCATTAAAGACACAGAGGCTAACATTATGCATTATCCTTTTAATGCAACTTCAAGAAGCCATTTTAAAGTTACATCACAAAGCAAAGCTCTAGAATGTACATATGTTCTGCCTCTTTTAAATGCAAAGAGAAAAAAGGAAAAGTTCTTCTAAAAGGTAACGAAATCCAAAAGACAAGGTCGTGATGGCAAAGGCTTCTCCTTAAAGCAATGAAGAATTCCAAGAAGAAAGAAGACATGATGTCGAGACTTGCTTGAACTGTATCTTGATGAGGAGCCAATCAAGTTGAATTATCTGAAAAAGGACAAAATATTAGGAGTTGAACTTAACGCCCTAAATGAAGGGAAAAAGAGAATTGGTGATAATATTGCATAATAAAGTCAAAATACAATGAAAACTGAGTTACGTTTTAAACAAAACATTACCATAATATAAAGCTCTAAGGACAAGACAAAAGCAATAGATTGAAAGATGTTAAAATCCACTCCCGGGAGGGAGGGTTGTGATAATGTTAGCCTCTGTGTCTTTAATGAAATCCAGATTCTCTGGTCATGGTAATAGGAGAATCACAATTTTATTACAAGACCGGAGGCTACCATTATGCATGTTGGTAGTCTAGTAAAACTACGTCAGACATCTGTTCGACAGGTTTGCAGTAATGTTTTGCAAAGGTATAGGAACTGGACCAGTCTGCTGCCTTAAGAATGTCATCTAACTTACCTCCTTTCCAAAAGGATTGGCTAGCCATAGCGCCTCTTAAAGAATGTGCCTGAAATCTTTGGAGGTCAATGCCTGCCAATTGCATAGCCAGTTTAACCCATCTAGCTATGGAAGAAGAAGAGACAGGTTTGAAGGGTTTAACAAAGGAAATAAGAAGTTGGTTTACAACAGCGGTGCGATGTTGGTTTATCCTTGAATCATATTCCTTCATACAATCCACCATGCACAATTTTTTACAAGCATAGAACCTTGGGTAAAAAATCATATCAGGCATTGTTTTAGTTCTCTTTATAATTTCAAATCTGACGCCGAAGGCATCATAAGATTTGTTAGATATTTCCAGTGCTTTAACATCCGAAACTCTACGACAGGAAATTAGACATAGGAGAGAAGCTAGCTTAATAGAGAGTCTTTTATTATCTAGGAAGTTATTATTAGGCCAGTTAGAAAAAAGGTCAAGTAATAATTTAACATCCCATAGGGTATCGTATTTAAGTTTAGGAGGTCTTTTGAGCCTGATGCTTTTCATAATTCTGCATATTATTGAATTCTTGCCGATAGTTCTACCATTTAAAAGGGAGTGACCTGCAGAAATGGCCGATCTATAACAGTTAATTGACCTATAGGAAAGGCCTCTTTCAAATTGTTCAACAAGAAAGTTGGCTACATGCACAATAGGAGCCTCCACGGAATCCAGGTTCCTTTCCAAGCACCAACGAAACCATCTTTTCCAGATGCCGTTGTATCTATAGTGTGTACCAGGGGCCCATGATTCTTGGAGGAGAGAAGAAGCCTGCGCCGAAAGGCCAGAGATTTCATTGGCTCGCCTGACACTTTCCAGGCAAGAAGGTTCAAAGTCCCGTTCTGAAGAAGAGGATGTTCCAAATCGTCTATGTCTCTTAGGAGGCCTGGTGAAGCTGGAAGTAGAAAGGGTACTTCGTAAGCCAATTCCAAGGTTGTTGGAAACCAGGCTTGGGACGGACAAAAGGGTGTTATTAGGACTATTGAAGATTGAAGATCTATTTTTTAGTGGAGGAAGAAATTGCAAAAAGAGCAGCTAATTCCTGAAAGAATTCTGTGTGCACTACACTTAGGTCTGGCAGATTGACCTCCTTTGCCTCAGCCTCAGAGATCTTTAACAGTGTTGCCTTTAAAATGTCCCTAATCTTTAACAGGATGTCCGGATGTATGACAAACTGCCACTATTTAAGGCGCCACCTATCTGACGTATATACCACATTGCCAGTACTGACTAAGGTTTGAGGATCAACTGAGAACTTGTCAAAAAAAGAATGTATGGTGAGGCACAAAGGATTGTGGTTGTTCTCCAATCTGTCGTGGACTACCATATCCAACACTCGGGACCACAATCTAAGAACAACCATGATGTAATCAATTCGGCTCTTTGACAGGTGGTTACTAAAGGCATAAGCCCCCATAGAGTCGTATTTAGTGTGGCCATTGGTAGCTTTGACCCCCAGATCAATGGTAAGAGCTTGTACTATGACTAATAAGTCACCACACTAGGCAATTTCCAACTTTGCAGCACTTCTCCTGACATCTTGTCAGGACATAACATCTAGTCAGATGTTCTCAGAACGGCATTTTGTAAGGATTTTATAAGGTGGCGAGGGGTTATGTTAGACCCTAGAGCTCTAAACGCTTGCCAATAGGCTGCTTTGTGGGAAAAGGAGTGACGTGATCACTGTACCAGTGAAAAAACAACTCAGACATGTCCTGTTGTTCTACCACCCCTCTAAGGAAGTGGAGAGAGCTCTAAACAGATCTGCTTCAAATGTGAGAATGCACTATATCTCAGGTAAATAAGGTAAAGTCGGGATTTTGTGTGCCAATTTGGTGTCCTCTTCTCTTGAATCCATACATATGTCTAAAATAAGTAATGAGGTTTGATTTCACCGAATGTAGGCCAGGTCTGGACTGCAGAAATTTGAATACTGTCATTGCAGGAGGGAGAGTCTAGCACACCCAGTCATAGGGGCTGTCTGGATCAAGCAAAGGTGACCAACGTTTCTAAAAATCATCTTTGTGACAACCATCTAAATTAACCAATAAATTAGACTTTTATTATCTAAGACATTGCTTTTCACGTTAGGGGAATACATTATTTCTTCTTTAAGAAGACCTTTAAAATGAGAATTAAAACTTCAACCTCTGCAGTAAGAAAGCACTTTTGAATTCTGTCACTGAAGACATGCTGGCCTTAACTAAAGTCATATGTAGGCTTTTTATCATATCAGAAGGGACTTCTGTCTGCTGAAGCTGTGACCTACAACAGCTAAGAAAGTAGTGTTGGCTCTAATGTATGCTTTAACATATTATTTTTGAGAGGTCAAAATCTAGATTGCAACCTACGTGTACCATCTGACTGTCATTTAACTAAGGGTCACAAATACCAATTGGGATTAGCCATTAGTTCTCCATATTAAGGGAATAAAGTGTGGTGATTCGGAGACTTGCAGTGCTCAGCGTCAAAATATGTTAGTCCATAAAAATAAAGAAAAAAGATGGAAGACTAAGGAAAAACACATGTCCCTCAGCAGTTGACCTCAATTTCTCAATTATATTCTGTGTATAATTTCACACGTTTCTCTTTTCCATGGTGTTCAGTCTTGTACATTCAGAACTCTGTGCTCTCTTTGTTATTCAAGTTTCCAGAACTCTGCCAGTGAGAAACTTAAATAAGTGTACGAGCTGAAGGTGGTACTCCAAGTCATGGAGCTTCCCGATGGATGCTCCATGTTAGCACTCATACAAACATTTGAATACACTCCCCATCTGGCAGTCATAAACTGAACCATATTTTTTAAATTTTGAAGGTATATTAGTGGAGCCTAGGGTACCTTTCACCTGGACCAATAACCAGGTTCTATCATTTATTCTCTCTTTGGAACGAAGGAGACTTCATAACTCTCCCCACACTGCACAGGCATATGCTAAAGTGATCAGCCCAAACTCTACTTCTGTTCTTAACAAGTTAGGAATATCTTGTTTCGCTATCACTTGTGTCGATTCAACCACTCTTAAATGGATGGATCTCCCCCAAATTTGGTATCGCCTTTTAAAAAGTCTGCATCAATACAATGTAATTCTAATACACCTCTGAACATGGATAATGCGACTGAATCATAGAAAGATTGCAAAAAAAGTGAAGCGAGTTGCATTTTAACTATAGTGAAGCTGCAAAATATCCTGTCATATCATTATTTAAATCTGCAGAACAACTATCAAACATTCTCAAGCTTGATTATATCACAATTTCATGCTCATGACTAATAAACCCTCTAAGTATGTCTTCCATGTTCTCATAAGCCTTACTATCCCTCACTGTGACTTTGCTCCATCCCCCCAATGGAAATCTATGTAATGAGCTCCCCAAGTTTTATTTTCTTTGAAAAATATAAACTATTAATGTTACTTTGTACTTGCTCATCCCCCATAACCAACCCTTCTGGGCTTTTTCACTCTTCAACTAATTTGGCAGCACTCCAGATGTCTTCCCACTTGTGAGTCTCCTTTATTCATTCTAGAATCTTGCCTATTAGGAATCCCCTGTTCAATGAAAACCCTACTGTTTGCCACTGCTGCCATCACACCCATCCTTACAGAAACCTATTTTTCTATCCTGATGTACGCAATGGTTCCTGCTAACTTGAAACAGAACAATGCAGCCCACCTCTTAAAAACAGTGACACTGTTTTTTCTGCCCTTGCAATTCATCAATGTATTACCCTCCTCTTTTTCCTTCCAAAGTAATTGGATGTGCGTCAAATTTAAGCTGTCTGCATTTTTTCAAAAGCTGCCATAACCTTTATCCTACCCAGGTAGGTTTTCATTCTGTTAATGGCAGAGTGCATCCTTACTAGATCATTACATGAATTTGGATAAAGGTTGATTTGCAGCCATTGTCATCTTAGACTTCCCACTCGATTTGGACATAGTCTCTCACATCTTCTTACTTTACCACCTTTCACTATTGGGTTGAGAGGCAATACTTTAACCTGACTTGCATTCAGATATTGATTAAGAGTGCTTTAGTTGTTTCCTTTTTAGTCTATGGCCCTGATTACGAGTGTGCCCGTAAATCCTGACCAGTGCGTAAACCTCTGTTTATCTATGGATTGGAATTACGAGTTTGGCTGCATTTTGCATATACCTCAGCTGTCGTTAAATTTTGGCAGGCTAAATCTGTCAAAATTTAACAGGGGAAATTGTACTGTATTAACCGTACCATGCAGATTTTGGGGTGTTAAACACCAAAATCTGTGTGTTATTCTCCACAAATTCGTGATAGATGTTAATCATTGCACATGATAAATATCGTACTCTGTGGTAGCGTTATTTCTCATGTGTAATAAATAACACCTAAACTCGTCACCGGGGCTCATGTTTTAAAAATTATCCTGCAGTCTCTGAATGCTCATCCCTAAACCCCCATTCTCTTTACCTTTGATGTCTTTCTATGAGCTACTGTGCTTAGTTTGTGCAGATGGTTGTAGGTGTGGCCCACCAGCACTCATATTTGGGGATCAGAACGTATTTTTCTTAATCGGACTATAACCCAGCGCAAAAGAGAGAAAGCATGCAGTGCGAGGGGAGAAGGAGGAAGGGAAAGACAGAAAACAATGAAGTAAGGAGGATGCAGGAATGAAATGAAGGGACAGGGAATGTATGATTGTTGACTAAAGAGGCATGAGGTGTAATCAAGACTATTTAACTTTTGACTTTGGCACACTAACATTAAATAGTGCTGACAGAAGGCTTCTGAGCAATACTTGGTACTTATTCTTCTACAAATTAACCACTGATCTCCCTGCTTTCATTCCCGGCCCAAGTATTTGAAAAATCCATCAACAAACAACTTTCCTCACATGCGGGGACGGAACCTCCTACTCAACTCCTCCCAATCCGGATTCTGCAGCAACCACAGCACCGAGATAGTCCTCATAACAGCTACCGACGACATCCAAGCCCTAATTGACTGAGGAGAGACTGTGGCTCTGATCCTCTTAGACCTCTTAGCAGCCTTCAAAACGGTCTCACACCACCCACTCATCATGAGGCTGCACAACATAGTCATCCAATGTGCTGTTCTCAGATGGATCACCACTTTCCTCACCAGAAGAATGCAAAAATTCCAACTTCCCCACTTCACCTCCGAACCCAAGGAAATCATCTGTAGAGTACCCCAAGGACCCTCCCTCATCCCCACCCTCCTCAGCACTTATATGACACCTTTGGCCAGCAATGGCAAAACACACAAACATCATATCCTATGCCAGCAACACACAACTCATCCTCTTCCTGTCTGAAGACATCACCAACACAAAGACTAACTTCCACAACTGCATGACAGACATTGCCAACTGGATGAAGAACAACTTCCTGGAACTCGTTACAGACAAGACAGAGATATTGATCTTCGGAATCAAATGCTCCTCATGGGACGTATTCTGGTGGGCCTCAGAACTCGGACCTACTCCTACCCCCACTGACCACGATACAAACCTAGGCATCATTCTGGACAACAAACTAACTATGACAACACAGGTAAACTCCATTTCCTCCTCCTGCTTCTTTATCCTTCACATGTTTTGTAAGATATTCAAATGGCTACCCCAAAGCTCAAGATGCACCATCACCCAGGCCCTCATCTCCAGCTGCCTGGACTATGGCTACACTCTCTACACAGGGATCGCAGTTTGTCTCCTCCGACAACTACAGACCATACAGAACTCTGCAGCCATACTCGTATGGATCTCTCTAGATGAACCCACATTAACCCATACATGAAGGGGACTCCACTGACTTGCCGTACAGAAAAGATGCCAGTTCAAGCTCCTGACCCATGCATACAAGACCCTACAGAAGTGTGTACCCGCTTACTTGAACCTCAAGCTGAACTTCCAGCAGCCCACCAGCCACCTGCGCTCAACTTCCCTTTCTCTAACCCTCACCCCTCTCATCCGAAGTCACAGAGGCGGTAGCCGCTCCTTCTCCTACCTAGCAGCGGAGACATGCAACAAGCTACCCTTTCTTCTCTGGGCCTCCCCATTTCTTCCAGGGTTCTGATAGTCCCTGAAGACCTGGCTATTCGGCCAATCAACTGGACCCTGCCAGTGCCTGGATACCGTCACGAGTGACAAGAAGCACTCTACAGATCTACAGATTGCTCGATTGACTGATTACTCACCTGATTTATTACTTTGGATTTCTGGTTTATTTGTATGCAGAGATCACTGAAAACCTGTATGGCTGGATAAAATAGCTCCTTATTAAAATATCGTTCCAGGGATATCTCATCTTTAGAGCCAAATGGATGAATCTCAACTTTATGAAACTGAACACTGATATAACTGTGTCCTCTTATTTGGTTTCTCTTCCATGCTTTGTTGCATAATAGGTGGCTAGCCAAGATGGGCTCCACCCCCATCTTGTCTAATAAGGGAAAAAATCTTGGATTTACTTTTGATAGTGATCTGTCTTCTAAAACCTTGATTAGTAAACTATCATCAGCGTTCTTTCCCCTGCCTGAAAACACTCTGTAAAATTCTTCTACTTCTGATTAGCTACGGGCAATCTGTGACCCGCACAGTTATATCATCCTCAATCAATCCCCGTGAGAGAGTATTGAAGGAGAATCCTCAAGTATGTCCTCCTAGCTAAAAGATCAAAACAAAAAATACTCGCGGAATCTATAGTCACCACTGTAATTTACAGTTAAGACTTAGGAAGCTAGGGGCAACAAAAGATATTTGAGTGGTCATCTCACCCTTAACGTATCAAGGCATGCTGCCTCATAGATGACCTCTCACACTGCGGTAGGAGAAATGCCACTCCAGTGGACTCAAATGAGAAAAAAAAGGCCCTGGAAGTTCTGACAAATCTTGTTTCAGGACAAAGACTCAGGTCCTGTTTGAGGCAAATATAGTTAAAAATACCTAGGGGTATACTCAAAGGTTTCCTTTATTAGTAAATACCCCTGGTATCATTTAAAAGCACTAAAAATGGTCTCCTGGTGAAGTACAATGGTTCACCTGGCCATCTTGAGTCCATAAATTACCAATATGTTTCGACCTACACACCAGCCTAAAAAGGTCTAAGGTCTTCTGCAGGGTATAAGGACACCCTAGCTGTGGTATCCAATCAAACCATGCAAAGGAAATTAACTACTAAAACCCTACCAGTCGCTTATTTGGGCTTCAAATGTGTTTCACCTGTTAAGTCTCCTTCTGCCTTCTGCACTGTACTTCAGAGCAAGGTGTGGCAGCAGGTCTTTCTTCTACCTCACTTCCAAAATTTGGAATACTCACTCTCTTTCACTCAGACATTAACTTAATATCTCTACTTTCCACAATCAGCCTCAGTTTTTTATGTCTTCCATTGTTTTTAAATTCTTCACTTACTGTTCTGATTTCTGATACTATGCAGGGTCACTGTTCATGCTCTACAAATGTTTTTCGTTTATTCGCTCAAAATGGTGTACTAACAATATTTTTTTCTTTCCCAGAAGAGCTCCATTTAAGTGTCTTTAGGCATTCTTGTTATACACCACCTGCACCCAGAAAGATGCGGCATAAAACTGCAAAGGCCATGCACAATCACAATGTAACACCAGGGTGAAAACACCATGATGTCCTTGTAGCTGATACTGAGCAGCTTACTCAGAAGGAAAGAGGAAGCACAATTTTCAGAGCAACTGGATGACAATATGCAGCATGGGTGGAGCTCCAAAAGATCATTTTCAGTGCGGGTCGATATTACTCTTGGGTGTCTCTCCACCACTATCCAACTTAACCTGGTTTCAAGCAATCCTATACTGGAAAATGACAATCCCAATATCCTTTGCAAACTTAACCTCATAATTGTGAAGGGACCTTGGGTCTTCGTGTGTTGAAGATGGTTATGAAGACCAGTGCAGCTTAATCCTGTAGGTTCAACTAATAAAACAGTGTGTGTGCAAGGACTTGCTTCAACAAAAATGTGCATTTTTTGTATGTAGGGATGGCTATTGAGTCATACAGCCAAAAATGTGGTTTGTTTGCAGAAGTGTCACTTGCACAGGAAAATAGCTTGCTCGGGCACATAAAGGGGAAGGAGACGTTTACGGGAAAACTGTTGATTTAATTATGCAAAATGGCATCACCCTTTGGAGAGGCAAAATACAGATTTTCAAAATTTATAAGGAAAGTACTTTGTGGGAAACCATGTCCACAGAAGATTTTGCCATCTACAAAAAAGTCAAAAATATATTCCACCTTTCCCCTGATGACAAAATGTTCCTGTGTCAAACAGTCATAGCTAGTTGTTTCACAGGTGCAATAATGTACTGCATGTCAAACTTCTGTGCTATGGTTGTCCAAATGCTGGATGGGTGCGTGTTATGGCTACATTGTCTTTTCTAAGTGCATGGCATGGACAATAGTTATGTTTTTCACCTATAATTGTTGTCAATGAAATAAGTAGTGTGTCTTACAATTGTATCTATGCATGAAATATGTTTTTTGGGATTCACCATTATTCCAGTGTGATGTTTCTTCATGTTGCAAAAGAAAATGAGGACATGTCTGACATTGGTGAAAACGCCCAAAACACACACTGCTGGAAACCTATTTAAGCCTGTGGCGTAATGCAAACTGATGGGGTACCCTTGAAGAATGTGAATGGGGGCCCTGAGATTCACATATCACACTGATATTAACTGGCATTTGGCTGAATAGGGCCCCCTTAAAGGGTTGAGGGCCCCCTGCAGGCTTCGCTTCATGCACTGCAGGGGCTGCACATGCCTGTGTTACACCCCTGACTTAACATAGTGCCTTAGGATTGCGTTTCTAATAATACTAGACTTCAACGACTATGATACATCATTCACACCATCAGTGGCATTCAAAAGTCATTGACTTCCTGAACACTGGCTTTCCATCACTTGCAAATGTTGCACCAACACAATTACCCTCAAAGCACCTGATTTAGTAAGGCAGAATTCATGGTTCTGAATGTCAATAGTATGTACAATGCAGGGCCGAAAAATATATAATCAGTTCCATATGGATTTAAATTATCAGTTTATTAGCTTGAGGGATTGTCTTGGGTGTGCCCACCCTGGGTATGTAATTTAGATGTAGGTGTTGATGGGATGGTAATTTTACATTATGAGTAGAGGGATTGTTGAAATATTGATTTCCTCAAAGTGAAAATACTCTTCCGAGCTACAATCCACAATGTGTCAGAATGGTAGAGTATTGAGGCCTCAGCATCATATCTTCTGTTTAGTTTTCCAAGGTCCCAGGAACACAAGTGCAGCGGAGCACTGTTATGATGACACTCAGGAATTAGACACTTTCCTAATCTTGCCCTGACTTGCAACAGTCTCCAAAGATGGGGCTAATGGGTGGAAGGACATAGAGCTTCTGCCACTTGTCTGGGCCCTCCGGAGACCTGAAGGCAGCGGTGGAATGGCAACGGACAATCCATCGCTTTACCCACAAATAATTTCAGACTCGAGGAAGGTAAGGGAATGTGCCAATCACTATGTCAATTGTTAGCGACATGTCATTGCAGATCTGTGGATCTTCTTTTTATGCTGACAGTGGCAGTATGCTTGCTTGCCTTTTTCTCAGTAAGTATGGTGAGAACAGCCATGAGTTAAGAGTGGGAGGTACTGCTGAGAGGGAAGTGAGGGTGGATGACAGAGTCCCAGGGATTGGTATTTTGGGAGGTCATGGGGGTTGTAAAGTTGTCTGGGTTTTCGAT
Source organism: Calotriton arnoldi (assembly GCA_963921515.1). Classification (NCBI taxonomy): domain Eukaryota; kingdom Metazoa; phylum Chordata; class Amphibia; order Caudata; family Salamandridae; genus Calotriton; species Calotriton arnoldi. Next base: position 156,501 of record CAWUFW010014923.1, read on the forward strand.
TCCTTTCCTAAGTAGCTCATGTAGAGCAGGTTGAATTCTTTGCATTTTGCTACTCGTAATCCTGATCATCCCATTACAAATTCAGGACTATATCTACTTATATGTAGAGGGAAATCATGGATCAGATTAACTGCTCATGTACTGACATTCCAAACTAGAGCTCTGGTTGGAGGGAGCTCAGGATGCCAGGTAGTTTCTTTTGAGGGAGTAGGGGCTGTTGCCAAGAGAGGTGGGGAGAGGTGCTGGGAAATAGGTATTTGTTTTACAAATGTATTGTTTGCGGGCAGCTCAGACAAGTGGAAGGAATGCAGAGAGCTTGAAGTGGTTAATAAATGATCTTCTATGTATGGCTCCCCACAATTCCTCTTTCCACTGCATAGCTCAAGGAATGTATGCTCTCAGGACCATATATGACATCAAACTGGATGAGTATCTATGAAAAAGAGACCGTTTCCACCTCAATGTTCGAAGCAGCATCATGGACAGCTTGAGCGTTACTATTATTGTCTGTTACGTCACATATAACTAATCAGCAGAAAGCAGCCCTTTTATTGATAGCTACCGCTCAGTAATTCCATTTATAGATGGAGAGGGCATGTGTATATAGAGGACTGCGTACAACATAAATTCAAGATGCATAGCCAAATATATAGCAGTCTTCCACCTTGATGTTCCTAGCAGTGCATAAGATTAAATAAGAGCAGGTACCCACAACTATTCTTAGAAAGCTGCTGCCCACTTCCACCACTGGGGCCATCCAAAGTCTGCATTGACAACAACCAAAGTCAGAATGCAGCACGTGAGCAAAGCAGGCCTGCCCATCTTCCGCAACGGGGGAGGGGGTTAGCACGGGCTTTCTCCCCGGATAATTTAAGAAAAAAAATATGGTGAAATAGTTACACTTTACTAACTAGCCATATGCTCTGAAAGGGCACTGTTTGAGTTTCCCAGTACTTTCAAAGAAGACGGTAGGTAGCAAGAGTCCAAAGGACTGTTAGATCTGGCATCCTTGGTGTGGTTTCCCCCTAACTTTTTGCCTTCAGACCTCCTGTTTTTGCTGACTTCCTTTTTGCTGGCATTATGACTCTTCGCACTCTTCCATGGCTATCCAGTACTTAAGTGCATGTGCTCTTTCCCTAAAACATGGTAGGATTGGCTTATACCCAATTTGCATATTTAATTACTTATAAGTTCCTAGTAAAGTGGCACTACAGGTGTTTAGGGCCTGTAAATTAAATGCTACTAGTTGGCCTACAGCACTGATAGTGCCACCCACTTAGGTAGCCCTTTAAACAAGTCTCAGGCCTGCCATTGCAGAGCCTGTGTGTGCAGTTTTAAACTACCATTTCAAACTGGCAAAGTAAACCTTTTGTCAGGCCCAGACCTTCCCTTTTAATACATATGTCACCCCTAGTTTAGGCCCTGGAAAGCCCAAAGGTCAGGGTGCAATGAATTTAAAAATTAGAAAATGTACTTTTAACTTTTTTGTGTCCTGGTAGTGAAAAACTCTCCAAGTCGTTTTTCACTACTGCAAGGCTCATCTCTCCCATAGGATCACATTGGAGTTGCCTTATTACATCTTATAAGTGTAATTTCCAAATGGCAACAGGTACCCAGTCATGTTTGGTGTCTTTGGAATCCAAATTTAAAATCCTAGCTGATGGTGAAGTCGGATTTTAAATTACAGTTCTGAAAATGCCACTTTTAGGAAATTGAAGCAAACATAAGGAGTTTACTCTTAGAAAATTGGCATTTTCTTGCCTTAGTCATTTGGTGCCAGCAGCCTGTCTTAAGTGACATGACTGGGTGCAGGTGACAGTTGGGCTTTGTGTATTCCTCCTAAACAGCCACAAACAATGGGAGCTTAGGTGTGACTGGATGGGACATCACTGGCAGGATGCAAGGGAGGAGCTGAGCCCATCCTCACTTACACCTGAATAAGCTGTGTCCTGTCTCCACAAAAGGGCTGCATACCCCCTGTAGTTAGTATGGAGCCAGGGAGGGGAAAATCAGCATGAGCCTCCATCAGCCTGTCTCTTTGCACAGCATCATCCACAGCCCATGGGTAACCAGCAACATGAAGCTGCAGCACTCTCAACGATGACGTCCTGCCTGCTCTACGCGCCACCCCGACCACCACCCATGATGCTCTCCTTGCTTTTGGCGACTTTCTCCAATGCAAACGGGACTCTTGGCACAAAACTTGAGAAGGTAAATGTAGGAAATTGGAGTATCATGTGGTGTGGGGGTTAGACCTTAACTTGTAATATTATCACAATACCTCAAAGATGGTCCTTGGATTCACACTAATAAATCCTTAGCTCAGTCCTAGTAGTGTGACAAAGAGCAGTCAGACTTTACTAGAGGAACATGTGTTTAGTATTTCAGAGTACCAACATGGACGATAAGTAATTGACACAAGTTGAGAGAAATCTGACACCAATTTATAAAAATAAACTGTATTTTATCTTAATGTAGATACCAAAATGAATGGAATTGCATACATACAACCGAAGCGTTTGTCCGAGCCCTTACAACTGGGGGCAATAGACCTCACTTTTAGGTTCCCCCAGAAGGTATTTTATCCTATAATTTACATTGTTTTAGGGAATGGTATTACACTCATGCACAAATTGACCATCCCTATATGAGTAGATAAGGATCCCCCAGTCCTGATGAAATGTCGTGATCCTCTAGACAATAATAGGCATGAAAAATGTTGACCCTATCACACACACTAACTAGGGCATGAGAGCTTCATTATACCTTGCTCTAGGCTTTACCTTTTCTTTTTTTAATCATAACATAGAAGCCCAGCAAAAAAAGCATCTCTTGGGATTCCTGTAGTTATTTTTATTGACACACCCTCCCTCCACTTCTACTCAGACTCCTTTACCACACGCCCCAACACTCCACTCAACTCACATCAGCACAAACAAAAGACCTCTGGTAAAGAGCCCCCCATGGGGCCCGTTGGGCATTGCAGCACCGACCCAACGAGGAGCTGCCCGATGATGAAGCATGACACCCTCAGGGGTGTGTGAGGGCCCTTGCTCCTAAAAGGAGAACCCCCCTCCTTCTGCAACAGCCTGGAGCTTTTCCTTTCCTCCCTCCCCCTTAGGAACTGCATACTTCTTGTTTGACTAATTTAACCTAGGGGCACATATGCAGGACCTGCTTCAAGCCCCGGTCCTTCCAGTTTCTATGTCTTGGTCCCAGGACCAAGCCATGACAGTCAGTTCAATTTTACTTGGCTCATGGAGCCCGGGGGCAGAGTTGTCCTGTCTGTCATTGGTGCCAAACGTGAGCCACGGGAGAGTTGATTTTACCACTGAGACGGTGCTACGGGGGAATAAGATGCAAAAGCCAACAATGATGTGTTTGCTGACATTGGTCGAAGGTCGGATGGAATTCCCTCTTAATGCAATGTTGAATAAAGGGGTCAGTTGCGGGACTGGCGATCAACAAGCCTTGGAAGTGGTAAACAGTGCTGACAGTAACTTCGATGTCCGGTGGCCCATGGGAACGCAATAGCTGCCTGTAACTTTGCTGAAGGCAGGACTACAGTTCGAACAATGCACTAGACCATCTGGATTTGGGTGATCCCCATGGAGGGCCCGATGGCCAGTGATTCTTTCAATCCAGAGTGTTGTTTTACCTGCAGTTTGCAGGAGATTAATGCCACTAGTCCAGGCGGTTCTGTGGGTGCTTCAGTCTTCCACAGGGATCCCTCTTGCTTGGGAAACCATGAGATAGTCTGGGCCGAGTCTCGATCAGACAGTTCCAAGAGAGTTGATACAGGTGCAGGGTATCCCTCTTTTGCTTTGGGCAAGTCTTGTTGTCGCTGCTGTGGGGCTCTTCTTCTGTCCTCTTTAATGCCTATGGTTCAGAACTGAGGTTCTGGTGTCAGCGGGGTCCCTTAAATCCTAGATTTAGGAGCGTTAGGTGTGTGGGATCTAGTATCCAATGAACAGATAGTCCTTGCAGCTAGTCCGCCCCTGAGGTAACCACATCCAGGAGTGGGGACACCTTTTCTACCACAACCATCTATTCTGCCACTCCTAAAGATGGCAGAAATCTAATTTTAATGTACAGACCAGGCTTCTCACTCTGGAGGTGTGGCTAGCCTTCTGTGGTGTACACCTCATTGCATAGCTAATTTCCAACCTGCCTGGTTGCAAATGTGCCAGGGGCAGAGGTGGTGAAGCCTTGGAAGCTCACCGCTTTGATGTACTAATTCACTAGTCTTCTTGAAAGAAGGGATGTGTGACCTCCTCCCTTCCCAAGCTTTATTTCCTGACTCCTGGGAGTGATCACACTGCCTGGCAGAAGGTCAGAATCATGTCTTGGAGGCACCAGGCGTGGTAAATGCTGGTTTGCCAGGCAGATCACAGAGAAACTGGGGTAACCAGGTGGGCAACCTCTAAAGTACCCCCCCAGGTGCATGCCACATCACCCAGGCCAAGGCACAATGTTTGTGTAATGGGTAAGGATGCACATTGTTTGGTACCAAACATGACATATTTCCGCGGTACCATAATGGAACTTCCAACCCTTAGAATGCCCGGGTGGCAGCCCATGTTATCCTATGGACTGGTAACACTTATAGTAGCTTCCAATGGGGAATGCCACTACAGGGACTTATCGACTTGCACTTATATGTACTCACCTTTAATATACTGCACCCTGCCTCCTGGGCTGAGGAGGCCTTCCTTAAGGGTGCCTGACGTATATTAAAGATAGTGTATTGACTTTGCCACACATGGTGAGGGCACAGTCAAGTTCGAGCAGTTTGCACTGCTCCTGCAGTCTGCAATGGCAGGCCTGCTGTCAGAAGTTTGCTTGGGTCAACCAGGGTGGCAAACAACCATGCTGCAGTCCTGGAGACCCTTTACAACTTATACGCTAGGTGCCCCTAGTAGCATATACAAGGGACTTATAAGGGGGTAAAATATTTGCCAATTTGAGATTACCAAGGCGAGCATAACAGTTTTGGGATAGAGAACAGGCACTTGCGTCTGGGCAGCAGACTCTAGTGCACTATCAGAGTCATAACCATCAGCATTTGGAGCAAAAAGTGGGGGGTGACTGTACAAAAAGGGCACTTTACTATAGTAACAATTCAGCTGGGCAGATCTCGGACTGTATTCGACCCACGCTTCATCACGGTTGGCCTGAACTTATGACTTTGACCCGATCCAGCTCGATCAGATAGCTGCAGTTGTGCTTTATGTTGTTAGGCGCTATTTTACAGGTTATTCTTTAAAAATTCAAAACTCCGGTTCCACTGATTGGATTTTTTGTCATTTTGGTCTTGTTTTACTTCTTTAATTTTGCTCTACTTTTATACCCTGCTGTACGATCTTTTTGGTGTTTTCACTGATTTACTGTTTGAAGCGTTTCACAAATGCTTTACACATTGCCTCTAAGATAAGCCTGACTGCTCTGTGCCAAACTATCAGGGGGTTGAGCACCGGTTAATTTGGGGTTTATTTGTGCCTTACCCTGACTAAGTTTGTGGTTGTTGTGTGACCAGGTCTCACACCCCAGACAACCAGTAACCCAATTTCTAACAAAGATCAACTATGCCTTATCAGCAATGCTTCAATGCTGTTTCTTCTATGCCCTGCTGTGGTTAGTAGCCAGTTCACCACAGTTATTCCTAGGTGCTTATTACTTTTAGCCACTTGCATATATACTATGCAGTGAATAGCTGCCATTCTTGCCTTTAGCACTACTAACAATACCTTCTGCTTAGCCACCACACTTCACTATAGCTTCTCCTTTTGGTTCATACATTCACTGCAGGTCTCCTCCATCGTCTCCGCCATTGTTGCATTACACTACACCTCCTACATTACAACACAGCAACTTTGTTGTCTCAGCCCGACCTTGCGAATACGCTGCCAACTCTTCTGCTTCATTTTTTATAACCAGTACTGTAAGGTTTTTTGACAAACAGCTCAAAGTCAAATGACAACTTCAAACATTGAGGGGGGGGGAGTTTACTAAGATTTTGACCCGTGTTGTGAGGCAAATCTGCGCAAGATCTTTTTTTCCCGATTTACTTTCCAGCACGCTGGAAATAACGGAAAAGTAATGCAAAGCAGTGCAAAGTGCTGCTTTGCATTACTTTGCGCATTGGGGGCATACCAAGAGTGGTGCATGGGCATTCCCATGCAACCACCCAAGGTTTCTCACGCTAAGCCCAATTTACTAAATAAAGTAGATTGGGTTTAGTGTCAGAAAACTGCGCCCTTTTCAAGTAGGCGCAAGGAAGGAGAAATGCTTTCATTTCTCCTTCCTTTTCCGACTTTGCATGTGTGCTGCACTTTACAGCACACATACAAAGTGGGAAAATGATTAAAGTGAGTCTGTGCATAGTATTTTGTACTGGAAGGGTTCCTTCCAGTAGAAAACTTGTGCTAGACTCACGGAGACACCCTTGCACCATGGCACAAAGGTTTCTCTGTGGCGCACGGCAGCTGATTTCAGCGCCAGCGCTAGTGAGAGAGCCTTATTTTTGTAAATAAGGCGCTCTCCTCCTCTCTCCTTTTCACGTAGCGCAGTGCAGCATTTGTGACTGCTGCAGTGCGCTACGTAAAAAAATAGTAAATCTGCCCCTGAGTCTCTCCTCAAACCCCAAAAGGTAGCGGAATGGGTGAGTGACATTATGCTTTGTAAAATGATGAGGAACTGTGATAAGCCCTAGCACCTCAGAAGTTCAGGACCAGGAGTGATGTGCATTTAATCAGTGTCAGAGGTTTACTCCTTAACCCCTTCGATGCTCATGACGAGCTGGACTCGTCATGGCACACAGTGGTCATGAGCTCATGACGAGTCCAGCTCGTCATAAGACCACCAACGGGGGAAGCGCTGGCACTCCCCCCGTGGGAATCCGATCGTCGGGGTTTTGGGGGGAAAGCAGGGGAAGGGCTTCCCCTGCCTCCCCCCGCCCCCCCCTCAATGACGTCAGCGCGCGAGGCGCGCTGACGTCATTGGGGTTTCCTTAGTTCGCCGACGCGCTGGAAGCCATTTGCTTCCAGCGCGTCGGGGAATAAGGTTAGTTTTGGCTCTGGGGAGGGGGGATTTCAAACAGAAGAGGCATCGAGGGAAAGGAAAACCCTTTCCTTTCCCTTGATGCCTCTTTGTGCATTCCTGCTGCACGATCATGCGATCGTGCAGCAGGAATGCCCACTAGACACCAGGGAATTTAAAAAAAAAAGGAAAATACTGTTTTGGGGAGCGGCCCCTTGTGCACGGGTCGCTCCCCTTTTGGGGGCCTTATGTTTTTGGTGCTCTGCCCCCCTGGGGGGGGCAGTTTTTTATGGGGGGGCAGTTTTTTTTATATAGCGCGGGGCTTTACCCGAAGGTGTCAGAGCGCTTCACAATAGGAACAGTAACATTACATGAGGAGAAGGTTACAAGTGAGCATAATACAAAAGCAAGCGTTACATTACATGAGGAAAAAGTGACAATTGTGCATGATACATGAGATACAAAATACAAATAGAGGTATAATACTGCAATAAGTGGCAGTCACTCAGAACACACTGGGAAGGCACTTCTATAGGCATGGAGTACAGAATTTCCTATAGTGGAAGAACTTCCTTGAGGGAGTAGAGAGGGCGTGAATTAAACAGGAGACTTAAAATGAAGGGTACACAAATCCAGCACAGCACGCAAGGGTGAGGAATGTACAGGAAAAAGTACAAATTTACAATGAAGAGCGAACTTCCTAGAGGGGGCTGAGAGTGAAAGTATTAGTTCTGAAAGTGTCTTTGGAAGAGAAGAGATTTGAGGTCAGCTTTGAAGATCCGGGTAGAGGAGGTGGCACGGAGCAATGGGGGAAGCGAGTTCCAGATTCTCACCGCATTGCCTGATAAGGATTGCGCCATCGATCTTTCCCTTTTGAAGACGGGGGGGGCTCAAGCAGAAGCTTTTCCACATTGCGAGAAGGGCGAGAGCCACCGGACAATTTCAATTTATTCGCCAGGTAACGAGGGGAGAACGTGTGTAAGGCTTTGTGTGTGATGCAGGCAGTTTTGTAAATAGATCTTGCCTCGATCGGAAGCCATCGAAGAGAGGACAGGATAGGAGTGACGTGGTTGCTTCGTTTAGACCCTGAAATGAAGCGAGCTGCTGAATGGAGGATGGATTTGAGAGGGGAGAGGTGGGATTTGGGATTTGGGTAGGCCCGTCAGAAGAGAATTGCAATAATCCAGTCTTGAGAGAACCAGAGATTGTACCAAGGTTTTTAAGTCTTTCTCCGGGAAGAACCGACGGATCCCCCATAGAAGGCGCAACTGGTAACGTGCGTTCTTAGCAATAGAGTTAATGTGGGAGATTAGGTTGAGTCTTTTGTCAAGAATGTCACCTAGGGATTTAGCGCTGTCGACAATGATGGGTTTGTTGTTGAGTAGGTTCAGCTGATCCATCCAAGATTGAACAGGAGGAGGTGAGAGAGAGGTAGAGAGGAGGAGGAATTCAGTTTTGGCGGGATTCAGAATGAGTTGGTGAGCTAACATCCAGTTGTGAATAGAGTTGAGAGTAGAGTTGAGTAGTGAGAGATCATGTGCGGAAGATAAAGGTATCTTCCCACTAGTCCACCAGGCATTTATTTGTGGAGAGTGACCCCTTGGGCAGAATAGCAGTATGTTTTTAGGCCCATCTGCCCCCAAGGAGGGCAGAAGCCACAAGACACCAGGGTTTTTTAAATTTTTGTGTTGGGGAGCGGCCAAAAGGGCAAGGGTTGCTCCCCTTTTACAGGGGTGAATATTTTATTTATACTCTTTGGCCCACCTACCCCTTAGCTTGGCTGGTGGATTGTGTGTGGACTGGTGCATTATTTGCATATGTGATTGTAATGTTTTTTTCTCCATTTTATTCTAGTGTAAAGCTTTTGATTCCTGTTTGCGGTTTCGGCAGTGGTTGTTCTGCAGTTTTGCGTAATTGCATTTATTTGGTAAGAAAAATATTTTTGTTGTGTGTACTCCAAATGAGTATTATTGTCATGCATGAATGAATTTTTTTGTAAGTGGTGTCATAATGGCAGCATATTTGTTAGTGTTCAGAACATGAAATTCTTTGCGATGTTTTGCATTGTCTTATGTGTAATTTTTTTTTCTTCTTTTTTAGTGGGATATTGTTGATCTTTACTGTGTCTGTGCAGAGTAGGTGGTGGTGAGTCTAGCTGCTTCTGTCACGTGAGTGGTATAGTGTTGGAGTATATAGGTCTTTGTGATAAAGCTACATTTTGTTTATTTCTTTTTTTTACAAAGGGTTTGTTGTTGTTGACTTGTTTGACAAGTAACCTTTATTAGTAAGCATTATGGCTAGCCGTAGAATGACTGCTCAGCAGGTGGTTGGTTTGCTTCTTGAATCTTCCTCTGAGCAGGATTATGAGACTGACAGTGCATCTGAGGGAGAGGAGGGAGGGGAAGATTCAGGCAGTGAGTTTTCTCTCCACATGGAATCATCGGATGATGAAGGTACTCTCAGTGCAGATGAAGTGCCTGTTTTAGAGGAGGATAGTACTGTGCCGATGGTGCAAGAGGCATCTGGATTGCAGCCTGGGGCTGCTAGGCTTCCTACTGGAAGTGCTGGACTCTGGGTTGATCCAAACATGGTGCAGCCGGTGTTGCCTGCCTTTAGTGGTTATGCAGGGTGTAGAGTGGATTGTGAACATTATTTGCCTATACAGTATTTTCAGTTGTTTATGGATGATGTATTTTTGGGTGAGATTGTTGAGCAGACTAATTTGTATGCTGAACAGTTTTTGAGGGACAACAGTGCCAGACTTAGGCCCCATTCTAGAGCTACCCGGTGGAGTCCCACAAATCTGGAAGAGATGAAGAAGTTTTTGGGTTTGACTTTTTTGACGGGTTTGATAAGGAAGCCGTCCATGGGTTCATATTGGTCTACCAGTCCCTTGATGGCAACGGACATATTTCCTGCAGTTATGACTCGTGATCGGTATTTACTTTTGCTTCGGATGCTGCATTTTGTTGATAATGGTTTGGCGTTGCCACGAGATCACCCTGAATGTGACCATCTTTTTAAGATTTGGCCTGTTCTTGATCACTTTGTAGATCGATTTTCAGAGATCTATACTCCAGGGAAAGAAATATCTATTGATGAGTCTTTGGTCCTGTTCAAGGGCCATTTGGTTTTTAGGCAGTACATTCCTAGCAAGAGGGCACGCTATGGATTTAAGCTGTATATGTTGTCTGAGAGTAGGACAGGATATGTTTTTAATTTGCGTGTGTACACTGGTAGGGATTCCACTATTGACCCCCCTGGTTGTCCGTCCACTTTTGGAGTTTCAGAGAAAATGGTGTGGGATCTTGCTAGAGGACTGTTTAACAGAGGCCACCATTTGTACCTTGATAACTTCTACACTGCTGTGCAATTGTTTAAGGAATTGTTCAAAGTGGACACTTTTGCTTGTGGCACAATCCGCTCTAACAGTAAAGGTTATCCAAAAGAGCTTGTTTGCAAAAAACTTCACAGGGGACAGTGCAGTGCCTTGTGTAGTGAGGAAATGCTAGCTGTGAAATTTGTGGACAGGAGGGATGTGTACATGCTGACTACCATCCATGATGAGAGTACTTCACCTGTGGCTGTTTGGGGTCAGATTGCTGAAGTGCGCAAACCTGTGTGCATTTTAGACTACAATAAGCACATGGGTGGTGTTGATAGAGTAGATCAGAGGTTGGAACCTTACACTGCTATTCGTAAGGCTTACATTTGGTATAAGAAGTTGGCCATCCATCTCTTCAATTTAGCAACTTTCAATGCTTTTGTTGTGTTCAAGGAGTGTTCTCCTGCGTCAAAGTTGACTTTTGTTCAGTTTCAGCAGTCTGTCATAGGCAGCCTTGTTGTTGTGGAACAGGCAAGTGTTCCTAGAGTTGGAGTGGTGGAGGATGTGGCTCGATTGAAAGATCGCCACTTTCCTGATCACATTCCTCCTACACCCTCAAAAGACTTTCCCACTAGGAGATGTAGAGTCTGTTGGCGAAGAGGTACGCGGAAGGAGACTCGTATGTACTGCCCTGAGTGTCCTTCTAACCCTGGGCTGTGTGTGCCTGCTTGTTATAGAGCGTACCACAAGCAAAAGAATTATTGGGAGCAACCATGAGTGGTAAAGTGAACTGCCTGGTCTGTAATGTTTAAGAATTGTTGTTCTGTTTCAAGGTTGGCATTAGTGCAATGTATTTAGTTTCTGATTTTGTGTTAGTAGATTTGTATCTATTTGCAATTTGCTTGTGTTTTCTTTTTTGTATAAAAAATCCTAAATGTGATGGTGGTGTGTGTAGGCTGGTGCTTGGCTGGTGGTGTGCGTGGAGTGGCGCTTGGCTGGCGGTGTGCGTGGAGTGGCGCTTGGCTGGCGGTGTGCGTGGAGTGGCTCTTGGCTGGCGGTGTGCATGGAGTGGCGCTTGGCTGGCGGTGTGCGTGGAGTGGCGCTTGGCTAGCGGTGTGCGTGGAGTGGCGCTTGGCTGGCGGTGTGTGTGGAGTGGCGCTTGGCTGGAGGTGTGCGTGGAGTGGCTCTTGGCTGGCGGTGTGCGTGGAGTGGCTCTTGGCTGGTGGTGTGCGTGGAGTGGCGCTTGGCTGGCGGTGTGCGTGGAGTGGCGCCAGGCTGGTAGTGTGCGTGGAGTGGCGCTTGGCTGGCGGTGTGCGTGGAGTGGCGCTTGGCTGGCGGTGTGCGTGGAGTGGCGCTTGGCTGGTGGTGTGCGTGGAGTGGCGCTTGGCTAGCGGTGTGCGTGGACTGGCGCTCGGCTGGCGGTGTGTGAGTAGTGACTTGCTGCTGGTCACTACACACACTGCTAGCCGAGCGACACTCCACGCAATCCATCAGCTTGTGTGGTTGCTGTGTTAGGAATGTGGGCGTGTGAAAGTGATGGGCCCTTGAATGGCGCTGTCTGCTGGTGTGAGTGTTCTAATGTGATGGGCCCGCGGCTGGTGGTGTGAATGCTTTTGTATTTGTCACACGTATGAAAGGTGTATGAATGGCCTGTAAAGAGGTTGGTGCCTTGTCGTGGCTTTACAGCTCACGAGCTGTGAGTCAATGGTTCAGTTTCTCGTCCTTTCAATTATTAACAGTGCATTTCATTTTTGTGAAATCACTTGTTAATACAATTGTATATACTGAACCATCACTCACCCTCGTGCCAAATCCAACCAGTATGTGTGTGTGCTTGAGGATTAGATGGCTGTGCAGTAATATTTTTTTTTTTGTCTTTCTCAAGCAGGGTGTACCTTGTCCCTTTTTGTGAATGTTGTAATGTGTTTGTTTCGTGCCTGGTGGTGTGAATGGTCTTGTGTGTATCACGTATGAAAGGTGTGTGAATGGCCTGTAAAGCGGTTGGGGCCTTGACATGGCTTTACAGCTCACGAGCTGCGAGTCACTGGTTCAGTTTTTTGTCCTTTCAATTATTGACAGTGCATTTCATTTTTGTGAAATCTCTTGTTAATAAAATTGTATATACTGAACCATCACTTGCCCTCGTGCCAAATCCAACCAGTATGTGTGTGTGCTTGAGGAATAGATGGCTGTGCAGTAATCTTTGTCTTTTTAGTCTGTCTGCCAAGGTGTACATTCCGTCTAAGAATAACCTACCAACTGTAGATATTGTCGTAAACGAAACACCCATGGGAGTACATGGTGATATCTCTCTTGTGGATCCCAACAAGTTATGGTACCCACAATGTCCTGCAAACCTCAAAATGTCTGTCACATTTTCCTTGCAATATTGTGCCAAAATTTTCACGCTGCAGAAATAAACAACACATTATCTCAAAATGACCTGGTTTTGCAAGGGGGTCACCTGGGTTTTGGCCCGGGGCTCGGCGGCCACCTAGGGAAACCTACCAAACCCACACATTTCTGAAAAGTAGACACCCGGGGATTCCAGGGAGGTATGGCTTGCGTGGATCCCCCAACGTTTTCTTACCTAGAATCCCCTGCAAACCTGACATTTTGGTGAAAAATCACTTTTTCACACATTTTTGTGTGGTAAAGTTGTGGCATCACAGGGCTGACACAAATTTACTACCACCCAGCGTCTCCCCAGGTCTCCTGATAAAAATGGTGCCTCACTCGGGTGGGAGGCCCAGTACCGCGACAGGCAAGGGCCCACAACGTATTGAGGCGACCTCAAAATGGCCTATCACAAAACGACCTGGTTTTGCAAGGGGGTCCCATGACGTTTTGGCCCGAGGCTCGACGGCCACCTAGGGAAACCTACCAAACCCACACATTTCTGAAAAGTAGACACCCGGGGATTCCAGGAGGTATGGCTTGCGTGGATCCCCCAACGTTTCTTACCCAGAATCCCCTGCAAACCTGACATTTTGCTGAAAAAATCCCTTTTTCACACATTTTGTGTGGTAAAGTTGTGGCATCACCGGGCTGACACAAATTTCCTACCACCCAGCGTCCCCAGGTCTCCCGATAAAATGGTGCCTCACTCGGGTGGAGGCCCAAGTACCGCGACAGGCAAGGGTCCACAACGCATTGAGGCGACCTCAAAATGGCCTATCACAAAACGACCTGGTTTTGCAAGGGGTCCCATGACGTTTTGGCCCGGGGCTCGGTGGCCACCTAGGAAACCTACCAAACCCACACATTTCTGAAAGTAGACACCGGGGATTCAGGGAGGTATGGCTTGCATGGATCTCCCAACGTTTCTTACCAGAATCCCCTGCAAACCTGACATTTGCTGAAAAATCCCTTTTTCACACATTTTTGTGTGGTAAGTTGTGGCATCACCGGGCTGACACAAATTTCCTACCACCCAGCGTTCCCCCAGGTCTCCCGATAAAAATGGTGCCTCACTCGGGTGGGAGGCCCAAGTACCCGCGACAGGCAAGGGCCCACAACGTATTGAGGCGACATTAAAATTGCCTATCACAAAATGTTGTGGGACTTTGCCTGTAGCGGGTACTTGGGCCTCCCACCTGAGTGAGGCACCAATTTTATTCGGAGACCTGGGGAAACGCTGGGTGGTAGGAAATTCGTGTCAGCCCGGTGATGCCACAACTTTACCACACAAAAATGTGTGAAAAAAGGGATTTTTTCAGCAAAATGTCAGGTTTGCAGGGATTCTGGGTAAGAAAACGTTGGGGGATCCACGCAAGCCATACCTCCCTGGAATCCCCGGGTGTCTACTTTTCAGAAATGTGTGGGTTTGGTAGGTTTCCTAGGTGGCCGCCGAGCTCCGGGCCAAAACGTCATGGGACCCCCTTTCAAAACCAGGTCGTTTTGTGATAGGCCATTTTGAGGTCGCCTCAATACGTTGTGGGCCCTTGCCTGTCGCGGGTACTTGGGCCTCCCACCCGAGTGAGGCACCATTTTTATCGGGAGACCTGGGGGACGCTGGGTGGTAGGAAATTTGTGTCAGCCTGGTGATGCTACAACTTTACCACACAAAAATGTGTGAAAAAGTGATTTTTTCAGCAAAATGTCAGGTTTGCAGGGGATTCTGGGTAAGAAAACGTTAGGGGATCCACGCAAGCCATACCTCCCTGGAATCCCGGTGTCTACTTTTCATAAATGTGTGGGTTTGGTAGGTTTCCTAGGTGGCCGCGAGCCCCGGGCCAAAATGTCATGGGACCCCCTTGCAAAACCAGGTCGTTTTGTGATAGGGCCATTTTGAGGTTGCCTCAATACGTTGTGGGTCCTTGCCTGTCGCGGGTACTTGGGCCTCCCACCCGAGTGAGGCACTATTTTTATCGGGAGACCTGGGGGACGCTGGGTGGTAGGAAATTTGTGTCAGCCCGGTGATGCCACAAATTTACCACACAAAAATGTGTGAAAAAAGGGATTTTTTCAGCAAAGTGTCAGGTTTGCAGGGGATTCTGGGTAAGAAAACGTTGGGGGATCCACGCAAGCCATACCTCCATGGAATCCCCCGGGTATCTACTTTTCAGAAAAGTGTGGGTTTGGTAGGTTTCCCTAGGTGCCGGCAGAGCTAGGGTTCAAAAACTACAGCTAGGCACTCTGCAAAAAAAGGGTCATTTTTCACTGTGAAAATGTGGTGTGTCCACGTTGCGTTTTGCGCTGCTTCCTGTCGCGGGCACTAGGCCTACCCACACAAGTGAGTTACCATTTTTTTGGGAAGACCTTGGGGAATGCTGGGTGGGTGGAATTTTGTGGATCCACGCAGATTTCAGAACTTTCCACCACAGAAAAGTGAGGAAAATGTGTTTTTTTTTGCCAATTTTATAGGTTTGCAAGGGATTCTGGGTAACAGAACCTGGTGAGATCCAGTCAAGTCACCCCATCCTGGATTCCCCTGGGTGTCTACTTTTCAAAAATGTATAGGTTTGCCAGGTTTCCCAAAGTGCCGGCAGAGCTAGGGTTCAAAAACGACAGCTAGGGACTTTGCAAAAAAGGGTCATTTTTCACTGTGAAAATGTGGTGTGTCCACGTTGAGTTTTGCGCTGCTTCCTGTCGCGGGCACTAGGCCTACCCACACAAGTGAGGTACCATTTTTTTGGGAAGACCTTGGGGAACGCGGGGTGGGTGGAATTTTGTGGATCCACGCAGATTCCAGAACTTTCCACCACAGAAAAGTGAGGAAAATGTGTTTTTTTTGCCAATTTTGTAGGTTTGCAAGGGATTCTGGGTAACAGAACCTGGTGAGAGCCAGTCAAGTCACCCCATCCTGGATTCCCCTGGGTGTCTACTTTTCAAAAATGTATAGGTTTGCTAGGTTTCCCAAAGTGCCGGCAGAGCTAGGGTTCAAAAACTACAGCTAGGCACTTTGCAAAAAAAGGGTCATTTTTCACTATGAAAATGTGGTGTGTCCACGTTGCGTTTTGCGCTGCTTCCTGTCACGGGCACTAGGCCTACCCACACAAGTGAGTTACCATTTTTTTGGGAAGACCTTGGGGAATGCTGGGTGGGTGGACTTTTGTGGATCCACGCAGATTTCAGAACTTTCCACCACAGAAAAGTGAGGAAAATGTGTTTTTTTTGCCAATTTTATAGGTTTGCAAGGGATTCTGGGTAACAGAACCTGGTGAGATCCAGTCAAGTCACCCCATCCTGGATTCCCCTGGGTGTCTACTTTTCAAAAATGTATAGGTTTGCTAGGTTTCCTAAAGTGCCGGCAGAGCTAGGGTTCAAAAACTACAGCTAGGCACTTTGCAAAAAAAGGGTCATTTTTCACTGTGAAAATGTGGTGCGTCCACGTTGCGTTTTGCGCTGCTTCCTGTCGCGGGCACTAGGCCTACCCACACAAGTGAGGTACCATTTTTTTCGGAAGACCTTGGGGAACGCGGGGTGGGTGGAATTTTGTGGATCCACGCAGATTCCAGAACTTTCTACCACAGAAAAGTGAGGAAAATGTGTTTTTTTTGCCACTTTTTAAGGTTTGCAAGGGATTCTGGGTAACAGAACCTGGTGAGAGCCAGTCAAGTCACCCCATCCTGGATTCCCCTGGGTGTCTACTTTTCAAAAATGTATAGGTTTGCTAGGTTTCCCTAAGTGCCGGCAGAGCTAGGGTTCAAAAACTACAGCTAGGCATTTTGCAAAAAAAGGGTCATTTTTCACTGTGAAAATGTGGTGCGTCCACGTTGCGTTTTGCGCTGCTTCCTGTCGCGGGCACTAGGCCTACCCACACAAGTGAGGTACCATTTTTTTCGGAAGACCTTGGGGAACGCGGGGTGGGTGGAATTTTGTGGATCCACGCAGATTCCAGAACTTTCTACCACAGAAAAGTGAGGAAAATGTGGTTTTTTTGCCAATTTTTTAGGTTTGCAAGGGATTCTGGGTAACAGAACCTGTTGAGAGCCAGTCAAGTCACCCCATCCTGGATTCCCCTGGGTGTCTACCTTTCAAAAATGTATAGGTTTGCTAGGTTTCCCAAAGTGCCGGCAGAGCTAGGGTTCAAAAACGACAGCTAGGCACTTTGCAAAAAAAGGTTCATTTTTCACTGTGAAAATGTGGTGTGTCCACGTTGCGTTTTGCTCTGCTTCCTGTCGCGGGCACTAGGCCTACCCACACAAGTGAGGTACCATTTTTTTGGGAAGACCTTGGGGAATGCGGGGTGGGTGGAATTTTGTGGATCCACGCAGATTCCAGAACTTTCCACCACAGAAAATTGAGGAAAATGTGTTTTTTTTGCCACTTTTTAAGGTTTGCAAGGGATTCTGGGTAACAGAACCTGGTGAGAGCCAGTCAAGTCACCCCATACTGGATTCCCCTGGGTGTCTCCTTTTCAAAAATGTATAGGTTTGCTAGGTTTCCCTAAGTGCCGGCAGAGCTAGGGTTCAAAAACTACAGCTAGGCACTTTGCAAAAAAGGGTCATTTTTCACTGTGAAAATGTGGTGCGTCCACGTTGCGTTTTGCGCTGCTTCCTGTCGCGGGCACTAGGCCTACCCACACAAGTGAGGTACCATTTTTTGGGAAGACCTTGGGGAATGCGGGGTGGGTGGAATTTTGTGGATCCACGCAGATTCCAGAACTTTCCACCACAGAAAATTGAGGAAAATGTGTTTTTTTTGCCACTTTTTAAGGTTTGCAAGGGATTCTGGGTAACAGAACCTGGTGAGAGCCAGTCAAGTCACCCCATCCTGGATTCCCCTGGGTGTCTCCTTTTCAAAAATGTATAGGTTTGCTAGGTTTCCCTAAGTGCCGGCAGAGCTAGGGTTCAAAAACTACAGCTAGGCACTTTGCAAAAAAAGGGTCATTTTTCACTGTGAAAATGTGGTGCGTCCACGTTGCGTTTTGCGCTGCTTCCTGTCGCGGGCACTAGGCCTACCCACACAAGTGAGGTACCATTTTTTTCGGAAGACCTTGGGGAACGCGGGGTGGGTGGAATTTTGTGGCTCCACGCAGATTCCAGAACTTTCTACCACAGTAAAGTGAGGTAAATGTGTTTTTTTGCCAATTTTTTAGGTTTGCAAGGGATTCTGGGTAACAGAACCTGGTGAGAGCCAGTCAAGTCACCCCATCCTGGATTCCCTGGGTGTCTACTTTTCAAAAATGTATAGGTTTGCTAGGTTTCCTAAGTGCCGGCAGAGCTAGGGTTCAAAAACTACAGCTAGGCACTTTGCAAAAAAAGGGTTATTTTTCACTGTGAAAATGTGGTGCGTCCACGTTGCGTTTTGCGCTGCTTCCTGTCGCGGGCACTAGGCCTACCCACACAAGTGAGGTACCATTGTTTTTGGAAGACCTTGGGGAACGCGGGGTGGGTGGAATTTTGTGGATCCACACAGATTCCAGAACTTTCTACCACACAAAAGTGAGGAAAATGTGGTTTTTTTGCCAATTTTTTAGGTTTGCAAGGGATTCTGGGTAACAGAACCTGGTGAGAGCCAGTCAAGTCACCCCATCCTGGATTCCCCTGGGTGTCTACTTTTCAAAAATGTATAGGTTTGCTAGGTTTCCCAAAGTGCCGGCAGAGCTAGGGTTCAAAACTACAGCTAGGCACTTTGCAAAAAAGGGTCATTTTTCACTGTGAAAATTTGGTCTACTTTTCAAAAATGTATAGGTTTGCTAGGTTTCCCTAAGTGGTCTACTTTTCAAAAATGTATAGGTTTGCTAGGTTTCCCTAAGTGCCGGCAGAGCTAGGGTTCAAAAACTACAGCTAGGCACTTTGCAAAAAAAGGGTCATTTTTCACTGTGAAAATGTGGTGCGTCCACGTTGCGTTTTGCGCTGCTTCCTGTCGCGGGCACTAGGCCTACCCACACAAGTGAGGTACCATTTTTTTCGGAAGACCTTGGGGAACGCGGGGTGGGTGGAATTTTGTGGATCCACGCAGATTCCAGAACTTTCTACCACAGAAAAGTGAGGAAAATGTGTTTTTTTGCCACTTTTTAAGGTTTGCAAGGGATTCTGGGTAACAGAACCTGGTGAGAGCCAGTCAAGTCACCCCATCCTGGATTCCCCTGGGTGTCTACTTTTCAAAAATGTATAGGTTTGCTAGGTTTCCCTAAGTGCCGGCAGAGCTAGGGTTCAAAAACTACAGCTAGGCATTTTGCAAAAAAGGGTCATTTTTCACTGTGAAAATGTGGTGCGTCCACGTTGCGTTTGCGCTGCTTCCTGTCGCGGGCACTAGGCCTACCCACACAAGTGAGGTACCATTTTTTTCGGAAGACCTTGGGGAACGCGGGGTGGGTGGAATTTTGTGGATCCACGCAGATTCCAGAACTTTCTACCACAGAAAAGTGAGGAAAATGTGGTTTTTTTGCCAATTTTTAGGTTTGCAAGGGATTCTGGGTAACAGAACCTGTTGAGAGCCAGTCAAGTCACCCCATCCTGGATTCCCCTGGGTGTCTACCTTTCAAAAATGTATAGGTTTGCTAGGTTTCCCAAAGTGCCGGCAGAGCTAGGGTTCAAAAACGACAGCTAGGCACTTTGCAAAAAAAGGTTCATTTTTCACTGTGAAAATGTGGTGTGTCCACGTTGCGTTTTGCTCTGCTTCCTGTCGCGGGCACTAGGCCTACCCACACAAGTGAGGTACCATTTTTTGGGAAGACCTTGGGGAATGCGGGGTGGGTGGAATTTTGTGGATCCACGCAGATTCCAGAACTTTCCACCACAGAAAATTGAGGAAAATGTGTTTTTTTGCCACTTTTTAAGGTTTGCAAGGGATTCTGGGTAACAGAACCTGGTGAGAGCCAGTCAAGTCACCCCATCCTGGATTCCCTGGGTGTCTCCTTTTCAAAAATGTATAGGTTTGCTAGGTTTCCCTAAGTGCCGGCAGAGCTAGGGTTCAAAAACTACAGCTAGGCACTTTGCAAAAAGGGTCATTTTTCACTGTGAAAATGTGGTGCGTCCACGTTGCGTTTTGCGCTGCTTCCTGTCGCGGGCACTAGGCCTACCCACACAAGTGAGGTACCATTTTTTGGGAAGACCTTGGGGAATGCGGGGTGGGTGGAATTTTGTGGATCCACGCAGATTCCAGAACTTTCCACCACAGAAAATTGAGGAAAATGTGTTTTTTTGCCACTTTTTAAGGTTTGCAAGGGATTCTGGGTAACAGAACCTGGTGAGAGCCAGTCAAGTCACCCCATCCTGGATTCCCCTGGGTGTCTCCTTTTCAAAAATGTATAGGTTTGCTAGGTTTCCCTAAGTGCCGGCAGAGCTAGGGTTCAAAAACTACAGCTAGGCACTTTGCAAAAAAGGGTCATTTTTCACTGTGAAAATGTGGTGCGTCCACGTTGCGTTTTGCGCTGCTTCCTGTCGTGGGCACTAGGCCTACCCACACAAGTGAGGTACCATTGTTTTCGGAAGACCTTGGGGAACGCGGGGTGGGTGGAATTTTGTGGCTCCACGCAGATTCCAGAACTTTCTACCACAGAAAAGTGAGGTAAATGTGTTTTTTTTGCCAATTTTTTAGGTTTGCAAGGGATTCTGGGTAACAGAACCTGGAGAGAGCCAGTCAAGTCACCCCATCCTGGATTCCCCTGGGTGTCTACTTTTCAAAAATGTATAGGTTTGCTAGGTTTCCCTAAGTGCCGGCAGAGCTAGGGTTCAAAAACTACAGCTAGGCACTTTGCAAAAAAGGGTCATTTTTCACTGTGAAAATGTGGTGCGTCCACGTTGCGTTTTGCGCTGCTTCCTGTCGCGGGCACTAGGCCTACCCACACAAGTGAGGTACCATTGTTTTTGGAAGACCTTGGGGAACGCGGGGTGGGTGGAATTTTGTGGATCCACGCAGATTCTAGAACTTTCTACCACACAAAAGTGAGGAAAATGTGTTTTGTTTGCCAATTTTTAGGTTTGCAAGGGATTCTGGGTAACAGAACCTGGTGAGAGCCAGTCAAGTCACCCCATCCTGGATTCCCCTGGGTGTCTACTTTTCAAAAATGTATAGGTTTGCTAGGTTTCCCAAAGTGCCGGCAGAGCTAGGGTTCAAAAACTACAGCTAGGCACTTTGCAAAAAAAGGGTCATTTTTCACTGTGAAAATTTGGTCTACTTTTCAAAAATGTATAGGTTTGCTAGGTTTCCCTAAGTGGTCTACTTTTCAAAAATGTATAGGTTTGCTAGGTTTCCCTAAGTGCCGGCAGAGCTAGGGTTCAAAAACTACAGCTAGGCACTTTGCAAAAAAGGGTCATTTTTCACTGTGAAAATGTGGTGCGTCCACGTTGCGTTTGCGCTGCTTCCTGTCGCGGGCACTAGGCCTACCCACACAAGTGAGGTACCATTTTTTTCGGAAGACCTTGTGGTTCGCGGGGTGGGTGGAATTTTGTGGATCCACGCAGATTCCAGAACTTTCTACCACAGAAAAGTGAGGAAAATGTGTTTTTTTGCCAATTTTTTAGGTTTGCAAGAGATTCTGGGTAACAGAACCTGGTGAGAGCCAGTCAAGTCACCCCATCCTGAACTCCCTGGGTGTCTAGTTTTCAAAAATGTATAGGTTTTCTAGGTTTCCTAAGTGCCCGCAGAGCTAGGGTTCAAAAACTACAGCTAGGCACTTTGCAAAAAAAGGGTAATTTTTCATTGTGAAAATGTGGTACGTCCACGTTGCATTTTGAGCCATTTCCTGTTGTGGGCACAAGGCCTACCCACACAAGTGAGGTACCATTTTTATCGGGAGACTTAGGGTAACCCAGAATTGTAGAGCAACTGTTATTACCTATTGACTTTCGATGCATTTCTGCCTTCCAAATGAAAGACAATGTGTAAAAATAAGTAATTTTGAAAAATGACCTATAATTCTCATGCTAGTATGGGTACTCCCAATTTCGGAAATGTGCAAATATCTACTGTTTCTAAAATCTACATTTTGTTCCCATTTCAGAAATACATAGGTGTCTTTCATAACAATTTTTCCAAAATAATTGCTATATACCCGGTACATAATAAAGAACCATTGCAAGATGCTGCTCAGTTATTGGCTCTGGGTTCGTCGGGTTCTTGGTGAACCTGCAAGTCCTATATATCCCCACAACCAGAAAGGTCCAGCGGATATAACGGTATATTGCTTTCAAATAGCTGTCATAATTAGAAGAAGTTACGGGTGAAAACGTTGACACAAATGGCTGTTTTTTTCAACTAATTTTCAATTTTACCTTCATTTAACTGTTAGTTTCTATAAGGGAAAACTTTAAGGATCTACACAAATGACCCCTTGCTGAATTCAGAATTTTGTCTACTTTTCAGAAATGTATGGCTTTCTAGGATCCATTATTGGTTTCATACCCATTTCTACCATTAACTGGAAGGAGGTTGAAAGCACAAAAAATAGCAAAAATAGGCTATGTCCCAGAAAAATGCCAAAACTGTGTAAAAAAGTTGGTTTTCTGACAAAAGTCTGCTTGTCCCTGAAATCTGGGAAGATGGTGATTTCAGCACCACAACCCCTTTTGATGCCATTTGCAGGGAAAAACAAGACGCTTTCATCTGTAGCCCTTTTTCGCATTTTTCCCCCAAAAACAAAATTTTGCTGTATTTTGGCTAATTTCTGGGTCCCCTCCAGGGGAATCCACAAACCCTGGGTACCTTTACAATCCCCATGATGTTAGAAAAAAAGGCCGCAAATTTGGCGTGGATACCTTATGTGGTCAAAAAGTTACAGGGGCCTAAGCGCGCACTACCCCAAATAGCCAAAAAAAGGCTTAGCACAGGGGGGGAAAAGGCCTAGCAGCGAAGGGGTTAACGCATCACCAAACGTCATCATTTCATAACATCTAGTATTCGACATGTGAGCACTTTTTCATTTTTACAGTACCACATAAAATAAATCCTAAACAATGGCACGTGGAGCCTCTTAAATCGCAAGTGCTACCAGATTCAGCAGGATGGCAGGGCCGCGCACACAACTTACCAGTTTCATATCTTTTAATTTTTTTAAGGCAGCATTAACATAGTCAATAGGAAAAAAAAACGAATACAAGCAAAGCAAGCTTTTCTACTCGCCGGTCAGGCAATTGTTATAATAAATTTTGTATTATGTACATTTGTTAATCACATTTTCTATGGTGGCAACACGGAATACTTCATACAGTTGTTTTTCATCTTAAAGTGATGTAAACAACAAGAGTTGCTATTGGCTGATTTAAAAAAAAACTATGGGGCATATTAGCAAGAACCTCGTTAAAATTATCGCCGTTTTAGCGGCAGGAAACTGCCGCTAAAACGGCGATAATGGGCTTGCTAATATGCGTTATAGAATTCCAATAGAAGCCCAGGTTAGATGTCCTGCACATTTAACCTGGGCTTCTATTGAATTCTATAACGCATATTATTAAGCTCATTATCGCCGTTTTAGCGGCAGTTTCCTGCCGCTAAAACGGCGATAATTTTAACGAGGTTCTTGCTAATATGCCCCTATATTTGTTACTGCGGAAGGATGAAAAACTGAGTTGACTATGACAAGGTTTGAACTCAATTGTATAATTTAGGTCTTCGTGATAACAACTTTGTTTGCATGGAAAATACAATGCTACAACAAATGAACCCTATTTTTAATAAAGTGTGTTATAATAGGATTCTTTGAAAAATTTGGTGATGAATGACATGGAAATTTTAAGATAGTAGGGCATACTTATGTGTTCATTTTGCACGCATAATATGCAATTATTGTTTATGTTGTTCATGTAAACCTGAAATTAAAATATTTATGTCTCCAAAAAAGCGTTGTTCATGGCATCAAAGCAATCTCTGACAGGAATTAGAATTGAGCCCAACAGATTTTTTCAAGGCAAGTGACAGAGCACAACGCTTAAGGGTGACAATGTTTGTTCTTTCTTTCACTCGTTCCTTCACTCTCTGATTGCGAGAAAGATATCGTATGCATTCTACGTGTAATGCGAGTGATGAAAGAGACTACTGTGTGCCTCCATGATAGGAACATAGGGAGTCATTACGAGTGCTCAAGATTTCTCCTCGTAGAGTTCCTCGCCACGGAGTTACCAATAACACAGGCATTGTTAAACCTGGCGGTGACAGAGTTAACCGGAAATAAGATGTAACCTTGCAGCTCTCCTTAGAAATTTGGAAATACCGAGTGAGTTTGGGGTCTGATACACTCAATTTGCCCTGAAGTTTTACCTGGGAAGTTTACTACTGCCAGCAGCCAAAAGTTCCAGGTGAAAAAACAATATCCGTGGTTTTCACCTAGATCACTAAATTCTGATAAACAGGATCACCCCCCCCTTGACTCATACTGCATTATTCTAATCTATACTGTTTGTTGGTGCAACAGAAAATTGATAAGCACCACTACATTGTGTAGGAAAGTAGGATCTGCTTTTATGGTTACCCCCACTTTGTGCCTGGTACCAAGCTGTTATTGACTAGTCTGACTAGGATCCTGCTAATCAGGACCCCAGTCTATCTGCTTTCTCCCCAAAATTGGTATTTTCAGTACTTAGGAACATCCCAGATTGGATACTGGGGTGCCCTTATCAGTCCCTATTATATGGTACCAAGGCATAGGTACCCCAGAGGTCCCCCATGGGCTGAAGCATGTATTATGCCACCCATGGGAGACAATTCAAACTGTAACTACAGGCCTGCCATTGCAGCCTGTGTAAGGTGGTGCTAGCACCACTGATGAAAGATATAGGTTTTCTATATCTAAGGTCACTGCACTTAAAACCTATAAGTCACCCTTATAGCAGGCCTTTGCAATCCTGAAGGCAGGGTGCTTGGTTCTAAGTATGAGGGTACCCCTGCATGAGCAGGACACCCCTGTAGCCTACGGAGTCCATTCTCTCAGGTTGTAAGTGAAGAAGCCATATACTATATAGAGGGGCACCACGTAATTACTCGATGACCATCTCAAAATTGGCTGAAACGAATCCTATCATGTTTGGTATCAAACATGTTGGAATCATACTCCCACACCGTAAACGATGGTGTGGGAGGTATGATTTCAAGCACTGGAACGGCCCTCTATGGTCTCAGTGCTCCTGGTGCTAGTCTTCTAGACCCAGACAGCACAACATGGCTGCTGCCGAACAGAGACACGATTCTGCCCTCTTGCTGCTGAGCCAAGCTCGAGCAGGGGAAGGCAGAACAATAGGTATTCTGTCACAGGGAGGTGTGACCACCTCCCAGACAGGATTTAGTGTACTGGGGCTGGGTGGGTGTGCTTGCCAGCACCACTAAGTCTGCATGAGGAGCATATTTGGTGCCTCTGCGCATAGTCCAGTTCAAACCGGCTCTGGGAGCCGTTGGCTCCCGGTCTGGCGCAAAACTGGACAAAGAACATGGGGCTAACCTCCCCCCTGTCCAGACCCTCCCCTGGGACGGTCCCCTGAATCGTCCCAACCCTTTCTTTAGGGTACTTAAGGGCTTACCTGGGTGTAGGTCCCTAGATTCCTCGTGGGACAAGATTCAAGTCAGACACCACTTCTACCATCTGGGCACTCTGGACTTCGTTTGGGCTCGATTTCATCTCGCTTCCAGTCTGCTGCATTGTCTGCGCCTGTGCACCATACAGGAACCTTCCAAGGCCTGTGGGCATCCAAGACACCTGAAGGAATCTCCCTTGAAGTGAAGGAGTCACTTCCCTGCATCTGCAGGCACCGCAACTAAGCTGACTGGTCTACTGATCCTGAGCTCCTACAGACTCTGAAAGGTTCTACAACACAGGTGGTGGTTTTCCATAGCTCACAGGGCCTGCCCTGCCCTCTTACCAAGTTTGAGGCCAGTATCCCTCGTGGGAGCCGCAGGAACCAAAACCCTGTCCACCGCATCGACTTGCCATTGCCAAGGCTTGTTGATTTCCTTCCACCAAGATCTTCGGGCTCCAAGTAACCCCAACCTCAGTCATCTCCAGTGTCTAAAGTCTTCATCCACATCACATTGTTTGCACCATGGCCTGCATCTTTTTGTGAGCTGCTTGAGGTCCTCTTGCAACTCCAGTGCCTCCGGCCTGTGGGTCCTGTGGAGAATCGCCTTTGTTTCTTTTGGGCTCCCCTGATTTCTCAGGGCCTGCCCTGACTCCCCTGCTTGTGGTGAGTCCCCTGGACCTTGCTGGTCCCGACACTACACCTTCTTCGCTTTCCTCCTTGTTTGCAGTTGCCAAGGCTTGTTGGTGCTCCCGCCAGACACCGATCCCTCAACTCTCGGCATCCGATGTGGGACAGATTGTGCACAGCTCCTGGTCTTCCTCAGCATTGCCTGGTCCTCACAACTGCAGAGTCAAGGTCACCGTCAACTCTCCTTCAACTCCCGACATCGGTGGGCATTCACCTTCCAGATCTCCTGGTCACTCCTGAGTGACGGAGACTGTGTCCCCTCTGCTTGTAGGTACCTCTCAACTAGAATCCACCTTTGGATTCCACTAGACACTTTCTCCTTCTCCAGCAGTGGCACTTTCCTAAAGTCCTCCATTGGGTTGGACGGCAGTTTCTGACACCGCTTCACACCTATGCACCCGGCTTCCCTGGTGTAGGTAACGTGGGTACTAGGGTATCCACAGGTGGGGTGGCTCTCCAACCTTCTGTTTTCCACAGGGTTTCTTCAGGGTCCACTGGAGAGGGTCCTTAATCTTTAAAATTCCAACCAAGACTTACACGTTGATTTGTACGGAGTACGCGGTCGTGTTCCCACACTGCACACGATCTCCGTGGGGCTCCTAGTCTCTCACCTTGGGTGGTTCCTTGGGTCCCCGGCACTTCTACGTCCTCTGGACATTGTCTTGACACGAGTCGTAGTTCTTATACCACTTTGTTAGTATATTTTTTGCCCCCCCCCGAGGTCCACTGTGTATTCTGTGCTATTTACTTGATTTCTATGCAAAGTATTGTGTGCATTGTGCATATCTCCGGGTAGGAGATATCTGTATGTGTTAGAGTATTATATAATAAATACATATTTTTATAAATACCTTGTGTGGTTCTTTTTCACTTAATCTATACATATAAGATTGCATTCTGGTAAAACAAGCTGCTTTACACTCCTTCTGGACTAAGCCTGAAGGCTGCTCTCCACAAGTACCACTTAGAGAGCTTTCTAAGGTTGTCTAAGACTTCCTAAATCACCATAAGGGTTGTCTGGACTGGTGCAGGGTGTTCACTTACATAGGTGTACATCATATACCAGGCCAGCCTCTCATACATAGTAATTCTATATATTTTATGACCGCATATGATCTTGCAAAGGACACAATATTGTGGAGGAAGTAGACAGGCTTTGGGATCCCTGCATCACTCATACACAAGATGCAGGCTCTATATAGTAAGAACTTACTTATGAGTCGGACTTGCCTTTATCACTGAGGAAGTCTGTCAACCAATGAGTTTACTTGGTGATGTGTTCTCACCCCTTTAATACATAATACCCATACTGCTGACTTGTCTAATTAATTTTTGGAGGAATACTTCAGGTTTTCCAACATGTGGCTAGAAACTATTGGGGTAGACCACAGTTTGTTGAAAGGGGGCCTCTAAGGCACACGTCAAAATTTTGACAAAGAAAGCAAACTATGCCTGACATATATGTAGAAAAGACGATTAGTTAGTCAGAAAATGATCTTGGAAAGATTATGTAAATTACTCCAAATTAAAGAACCAGTATAGATACTTAGCAAATTTCCATCAAATGTCTAAATGGAGAAAGTTCACTTTTTGTGCTGTCGCTCAAGTATGTTCTCAGTCTGGGAAACTGCAATATAGTAACTGGTGTGAAGCACAAAGAGCAGTTATGTAATCTGTGTGGGATACAGGCAGAATCCATGTGGTATGTACTATTTAAATATTGAGAGCCTCATTCAGGAGGAAGTAACGCAGTGCAGCACAGCATGTCACCTTGTTGCGCTGCACTGCGTGACAGGGAAATGGCAGGAATGCAGCGTATTAAGGCAATGCGGAGCATTCCTTTCCTTTGTCTTGCGCTGGTGCCCTTTTAGCGCCCCTAGCGCTAATGCAGACACCCTTGCACCATGATGCAAGGGTGCCTGTATTGCATGCAGGATTGTTTTTGTGCAGGAAGGGGCACCTTTCTGCACAAAACCAATCCTGGGAGGCATATTCTTCTTTCTATGTGTGCTGCAGAATACAGCACGAATAGATAGAGGAATGAATGTGGACAAATGGAGATATTTCTCCTCGTTATGCCTCCCCTGGGAAAGTGTAAGTTTTTGATGCATCCCTAGGTTTACAAGTGCTGGGGATGCACCAAAATCCATGGGAGTTGAGTGGAAACATACACGCAATGCCCATGGAATGCCTATTCAGGGCAGAGTAACGCAACACAGTGATTTGTGCTGCGTTGCATTTCTCCAGATTTTTTAAGCCACTCAGAGCCACACAAACTGCTTTGCCTGGCTTCACTCTAACTTAGAGGTTTGCGTCACGCATGTTCCACATTACGAGGTGCAAATGTGACGCAACCCTCTCATATACGATTCCCTGAATGTTAATAGAACCATGACAATGACATGTAGATCAGTTCAGAAAAGAGGTTTTTAGATGAAAGACAATGTATGTGCAGTCATTGGGAAGGCTCATGATACTGCTGCTTAATCTATTCTGATTAACTTTTGTGAATATTGGGAACAGATTGTAAGATTGTTTTTTTAAGAAGACTGGTAAATTTTAACTATTCGTGCATATCTACTCTGAAGAATAAACATTTATTTAATCCAAAACTTAGTATGAGTACCTGATCTTCTCAGAGGTGTTGGGCTCTAAGCAGATTGCTAGTCTCAAGGTATTACTCTCATGAATTGATCTAAACAAATCTCTGTGACCTACTAAATAGTTTTTCTGTTATTCCTAGTTTTGATTATATCAACATTAACAAAGGGTCTATATAATTTATCATCACATGAGTAATCAGCTACAAAAAGAAAAAGCCTGCTTGTATTTCCACATTACCAATTTCCACATCTTTGTGAGCACAGGTCTAGCTTTAAGACATCGATAAGTCATTGTTCTAATACAGACTACGGGGCATATTCTCAAGAACGTGTGATAACCACCGCAAGTTTAGCTTAACGCAACTTTGCATATCGCAGTCTATCGCGGGAAAACAACGCTGTGTTAATGTAGTATTCCCAACCTGGCGGCACCATGCGATAGTCCCACGATAACGCATCAAATTGCTGCGTTAAAATTAACGCAACGCCGCAAAAATGCGAAACACGAACGCGAATAAAGTTGCGATGAGGCCAACCGCGATACAAAAATCAGCGATAACCAGCGACAGGCCTGCAATTCCCACTCATCATGCGGGAAAATGCACTATAAAAGCTGAACAAGAAAAACACACCATAAACAAAATAAACTGCGTAGCAACATGGATGCACCCGGAACGAGTGCCCAGGTCAACGCGAACCCCACAAGCCCCACAGACCACCAGCAAGGAACCTCGGGGTCGGGGAAGGCCAAGGAGAAGAGGAAGAGGAAGACGGGGTACAGTCCGCATGACAACCTGATCGTCGTCACGGAGGTGACAGAGCACTAACAACAACTGTCCGTCACCTCCACCGTGTCATTGGCAACACAGACGGAAAAATGGCATTCCATCGTGAATGCAGCCGGAGTGTCGAGGAGGCCAAGATGCGCTGGAAAGCCAAACCAAGCAGTAACCCGCTGCCAACAGGAAGGCAGCATTGGCAAATAGAGGTGGGAGTCCTGCGCCACAGGAGGAGCTGGAGCAAATGGTGGCCACAGTCATCAGTGTGGAGACGGTGCAAGGAGTCGGGAGTCTGGACACTGCTCGACATGACCTGACACAACATCAACAGGGTGAGTAACGAACAGGGACTATGGGGATGGGGGGACGGGCACAATGGCACACATGCACAATGACGTGTAGCACACCGCACACCCACAATGACCCTGAGTCATGTCCCTGATCCCCGTGGCACACTGCAGCACACATACAAACATCAAGTAGGCCCCCATCCACCATGTGCCCAAAGGGGTCCCACCCCACACATCACCAATTCCACAACACACACATGCACCTGTGCGAAACACAGCAAAGATGCGTATGTGAGAGCCACACTGACAATGCAAGTGACACCACATGATGAGCAGCATGGCTGGAGTACAATCACCATGACATTGTGCACGCCATGAGACTGAGGTGGCTGAGTGTGGACCACATCCGGAAAGGAGCAGGTCACACTCTGACACATCCACGTGCACAAACAACCACTGACGTCAACAATACATCTGCAGACAAACAATGCACAAGAGTACAAAAACCGTCCAAGAGCACAAATGACCCAAGTCGCCAACATCACAGCACCTTAAAAGCACAAAAGCCAAAGGCACACCACCCCCAAGGGATAAGGGGCAGCAAACTCACAGCTGCAGGTGCGACTCTCACACAATGCAGCACACACACATAGCAATGACAGCACATCCGCATGGACGACAATGTGGTACACAGTGCAACACTTACACTGCAGAACAGAGGACACAACTGGGTCCACCTGTGCGTAGAAAATGGCCAATCACATCTGACATAGCAGGAAACTGTGAGATGCAAATGTACGTGTGCAACCTCACCTATGTCATGTAGT
This sequence comes from Calotriton arnoldi, assembly GCA_963921515.1. NCBI lineage: Eukaryota > Metazoa > Chordata > Amphibia > Caudata > Salamandridae > Calotriton > Calotriton arnoldi. Next base: position 186,947 of record CAWUFW010014923.1, read on the forward strand.
CCAAATGTCCACTGTCCCGCATCAAATAGTCCGCCCCTCCCAAACAGTCACAATGTACATTGTCATGCAGTCTGTATGTAAACTTGAACAATGCGGCAACATACATTCCAACACAATGTCAACAAGCATCTCCCCTTCACATTGCAGAGGGACACACAACACCTCCAGCAGGGCAGCCCAGACAACTCTACAGTGATGCTGAAGAGGACCTCCACACTTCCGACACCGACGCCCTACAACAGTCCATGGACATCTTAGGCAATCGACCTCCAGGAGCAGGGCAGCACTGCTGCATCAAGGATACCCCACCCCCTGCACAGACAACACAGCTAGACGCACCCACCACCCCGGCTGGCTCCCAGCAGCCCACCGAAGCACACATCGCATTCCAAGGCCAGGTGTCAGACTGCCAGAAGGGGGTGGCCGAACATGTGCGGGTGGGATACTACCTCATGGAATCCGAACTAGATCACATACGTGGGTGACTAAGTCCCATCAGGGACCACCTACACTCCCCAACGGAGACCCAGACTGCGACAGAGACACATGCCTTTGCACATTTCCAGTACTGAACCACACCCAGAGCCACGGGATAATCATCCACACCCCCACGCTGGACTGGCGTATGCCGGCCCAGTTCACTCCTCTTACGTATTGAGTGGGGGACGACAAAGCTACATGTGCAATGTCTCACCCGCTGCCTGCGGTAACATGGCTGCGTCCTCTGTACATGGCACAATGTAATGTTGTAGGGCCCGGGGCCCTAATGCATACATCATGAGCACACGGACACACTCAGATAGTTCGTTGAACTGGCTACGGGCACGTGCGCTCGACACCTTTATTGGCATGGTCACATGTACAGTGACGCATGTGCTGGATGTGTGTGGGGTGAGTGTAAGCCAGCCCTCATGGAGTCGTTGGTGCTGGCAACAACTTGAACAGTGATCACAATTGAAGCGGAAACAGAAAACACCAGCATAACAGGAACAACTGTGAAGCATCATGGTGGTAGCCGGAGAAAGTACAGTGTTCACCCAACATGCAAGCAGAATGGTCCATGATTTGTGGTGCACTGAATTAGTGGCACCTGAAGAGCTGAGCAGGGGATCAAGCTGATGATGGCACCCATGACAGGTGTGAGCAACTCTGATAATCGGGCAGTAAGACACTTCCGACTCTGGCACCTGTTGTTTGGAGTTGGTCCTGGCAGTGGTGGCGTGTGCATCCTGGGGTGATGCGACGTCTGGGCAGGTCAGGACTCGATTTGATGTGTGAGCCCAGGTGGACCGCAGTTGAGGCCGGAGGCAGCGGACAGCTCAGGGCCACAGACACATGGCCTTGATGACCCCCAGTCCATCGACCCAGAGGCCATCCAATATGCTATCAGACAGGGGCCATGACTTGAGCTGCACAGAGTTAGTGGCCCCGGATGCATGGCGGCCGGCACAGGCACACCGCCACGGGACGGTGACTTGCGGTGCAGTGAGATAGGGCCACGCGAGGTGAGCGGGTCCTCATTGATGTCGAAGGTGAATGTAGCGGAGGTTTGCGGGGGACAGTGGAAGGTGTCCTCCAGGGCATGATGCAGAGGGCAGAAGCCGGCCGGAAGCGGCAAATGGAGGAGTGGAATGCTACAGCCTCGTTTTTGCCACAAAGTCAGTATCACCGACATGATGATGAAGAAAACCCCCAGTCCATAGACTCAGTCGCCACCAAAGTTCAACCAGAAAGTGTCCATGGATGTCGGGGAACAGACTTAGTGGCACCGGAGCTGAAAGGGGATGCAGTCTGCGATGAGGCCAGTACAATGATGTCAAGTCTGCCATAAATGAATCATGACTGAATTCCCAATGTGTGACCTACTTGACCGCAGTGTAGGCCCGAGGCAGTGGTCAGCAGGGGCCCACAGCCACGTGTTGTTGGCCCACAATGCACAGAGTTAGTGACACCAGAGCAGTTGTCGGCAGTGTCCGATCACCTCCATAACGATGATCCTTTTCTCCTCTTGACTGAACCGCGTCTTCCTCTTACTCGTCTCCTTGCGTACAATGATATGAACTTGGCCATGCAGAAATCAAGACTCAGTTCCACATGTGTGACCTACTCAACCGCAGTGTAGGCCGAAGGCAGTAGTCAGCAAGGGACGACAGACAGATGTAGTTCGAATGCTATGCACAGAGTTGGTGGCACCACATCGAAGGGAGTACAGTGATATAAACTCAGCCATAAAGTGTGTACTCTGCCATTGCATAATCAAGACTCAGTTCCAAATGTGTGACCTACTTGACCGTAGTGTAGGCCGGAGGCAGCGGTAGAAGTACGTCAACGAGAAAGAGTAAAGTGGGCCTGTGTCGCGGAGGCCTTGATGGTCTGAGGAGGCTGCCAAGGTCGAGGGCTTCGGGCTTGGAGCTTGCGCCGGCATGTGGTGGGCCATCTTTGACACACGCCGGTGTCGCCAGGTGAGCAGTGAGGCCTGGCTGTGCAGGGGCGGGCATGACGGGTTCGGGGACCAGCGGCCCGGGGTGCAGCAGGCGCACAGGATCGCAGGCCACACCGCTCATGGCGACGGCGTCGGCCTCGTGGCGGGGTAGGAGGCGCCACCCTGGCAGACACATTGGGCATTCCGGAAGAGAACCACGCCCAGAGCTACGTGCTTTTTATTCACACCCCTACGCTGGCCTGGCGTCCTCCGGGCCAGCCCACTCTGCACACGCTTACAGGGGGGGACGTCACAAGCTACATTTCCGCGATCTTCCCCACTGGCTGGGGTGACATGGTTGCGTCCACTGTCCACTACACTCCAAACACCAGCAGTGCATGTAGACATGGATATGTCTGTGGTCTGCATACTGCAGTCTGTCCAGCACATCTCCACCACACTTGGCATTGTGTACATTCTCATTCATGGGTCACTTGCCTCCTTCGCATATGCCTGGTTCCCACCTCTCCCCACATTCCGCTATTGTGTGGCTGAGGTGCCATGCCGTTGACGGCTCATGTACATGGCTAACCAAGGTTGCCACAGTAAGTTGTGCTGTCGTGTCTGGTGGGTGGGCATGTTGTTTGGCATGTTGTATGTGATTTTGTGACGTGTACAGTGCCAGAGTTGTGGGTTGCATGATTGTGGAGTTGAGGTGTGTGGTGTGTTCATTTGGTACTTGCTTCAGCTCCGCAGCCGGTTACCACAGGTGTCCCTCAGGGGTCTTCCCTTAGCCCCTTTCTTTTTAACATCTACGTTACTCCTCTGGTCTATTTGGCCGAGGATTTGGGGGCTAAGGTGATAGCCTACGCAGACGACACCCAGCTTCTCTTTACGTGGGAAAAGGATGAGGATTCTGTATCTTTTGTTCAGCACAGCTTGTCTTCGGTTTTTGAGTGGCTTGGGGCCGCTCAACTCAAATGTAACGAAGAAAAGTCAGAGATCCTCCTCTATGGTAAATTTCCTCCTGGCTTCAGAGACACGATCTGGCCTCCTGGGTTCCCTTTACAAACTTCCAACGGTAAATCCATTAAGAACCTGTGGGTGTGGTTCGAGGATAACCTTTCCTTTTCCACCCAGGTAAAGAAGCTCTCTAGCAGCTGCTTTGGCCTCCTTAAAACATTAAGGAGCTTTCTCCCTCTCCTCCCCAGGCCTGCCAAAGAGACGGTCATCCGTGCTTTGATCCTTTCCTGATTGGACTATGCCAACGCTTTGTATGTGGGCATCCCTGGTTACTCCTTGAATAGACTCCAGGTTATTCAGAATGCGGCCGCCAGGCTTCTGCTAGGAATTTCCAAGAGGAGTAGTGTGCGTGAATATCTCTGCACACTCCATTGGCTTCCCGTGGCTGATCGGGTCAAGTTCAAATCCCTGGTGATTGCCCATCGAGCCCTCCATGGTCATGGTCCTGCTTATCTGCAGAAGCGGTTTTCCTTCTACGTCCCACGGAGACAACTGTGCTCATCAACTCTTCTCTTAGCTAAAGTGCCTGCTTCATTCGCCACAAGATGGGCGGCTGCTCCCTGGCCGTCAAGGCTGCCCAGGCATGGAATGCTCTTCCGTTTCCATTGCGCAATACCCAAGACCCACTAGCCTTCAAGAAACTTTTAAAAACCTACCTCTTCCCCTAGTGACAGTTAGGTGACCCCCCTTGGACCCGCGCCGGGACACTCCTCGGAGTAGCTGTGCGCGTTATAAGAGTATATAACATAACATAACTTGCCAACGAGCAGTGCATTCCCATAGGTGCCATCCTGGAAGCGCTGGTTGATGTTGGTCTGTCGGAAGATGTATGAATCATGCACACTGCCTGGGTAGTTGGCGACGACATTGGTGAAGAGTCCCCGGTGGTCCACTATTGCCTGCACATTGATGGAATGCGTGTGCTTCCTGTTGCGGTAATTGTGTGCAGTGTCGGCAGGGGGCACAAGTAGGACATGTGTGCAGTCGATTGCCCCCAACACGTGCTGGAAGCCAGCTATGAAGTAGAAGCCTTGCTTGGTCTCCAGCTGTTCCTGCGCAGTGTGGGGGACGTATAGGTACTGGGGTACCAAGCTGATGATGGCATCCAGGACAGGTTTGAGGAACTTGGATAGGGCAGGCTGTGAGACTCCTCTGACTCTGGCGGTTGTTGGTTGGAATGTCCCAGAGGCCAACAGGTGCAGCACAGCCAGCAGCTTTGTCTGAGGTGGGATGTTGGTTGTCCGCTGTATTGGTACCGTCAGCCTGTGGGCAATGATGTTCAGGATGCGGAGGATGGTTGGCCTTTTGAGTCTGTAGTGGGCAATGACATTCTCTGGGGTTAAGTCTGTGAGGCTGGTGCGTTTCTTGAAGGTCCACTGTCTTTGTCTGCGCTGCCTCTGTGGTGGTCCGGGGGGGTCCGGGGGGGTGGCGGCCCTGGGGGTGGTGGCGGTGGGTGTTGTGGCCCTGTTGGGGCTCCGAGCTGCATGATGAGTAGCTCCATGGCATCTGTTGTTCTTCAGGTGTGGCTGTGGGCTGGGCTCCGTTTTCTGGTGCAGGTTGTCGTCCGACTTTGCACCAGGTCAGAGCAGGTGTTAATTTCCTGCTACTAACGCGCCGTATCGCCTGTTTTGTGTTCTTATCGCCGATCTGGCTGGTCGTTGAGAATGTTGCGTTGTGGTGTTGTTGCGGCTTTTTGCTCGGGAACGCCTACTCTGCATCTCATTAGCGATAGTTGCCGGGCTCATCTGTGGCGATGTTTTTTGAGGGTGCTATCGCAGGTAAACTGGTGATATCGGCTGTTTGCACCAGCTTGTGAATGGGGCGATAATTTTATCGCGACTTTGGCTGAGATAAAGTGCCGTTAACTCGGCGATAGTTCCTTGAGAATATGCCCCTTCATTTCCAAATTTTCGTTCTAAGAAGTAGCAACCAGCCATGGATACGTTGGTCACTGAGACTGACATGTCACTGCTTTCAGCAATTACGAGGGGCGGTTGTTCCATAACATTTAGTGCAAAAAGTGAGTGTTAGTATGCGATAGCACATTATGAAAAGTAAGTTTTATACAGACATAAAGTATAAATCACTGATCATATATTTTCTTTATGTTATACTATAATAATGTCATGTGTATAATGTGTTCCTTATTATGGTTTGTTCTTCTATGAACTTGGAGAAAATCTTGGTCCTGATAGTATCTTTGTAATTCCAGATGCATTCTAGCATACAGTGTTTCTGATTTGATAATAGGGTATATTTAGAAGAGAATGACAAAGCAATATATTGAGTCTGTACCGTGGCTGTAGTATTTGGGAGGGGTGAATCAACCAGAGAAGAGAGAGTTCCAGCTTCTAGGGAAGTGATAGGAGAAAAATGATGGGCGGCACTGCAATGTGCACCCAATATTTTTAAGATGGATTTTCACTTTCATTTTCTTTACATGATGTGGCAGTCTTAGTTGTAAATGAACCATAGGGATTCTCAAATGTTTTCCCAGGTTTCATGAAATTGACTGATGTGAGAGTGTCTCTGCCAATTAGATATCATTTCAGCAAATTTATTTAAACATGTTACACTCTCCAACTGACAAGTGGAAAATGCACCTTTACCCATTCATGGGTGCAAATGAACATTATGACAACAGACTGGAATTCAATGACAACTGCTAATCTGTAAGCAAAAACAAGCAAAGAGCTGATAGCAATACAGCTGTTTTATGTTAATTGTGGAATGATTTTATGTTAGATACACTCAATATTCACAGCAAATTAAACATAATGAAGTGAATTGATAACAATGATATGTTTTTTTCTTACTATCCTTTTGTTAATCTATTTCTTCACACAAATTGACACGTCTAATTGATACGTGAACTATTATTCCTCATTAGTAGTCTGCATAAAGTAATCCTTGATTAAATTTATTGCAATTTACCAATCTTGCATGATGTTTGCCGAGCTATAAAAGTCAATCAACAGGAAATAAGAAAAAAAGCAGATGACATTTCATATAATACATATATAATGTGCTTATCTTTAATGACATTCAGCTGGAGTTTTTAACTTTTATTGTTATGCTCACAAGAGTAAAACAAACCATCTTTAAGATGAAAACAAGGTTAACGAAAGCGTAATTTATTAAAAAATCGCACAAAGTTACAATACAACAAATAGTGAAGGCAGTGTGCTGCAGAGAAATGTCAAATTGTAAAATATTGGATGAATTGTCAAATGTTCAGTAATGTTTCCATTGTATGTGATGTTCAGAAATCATGGCTATGTTAGTATAGTGCTATTACAATTCACCGTGATGTCACAAAAAGTTATAATTTGTATAGTTATTTCTATACTGATAACAGCATTCTGAGATTATATCATTATATCTCCTACTAGGACTGTGGCAGTTATTATTATTGTGGCGAATAGAAACAATGGTATAGCAAAGAAAAATCTACGGACTCACACACTGAGAACCCGGTGAATTTTTCACTATTTTCGGAGGGTGGATTTTTTGGGTGCAATGAGAGAATTTGCATTTCACTCCAGTTCAAATCTTGGGAAGATTTTTGCAATTCACTCGGCCCCAGTATTCATTCTCTAAATCGGGCATGTCTCCTGTCCGACTGATTTGGCATTTCCCCGTTATGGAGTGGGATATTTACTATGTGATGCCAGAAAAAAGAACAGCTGAAAATTATGGTGCAGAGGTAGTCTTATGCTTTTTTGTGTTAAGCACTTTTGTCATGGTTGAAGTGTCCGGTATATATGAATGATGAAATTTGCAGACCCATGTAGAAGGGGAAATCTGTTTAGAAAAATTAATATTTGATGAAGGATGGGATGATGTCATATTTCATGTGATCAATAGTAAACATGATTTTTTTACTGCTTAGAATTTCAGTGTCATTCACAATGACCTCACCTCTAGTGACATTTTCGAACAAGAAAAATGTGTCATGTTCAGAAAATAAATATAATATTATAAATCGACACCTCCCTTTATGAAGTCTTATGTGCCACTAAGCCCATTATGTAATATTGATGTTATGTCACCCTAGAAGTGATCTTGCGTTCATGTGGGAGTGTTCTTCTTTGCATGGGGTTTTTGTCTTAGAAAAAGAAAGGATCACTTTTCCCAAGTACATGCGTGTGCACATTGAGGAAGACATGATGGTGGCACTCATATTAGTACACTCTCCCAAGGCACCCTAGCGGGTGTGGTGCTTTCATGGACTACATACTTTGCAGAGAAATCCATGACCCCGTCAGTATCTTGCCATATGCAACTTACACCTTATTCTTGAGGGGATCCTACAAGCGTAGCTGTTGTCAAGACTCTATGGGGTATATTCACAAGAATGTGTGATAACTACCGCAAGAGTAGCGTAACGCAACTTACAGCATCGCAGCCTATCGCGGGAAAATAACCCTGTGACAACGTGGAATTCACAACACGGCGGTAGCATGCAATAGTTGGCCGACACCGCGGCCAATGCTCGTGATACAACCACCTCAACGGAGATAAAAACACAAACCACAAAGCGAAAAAAGCTGCGATGGGCCAAAGCGCGATAAGAAAACAGTGACAACCAGCGTGAGGGCAGCAATACGCACGCGCAATGCGGGAAAAATCACAAGAACAGTATACGGAAAATGCCACAGAACAAAATACATCAACAGCGGAGTACCACGGATGCACTCTGGCCAACTGCAGAGGACAACATGCACACCACAACATCCACGCACGGTGGAAGAACAGAACCTACAGGCACACCACATGAAAGAGACCAGTGGCAGACAAATCTGAGCCGCAGGAGCGACACACCCACCGTGCAGCATACGCACATAAGCAGAAGTGCACCCCGACAGTGACAACATCCCGGTACAAACAGCAACACCTCCACAACTGAACACAGGACACAACTGGTTCGGAAAATGTGCACAACATGGCAAATCACATCTGAAACCCCAGGGACATGTAACATGACAATGTACAATTCCAACCTGTGACCTGAAAATATGTTTAATTCAAACATGCAGTGCAATTGGACATCTACTACTGTCCCATGAATGCCACGGACGGTCACAATGTGACGTGCTCATGAGAAGTAACTGTCAATGATGGAGTCCCTACGGGCCATTCCTGCCGCAGCTGCAGTGGGATGTGGGCCACCTGCCCCCATCACCACCATCATCATCCGGTACCTCTGGAACTGGGATCCATGGGGCCCTGGTGCGAACACAGATGTTGTGCAACACACAACATGCAACGATCATCTTGCACACGACGTCCGGGCTGTACAGGAGCTTCCCACCAGTGCCGTCCAGGCACCTGAAACGTGATTTCAACACGCCAAATGTGCGTTCAACGATGCCCCTGGTGCGTATGTGGGCTGCATTGTACTGCCTCTGGGCGGGTGTGTTCGGGTCTCGGAGGGGTGTCATCATCCAAGGGCAGAGTGCATATCCTTGATCACCTGTGACAGTGCAGGGAGAAAAGAGTCAATACTTGGTTCGGCAGGATGAGATTGCAGGCCCACCAATTCAGTGATGCCTGTGCTGGCTGTGTGTGGGGTGAGTGTAAGCCAGCCCTCAGGGAGTAGCATGTGCTGGCAACTACACCAACAGTCATCAGGCACACAGACATGCAATGTCAGAACTACAAGGGGGGATGACTCGAGTCGCACAGGGCTAGTCGCTCCGGATGCACAGCGGCCGATACGGGCCCACCACCACAGGACGCTGACCTGCGTGAGACTGGGGTAGGGTCATGAGGGCAGAGCAGTGCCTCACATGTGTCATGGCTGCATTCCGCATCTCCACACGTTCAGCTGTTGTGTGGCTGTGGTGCCATGTGAAGTCTGTATTGGGTGCTGGGGTAGCCCAGGATGACCATGGAGTGGTGTAGTCGTGTCTGGTAGGTGGTCGTGTAGTTTGACATGTCGGATGTGGTTAGGTCACGTGTGCATCCCCACAGTTGTGCTTTGTGCGTTGGTGGTTGTGGGATGTGTGGTGTGTTGATTTGGTACTTACCAACGAGCAGTCCTGTTCCATATGTGCCATCCTGGAAGCGCTGGTTGATGATGGACTGTCGGAAGATGAAGGAATCATGCACACTGCCTGGGTAGTTGGCGACGACATTGGTGAACATTCCCGGTGGTCCACTATTGCCTGCACATTGATGGAATGCGTGTGCTTCCTGTTGCGGTAGTGGTGTGCAGTATCCACAGGGGGCACAAGTGGGACATGTGTGCAGTCGATTGCCCCCAACACGGCCGGGAATCCGGCTATGGCGTAGAAGCCTTGCTTAGTCTCCAGCTGTTCCTGCGCAGTGTTGGGGAAGTGAAGGTACTGAGGTATGAAGCTGATGATGGCATCCAGGACGGGTGTGATGAACTTTGATAGGGCTGGCTGTGAGACCCCTCCGACTCTGGCAGTTGTTGGTTGGAAGGTCCCAGAGGCCAACAGGTGCAGCACTGCCAGCAGCTTTGTCTGCGGGGGGATGTTTGTTCTCCGCTGTGTTGGGACCGTCAGCCTGTGGGCGATGTGGGTCAGGATGCGGAGGATGGTTGTCCTTTTGAGCCTGTAGTGGGCAATGACTTCCGCGGGCGTTAGGTCTGTGAGAGTGGTGCATTTTCGGTAGGTCCGCTGTCTTACTCTATGCTGCCTCTGTGGTGGTCCGGGGGCGGGTCCGGGTCCTGGGGGTGGTGGCGGTCCAGGGGTGGTGGCGGTGGGTGTTGTGGCCCTGTTGGGGCTCCGAGCTGCATGTAGAGTAGCTCCATGGCGTCGTTTGTTCTTCGGGTATGGCTGTGTGCGGGACTCCGTTGCCTACTGCAGGTAGACGTCCGTCTTTACACCTGCTTGAGGCAGGTGTTAAATACCTGAGGCTACCGCGCCTTATCGCCTGTTTTGTGTTCTTATCGCCGATGTGGCTGGTCGTTGTGAATGTTGAGGTGTGCTGTTGTCTCTGCTTTTGTCACGGGAACGCCTACTCTGCATCTCATTAGCGATATTTGCCGGGGTCTTCTGTGGCGATGTTTTTTGCGGCTGCTATCGTGGGTAAACTGGTGCTATGGGCTGTTAACACCAGCTTGTGAATGGGGAGGTAAATTTATCACGACTTTGGCTGCGATGAAGTGCCGTTAATTCGGCGATAGCTCCTTGTGAATATGCCCCTATGTATCCTTGTTGATGACATAGAACAAACCTCAAGGTTCGGAATAAACTCTACACATAGGCACTGGGCATCAGATAAACACACTACATATGTCTGATGCACTTTCTCCTTCCCACTCACTGTTGAAAAGAACATACATGTCTGTTTGAGAATGTACATATCCGCAATATGGTGCACAACAAAGGTGCATGAGGTGGACCCATTTTAGGTGCATACTTGTGGAAATGCAGCCGCTACTCCAATTTGGCATTTGACAAATTGGCCCTGAATTTTGTCAGACTTTTGTGAAACTCTGCTTTCTCCTCATAGAACCAGAAAACCATGCAGATGTATCGAGGATCCATGGCATGCAGTGGTGGCCAACACTGATTTAGAGTGATAGGGCGGGTGGAGGGGTCTCGGGGGCGCGGGGGCGCAGGGCAAGAGGAGTTCAGGAGGAGTGCATGGGGCAGCGCAGGGTTAATAATAGAAACATTACCTGGTTAATAATAAAAACTTACCTGGTGCAGCCGGCCGCCTCACGCTCCTCGGCTTCCACCTACTGGTCCCAGCAGTTCCTGGGCCATCATCACGGACTCCCCATCCAATTCCTGCACTGCTTACCTGGTGCAGCCGGCCGCCTCGCGCTCCTATGCTTCCACCTCCTGGTCCCAGCAGCCCCTGGGCCATCATCACGGACTCCCCATCCAATTCCTGCACTGCTCTCAAGCATGAGAGCAACGTGGGGATTGGCCTGAGTGGGCTGGATCAACGCTTGCTCAGGCACAGGGAGTCTGTGCTGTTTCTCCAACCTGCTGTGGCATACAGCAGGGTTGGAGAAACCTAAGCGCGCATATCAGTTTGGGCGGCCTAAGACAGCCGTATAAACTGGCATGTATGCTTAAAAGTGCACATCTACCACTCCTTCTCCCCCTCCCATGGCCCGGCCTGCCCCTCGCTGCATGCGTTGGCTCAGCTAGCAGCTGAAAAATAAAATGATATTAAACTATCGTTTTATTTTCCAGCTACTGGCTCTGAGCCAGTGGGGTGACGATCCTCCGCCATTGTGTAGGAGCGACCCCTAATGTCATGCCCCCTCCTGTGACTTAATCCGGCATTACCGACTTGTAAACGACTACCTATATCAATGATTTTTAAAAGTGGTATTAGGTGACATGAACATAACAATGTACATGTGTTACAAAGACCAGAGTAATACCCAGAGTACATAATTTTTTCCTTTTTGTTTACATCACTTTGAATTTTCATCAGTCCCGTTATAATTATTTGTATTGTTTGCTGTTCAATGATAATACATGGAATATATTCTCACAAATTAAGCATGTGTAAACAAAGTAAGTTTTCTTAGCACAAACATTGCATTGTATGCAATAAACATTTTATTTTAGTTTCACATTTCTACTTGCACTTGTGTACCCTTTACACTACCGTTCAGTATATTTAGTTTTTTTTAAACTCAATTTTCCTTTTTTACCTATTGTACTCTTTGATTTGGGGGTTTACCTAGTTGATCTCTGTGTTGCTGTTTTGTGAATCCATTTTTACTTTGAAAAGCCAGTACTGTAGTCTCAGCTGATCAACGCAGATGTTGAAACGTTTACAAAAGACACCTTTGACCGGTAACAATTGGCAAAGCTGCAGCGTGACTGATCAAAATGTCTTTTACAAAGCATGTGTCGTGGAGAACTTTCATGTTTATTTTGCCACTGCAATTTTTGCCTGGGGTGATGCTGTTATGACATCGCCTGAACTTTGTAATTCACGGGTTACACGAACATGTTAAACGTGATTCTCCTGCATTATATGCGGGGAAGGTGCTGTACGTGTCTCTCTTATGATGCACTAGGTACATTATTGATATGCATTGCATAACTATATTTTCGTGTTACGTGCTCGTATTCTCACAGTGCACTTGGTCGCACAGGCAGATAAAAGCACAGACGGTTGTCGAGAAACACACAGACACACAAAACACACTTCTTGCTATATACAGAAGTACCCAGTCTTCAGTCATTCGCACAAATTACCCACAAACCAATTAGGAAGGTGGAAACTCACTCAGATCGTGCGGGTATGGAGCGGTCCGTGCAATGACGCTCATAATGGAAATATAACGAGAAATGAAGTTATGTATGCAAGATAGTCATGAAACAAATGCGAAGAAAATATAACACATATCATAGGTGACTGTTTATTATCACCTGGATATCTTCCACAAGGCCCACTAACATGTCTAATCCTGAGTTTGCACCCCATTGAGATGCATATGTTTGTGTTCCTAATTCTTAACTATGGCCTTCTTTTCTTCCACCTTTATTTTTTAAGGTTTTATTGATGTAAAACATCGGACTAGGTATACAGCTTAACTGTTACATGGTTGTGAACTTCAATGTTACGGTCCCAATTGGGCCGACATGCAATGAAAGTGAGATAACGAGGCAGTAAAGCAAAATAATTCAAACTCGCCCATGATGGGGGCAGAGATAAAGCATACCCAATGCATGGGCTGATGGGCTGAAGACCTGGGGACAGCAATCGAAGATCCCACATAGATGTTAAAGGGTGCACCTATGGAGTGATGGTGGGGGGGGGGGCAAAAAGGCATAGTCCAATCCATATTGTAGGTGTTGAAGGCACCCAGAGGTGGGGAAAGGCCACTATGAGTGGGGCAGGAGAGTGACCGGGGCTATGGGGGAGTGGGAGAAAGTGTGGTAGAAGATAAGTCACAGGGATGTCCAGAGAACACAGGATATTAGACATTAAGCAACAGGCAGTGGACATTAGGGGGCGGTATCTGTTGAAATTTCTCCTTTAACTGGTGATGCACTTGTAGAATGTTGGGTGCATCACCAGAACTTTGTAAGATGCTGCCTTCAGAATGACGCGGAGAGGCAAGCTGGCTGTTGGTGTCTCCTCCGGTGGGTGCTAATAAATATATACGTTTTTGCCATTTCTTTACATTTCTAGGGACGAGTGAAGGCACCCACCAAGTACCCAGCATGCAGAAGTAATAAAAGACCACAACACGGAGAAAGGTCAGTGTCGGAGCAATATTGTTGAACTCTGGATGCGCGACAATCTACTGTATTGGTTTCTAAACCGTAATAGTGTGGGGAGAGTTAAATGAATTTGTTCAAAGCGTTACCGACAGCCATCAAAAGAAAAATTGTACCTGTTTGTTTTTACCGTTGTTCTAAAGTGTTATCGCATAAGGCGCATGAGGCCGGCATTTTTCAAGTGTAGAGCGGCAATTATCTCAAGCGCGAGGAGACTTGGAGGTGTTGCGAGCGCGAGCAGACTCGCAAGACGTGGCACATCATAGCAAATTCCAAGAAGCAGACGAATCACGGCGTGACGCGTCGACGTCATTGAAAGAAAAGAACTAGTGCGTAAAATGCATTGAACAGCGGCAGGAAGACGAGACCGGCGCTGCTCTGATGCGCATGACTCGATGAAAACTGGTAAACGATCTCCTTTTCCAGTGACTTTGTGGTGGAACTGATACAGGTACAATTTGTTTTTTTTTCCAGGTACAATTTGTTTTTTTACTGTAAAAATAAATAAATAAATAAAGGAAAAAGAGTTGTTTTTCAAGACAATTACAAGGATAGACTCCTCATTCCCCAGTTCAACGAACAGGAAGGAGCTGACTCAAGGTTGACTTACACAAGGTAACAAGAAATAATTCAGTGCAAGGATATTTTTATGTTAACTCATCATTTTAACTTGTTATGTTAGATTATTACTTTAGATTATTTTGTTGAATTTTTATTTTTATTTGTTCTGTTAGTTTGTTAGTTTGATATTGTCTTTCAGCATGTCGATGTCCAGTGGAATGAGTCAACGCCACAATATCTATCCTAACGTGGTGAACCAGTTCTTCCATGGAAAAAATGGAAACCTTTATTTGACTCGTATCTTATAGCCATAGGGGGTGAGAAGTTCTCAGCTGCAAGGAAACAAGCTGTTCTACTTCACAATCTTGGAATTGAAGGTAGAAACATTTATGACAGCTTAGATCCAATACCAATTGGGAGAGGTGCTGGTGAGCCTGGTGACGTCTCTGAAATGAGTGTCCTGCTTCTACAAACTCATTTTGGGCCATGCCTAAATGTAGTAATAGAGAGACATACGTTTTTCATGCGGGCACAAGCCAAAGGTGAAAAAGTTGGCAATTATGTGGCAGCCCTTAAGTCCCTAGCTCAAACATGTGATTTTGAACAATTGACAGACTCGCTTTGTGATCAATTGGTACGTTGTATGAATGACACTAGGATTCAAGAGAAGTTATTGTCAAAAAATTCCAATTTGAAGGAAGCGATCAGCATTGTAGAAAGCAGTGAACATACTACTGATTGGGTTAAAGAAATGCGCAGCACTGTTTTATCACATCGGAATGTTGCAATTATGAAGGGTTATGATTCTGAGGGTATTGATGTGGGAGATTTATCATCAACAATTTATAAGATAGCAGGGAAACATGAAAAAGTTTTAGGGAAGAATGACAAACAAAAGGAAATAATAGTATTAATAAAGATACTAAACAGAGATGCCCTAGATGTGGCAGTCAAAACCATGGGCCTAATTTTCCTAATTGTTTTGCGAGAAGTATGTACTGTCGAAATTGTGGAAAAAAGGGGCATTACGCAAGTGTGTGCAGAAATGCAAAGGTAAACCTTGTGGAAGATGAAACATTGTATTCCCAACAAGCTGTTCATCACATTACTGCAATCGAAAGTGGAGCTGTACAGGATGTGCAAGATGTTGACAATGGTAATGTGATAATGCCTGAATGTGTAATTTACATTGACAACAGAGTTGTTCCAGTTTTAGCAGACTCAGGTTCGCCTTATACTCTGATAAGTGATACCTTTTGGGAGAGCATATTTGGTGGTGATAACATAGAACGGTTACCACCAGATATCAATCCTGTTGCTTATGGTGGGAAAAGCATTGATCTGATGGGTTACTCTGTCCAAACCATTATATTTAAAGGGAGAGAAACAGTGGGAAAAGTGTATGTTGCCAAAAGAGGCGATAATCTTTTAGGATGGTGCCACCAAAGAGATTTGGGGATTATCTTAAATCCAAATGCGCACGAGCAAGTAATGTTGGTCGTGCATCAGGGGGATGATAAAGACATCATTGAAAAATATCCTGGAGTTTTCAGTGACAAATTGGGACTTCTTAGTGGTTTTAAACACAAAATAATCTTAAAAGCGAAAGCACAACCCGTGGTCCACAAGGTTAGGAAGGTGCCAAATCTTATGGTGGGACTCCTCCAGGAGGAGCTCAACAGACTACTTGAAATTGGGATCTTTGAAGAGATAGAGACCTCCGAATGGTTGGCTCTGATCGTTTTAGTGCCCAAAGACAAAGGCAACAAAATCAGAATGTGTGTAGACTTCAGAAGTTTGAACAATTGCATTTGGGTCGACAGGCAACCTTTACCCAATATAAATAAGGCCCTGGCGAAATTAAGTGGTACACGTATTTTCAGCGTAATGGACTTGTCGTCTGCGTACCACCAAGTCATGCTACATGAGGAATCAAGAGCTTTAACTTCATTCATTACACCTCTGGGAGCTTACAGATTCATCAGAATGCCTTTTGGTTTAGCATCTGCTGCTGCATGCTTTCAGAGGTTGATGAAGGAAGTTTTGTCTGGTATAAATTCTGTTTTGTTTTTCCAAGACGATATACTTGTTCATTGTAAAGACAAAGCCAGCCATGATGAAGTACTGTTCAAAGTACTGTCCAGGTTAAAAGAACGCGGGCTCACTTTGAAGAGTGAAAATTGTAAATTCAGAGTTGAATCTGTGTCTTATTTGGGTCATTCCATTTCCAGTGAGGGGATCAGTCCCAAGATTGATTTGGCTGAAGCAATATCTCAAGCTCCAGCTCCAACTAACAAAGATCAAGTTAAATCTTTTCTTGGGTTATCAGAGTATTACTCAAAGTTTATCAACAATTTTGCTAGTGTGGTACAACCTTTGAGACTTTTGCTCAAAAAGGGTGCGGAGTTTGTATAGTCGGAGGACTGCACACATGCTTTCAACCAGGTCAAAAGTGATATCGCTTGCATGCCAACTTTGGGTCATTTTGACGTTACAAAGAAAACATTGTTAACTACTGAGGCAAGTCTGTATGGGTTGGGTGCTGTGTTGTCCCAAATTGTTGATGGTAACGAGAAAGTTATTGGTTTTGCTTCGCGTTCTCTCAAAGGGGCGGAAGAACGTTACTCAGTAATAGAACGAGAGGCATTAGCCTGCACATGGGCGATCAATCATTTCAGGTTTTACCTTTGGGGTTTACCTTTTCTTGTCAGATCTGACCGCAAACCATTGGTCCACATGTTTGCTTGCAGAAATGCTGAAAGCACCACTCCTAGGATTAAAAGATGGATTGAGGGACTTTGGGAGTATAATTTCACAGTAGAATATTTGTCTGGCTTAACAAATGTCCCTGCTGATTGTCTTTCCAGGATGTCACTTCACAAATTAGTCACAGTAAGCAATGAGGGGATTGTAGCATGGGTCAAAGAACCTGCTCTTAACAAAATTGAATGGGAAGCCAGTTTTGCATCTGACAATTCAAGAAAGATCGTTATGGATTATGTTGTCAATGGGCGGCCTGTACTCAGTGATGTTCCTCAGTGTGCTAGAGGGTTTTGGAATGTACGTGATGAATTGAACATTGTTGATGGTGAGCTTTGTCGTGGTGAGAGATTAGTTCCCCCTTCTAGTATGCGCAAAAAGATAATTAATTTAGCGCATGAAGGTCATCTTGGACGTTGCCTAACCAAATCCAGGGTGAGAGAAACTTATTGGTGGCCTGAGGTAGATCATCAGGCAGAAGTTGTATTTAGGTAATGTACTTCTTGTGCCAGCAACGATAAGTCAAGGAAAGTCAGTTCAGCACCACTTTCAACTGTTGCATTACCTGAACGACCTTGGTCAAAGCTGGCTGTGGACATTGTAGGACCTTTTGTAGGTTTGTCCCCCAATGAGAGATTTGTAGTAGTCCTTGTGGACTATACTTCGAAATGGGTTTCAGCTTGTTGTATGGGCTCTGTGGTAACTAAGAACATCATTGAATTCCTCAAGGATGCGTTTGCGTGCGAGGGCTTACCTGAAGTTTACTTTATTGATAATGGAGTGCAATTCACTTCCCAGGAGATGGTAAAGTTTTTTAATGAGCTTTCTATTACTCATCACCGCACTGCTCTTTATGCACCAACAGCCAATGGTTTAGTTGAAAGCATGAATAGGCTTGTAAGGGCATGTGCTCAAACTGCTGTTGAGTCTGGGTCAGCTCTGAAGAGCGTTTTGCGAGAGAAGTTGTGGGCACACAGAAACACACCCAATTGTGTCACTGGTTGCTCGCCATTTAAGAAACTGAAGGGGAGAGTGGGTGGTTCAAAACTTAACCCAGTGTGGTTGAGTGTGAGAGATAGGAACATTACGGTCGTTGATTCAAGAGTGAAGAGTTATCATAAAAAATACAAACAAAGATATGATGCCAAGATGGGTGTTTGCAATGGAAAGTGGGTGATATGTTGTATGTTAAGAAAGCTGTGTGGTCCCCAAAAGGTGAAACAAAATTTTATGGACCAAAACGCATTATCAAAGTTATGAAGAATGTAGTAATGTTAAATGATGGTAATATTTGGAGTATGTCTCGACTTTCTTTATGTAACAGGGTGGATAGTAATGTGGAGACCCAGTCGAGACATTTACATCGCAGTAAAGCTGCGTGTCAGTCTGGGTTTTCTAATCGTGACAAAGAGTGAGACGTTCTCCTTCATATCTTGATGATTATGTTTTACAGTAAAGCTAGTTCTTGTCATTGCAATTTTCTCGTATTACATTTATAGTGTTGCTAAGTTTCTCTTTTTGCATTTTGTAATCTTTACCTATACTTGCACATTTATTTTTCTTGTTCATCTATTTTTTCCATTTCTTTTATTAACATGTTGAAGGGGGAAATGTGTTGTAATTTCTCCTTTAACTGGTGATGCACTTGTAGAATGTTGGGTGCATCACCAGAACTTTGTAAGATGCTGCCTTCATAATGACACGGAGAGGCAAGCTGGCTGTTGGTGTCTCCTCCAGTGGGTGCTAATAAATATACGTTTTAGCCTCTTTCAAGCATCGTCATTTCTTTACATTAGTATCCTACGTCCTTAGGCCATGAAGAGTTTCATGTGGTCTTGGAGGTGATATATGACCCGATCATAGGACGCTACTTTGTACATCTTGGTCATGCACTCATTGCAAATGGGCAACTGCATGGACCGCCAGTGGTGCCACCTTTAAAATAGGAGGAATACGGCGATTACTTTTTCTGAAACCTCCGCTAGTTCAGCTGATGACTCTGATAATAGTACTAACTCAGGACAAGGGCCGTCAACATCAGGATATAATCCTTTTTAGAACAACTTGGCCGAGGGAGGGGCTGGGTGAAAACCTGGCCACTTCCCCAACAACATTGGAACTTCCAGGCGGGGAACGTCAGACCCGCAGGAAATTCTATCAGTGGGGACCACCCCAATAGATGAGTTGGTGAGTGTGGAGACTTGTCCTGACACTATTCCTATTTTTAATCTGTCCGATCACTCTCTGTCTTCAGCTGAAATTACTCTTTTGAGTAAAGGACTAAGTTTTGTTCCGACTGAAAAAACTTGTCTCTTTGAGATCCAAATGGAACTGTTGCATTTTTTTCATAAACTACATCTGAAAGCATTTTTCTTGTAAAACAGTATCAGTGATGTCTTTAACCCATCTGGATTGAGACCTCCTTCTGTTTTTAATCCCCCAACAAATAAGATGCCTATTGAATTGTTGGCATTTGAGTCCATTGTCTTATAGGAAGTCACTGCTTTGAATAAAGGCTTTGAATATATTCCCTACAATATCTCTTTGACTGAACGTCAAGCGCTTCGAGCCCTCAAGGAAAATCAGGAGGTCATTATAAAACCCGACGATAATGGCGGCGGCATAGTCGTGCAACCCATTGATAAATACAAGACCGAGATCAAACGCCAACTCGACAATGTAAATCATTATACGATCTTGAGAACCAATCCTCTTTTTGACATTTAAAAACTGATTACAACGGTAACATCCAATGCCAAATTGTCTGGGTTTCTTAGTAATAAGGAATTTGCATTTCACAATTCAAAATCTCCTAGGACTCCTGTCCTTTATACACTTCCTAAGGTGCATAAAGATCTGGCTAACCCTCCAGGTCGACCCATAGTCTCAGGCTGTGGGTCGGTACTGGAGCCACTTTGTAAATACATTGATGTTTTTATTAAAGATCTAGCCACCAGCACCCGTAGTTACGTACGTGACAGTGGGGATATTATTTCTCAATTGGAATTAATGCAATTTTCCCCTGAAACCGAATTGTTGGTGTGTCTGGACATTGAGTCCTTATACACCAACATCCCTCAACTTGAGGGCATTGAAGTAATTAGAAGAGCCTTGGATACACGTCCGGGTCCGGTGACAGTCCCGACTGATTTCATTGTTGAATTACTGACCATTTCTCTAACGCGGAATTATTTTGAGTTTGATGGACATTATTATTTACAGATCAAGGGCACTTCAATGGGGGCTTCTTATGCCCCTAATTTTGCCATTTTGTTTGTTGATAATTTTGAACGCACATTTATTTATGATTCCAGCAACAACTCTTATTTTGATAACGTATGCCATTGGCAACGTTACATTGATGACATTTTTTTTGTTTGGACTGGCACTACTCTTGATTTAACCTCATTTTTGAGTTGGCTTAATTCAAGGTCCCCTGACCTGAAGTTTACTTCCCATGTCAGTAATCAAGAAGTTGATTTACTTGATCTAACCATCATTCCATATGATGGGAAAGTGTCTACAAAACTGTTCACAAAACCTACAGCCCAAAATACTCTGTTGGAATATACCAGCCACCATCCCAGGGGCTTGAAAGATGGCCTCCCCTTTGGGCAGTTTCTGCGTATACGCAGAAACTGCTATTTTAAGGATGATTACTTTAGAGAAGCTGAAATTCTTGCAAAAAAATTGGAACCCAAGGAAACTTATTAAAAGATCAATGAAGAGAGCATGTTATAACCATTGTGAATTTCTGCTTTCCCCAAAGCCCCCTAAACAAATGAACCGCATACCTTGTGTCACAACTTTTAGTACACAAAGTAACAAAATCACTTCCATCATCAAAAAACATTGGCCATTGGTTTTATTAACTGACAATATGAGCGAACAGCCCATATTTTCCTTCAAAAGGGGTAAAAATATTGGAGACCATTTGGTTCGGGCTGCTCTACCCAGTATTGAACCACCCGATTTGACGACTCTTTGGGGTTTGAATAAAATTGTTGGCCATTATAGGTGTGGCAATTGTTTGATGTGTGATTCTAGCCTCAACACTAAACAATTTATCCATGGTACTATTTGTTATGATCTTCGGGATCATACAAATTGTAATATACAAAATGTAGTGTATGCCATTTGGTGCCCCTGTGATTTCATTTATGTGGGCCAAACAACGCAGAAAATTAAGGTACGCTTAGCACAACACAAAAGCCGAATCAGATGCAAAACTGAACATGCTCCCCTAGTGTCCCATTTTTTGGAACACAATCATGCACCATCTGATCTGCGATGGCAGGTTATTGAAATGATAAAAAAACCTTCTAGGGGGTAGCATTGTGAGCATTTTGAATAAAACTGAATGTCGTTGGATCCTCCGATGCGACAGCATCAATAAGGGTCTTAATACCATGGAGGAATGTAACTCAATAATCTTCTGTTGAAAAATGATCTAAGCCAGTGACTATCGAAGTGCGGTTATTGTTATCTTTACCTGTACACATTGCTGGTTTATGTAATACATTATATTATGTTGGCTGTGATTGCTTTATTAGTTTTGCAAACACTCATCGGATGCTTTCATGTCTGTTTCTAAGTGATCGTTGTGTATATAATGTTGATCTAAGGCTTATGCCTGCAGCTAATTTGCAATTAACCTATTCCATGCCTAAATGCAATGTTACCAATGTTTTGGAATATATTGATTCGCCACAAGTCATATAATATGTACATCTGAGCCTTTGATTCGTGCATATAATTTTGTAATTGCACTGTACAGTAATGGGTTTTCTAACTCAATGTATATTTTTGAGATTGTTTTCCATGTATACATTTTTGTAATTGTATTGCACAGTAACCTGTATTCTAAATACTTTCTACACTGACTCATTCTTGCATATAATCTTGTAATTGCATTGTACAGTAATAGGCTTCCTAATTTAATGTGCATTTTAGATTGTCTTTCATGTATACATTTTTGTAATTGTATTGCACAGTAACATGTGTTCTCAATACTCTTTATACTGATTTATTCTCTTCTTCCTTTTTGTCTCTTTTAAAAAAACAAATTTTTCTTCTTTGTTTTGGGACTGGTGATGGTTGAGTATCTCCTGGCCTATTTTAATTGGAAAACTTTTGATTATTCGGTATGCAGAACAATTTTGTTCTTATAGTTCCAATCTTTGACCATTCCAAGATGGCCCCCATGGATTTTGGACAAGTGTCACTTCTGGGTGATGTCTTTTACTAGATGGCCCATACTGCCTCGGATTCCCGGACTAGCGCTGTCCCATTTTTCTTTTTCTTTATTATGGCTATTCCATTATTATTTATTATTATTTTTCACTATTTCTCCTCCATGGAAATGGATTTAGTATGGCATCTAGTGTCAGCTTACCATCGTTATGAAACATTCACGCTTTTCAACATGGCCGCTCCTGTTCTTATTTAGTTTTTAGTCCCTTTTAGCTTCAGATGTTACCCGATTTCGCACGTTTTCTCCCGCTATTTAAATGATCCATTCGGGAGCAATGAGGTTTCTTCAATTCATGCAAGGCGTACGGGATACTTAGGTAAGATCCACGGGACGTCCGGGTGTAAATAATGGTTAGTTGGTTTTCACTCGTAATTCTGCTGCTCGGTTTCTTCCAATGCTGTCACTGTGACATGGTACATTTTTCAAATAGCTGCAGTACCAAGCGCCCGGTTTGATTCTCCATACGATATTCAGGCAGCATATATGATTTGTTACACGAGTCCCCACTGATATGGGAAACGTGTCTTTATAGCCCTCTCTTTCAATCAGCTGGCCTTACAGTTTTTGCTTTAGGGCTCGGATGGGTGCTTCCAGTCATGTGTCCCTTTATATTGCCCAAACAATTCTCTTTTTATTATCATCTGAACAAGGGTCTGACACTTACTAATAGAATTGCTGATATATCTGTGGTCGAGAGGGCCGTTACTTATGACATTTTGCATTTTGTGATGGCATGACCAGAGGTTTGAGCACATTAGGTTGGGCTGGAACTACGCGCTTGTACCGACCATCTGATTTGGTATAAATTTCTTGGCTTTAACTATATCTCAATATCCCCAACCCTAAGTCTGATCTTGATAATCATCTATCATTGATAAGAAGTATTGCCTGTATTTTCTCTTTTTCCTGGCCTGAATGTTATATATGGTTCTCTTTTTTCAGAGCCCGGCGGTCATGAATGGACTTTTTTAGCACTACTTCCTTGCATTTTCATGGCTGTGCCCAATGCAGTAATTACAACAGGAAATATGATTGAATAGGAGCTAGGTACTTTATTCTTTCTTACTCTGGCAAACTTATTCTAAGTGCTTGTTATTTTCTTCCTCAGCTATGAGTACATGACCAATAGTTAAGGCGATCACGTGCTGCAATTTCTTTGCCAATTTAGTTGGCTGTAAGTGTAATTCGGATGATATTACCTCCATCGATGTTAGATTAGTATCAGACGATTCACCTTGAATTTCTTCCTTTTTTTTCAGTGGTTTACCTTAGTTTGTCCCTTTACTTCCATGTGTGGGATCATTGATTCCCTGATCTTAAAAGACACCACGATATAATTTACATTCCGTCTTCTAATGTGAGTATGGCAATTGAGAGTGTTATTGCATATCTGACAATTGAGCTTGTTATGGATCTTAATTATATTTTCCCCATTGGTCCATCAGCACTTCAACTCTGTTCCAATTTCTTGGCGGATCCAACATAATCGCGAATTCTTGTTGGGTGTGATTTCCTTCATGAATAGGTGAATTAAATATTACATATTCTTCATTTGTGGTGGCGGTTACTATTTCACTTTCAGATTAATCTTTCTACACATTTGGTGTGGTGGCATTGACTGCCTTTGGTTTGTCTTTTATTTTTCTTACTATTTTTCTTATTGCTTTGTCCTGATGATGACCGTGTATTTCTACAATGGTCGAAACATCGTCGGCTTACATATATGGCCACAACTGAAGAAGGACGCATTGTTTTGCTTTGTGTTGTTTCAGTTTTGTCCTGAACTTCCTATGCTTGTATAATTCCTTCCCTCAGCCACCTGTCTGGTTACACATTGTACTGTTTATTCTTTTTTGTTGTTTGAGTACTGCCCCGAGCGCCATTGTGTTATATGTTTTAGCACTTAAAAAATGTTGTGAATACATTTTCTACAATTTGTAAATTATTTGTACATGGGTTGCTCCTTTTTTTCTCTTTTTCTCTTTTCTTTTCTTCTTCATTTTTACTGATTGCTTTAATTGAAAAAAATTTATTGTTTGAATCTAGGTTTGTTGTATGTATTGTTACCTTGAACCTTTGTTAGGATTCTAGTATTATTTGCCCCTGGTTCATGTGTTCAGGGCTGCCCCTGTTGTTTGTAACTACCTTTAAAATATGTGACGGTGTTAGAGCCTTGATCTAGATCCTCCTGTATCCATTTAAATTCATGAATTAATTTGTGAATTAACGAATTAAGGAATTAATTAGTTGGCACCTTTTATAGAACACAACTATTAAATATGCGATCTGTAGGTGCTTTGGGATTTTCCGCAATTAAGTACTAGTGGCTGAGACATTCCAAAGACTATCCCAGTAGTAAGACAACAACAATTTCTTAAGTTTCGGTTTAAACACCAGGTTTTCTAATCTATAGGGTGGAGGTAGTAGATTTTACACCAGGATGCATGCATTTTGAAACCACTTTTTCCTCTTCTGGACTCAAGAACTCCAGACCTTTAGACTACCTCAGTAGAACCTACGTGTAGATTTTAGTTGTCAGGTAGCTAAAGCCTTTTGCAGTCAAAGGAAAAGGCACACTTTCTTGCTCCTGACCACAGCATATCACTGTGAGCGATTGGAGAAACTGGTAAATAACTTAGACATTATCATTATGACTCAGGCCATCACCCAATACACAAATTAAACTGAAACATTTTACACCTTAGAATCACATATGTGGCGAATTGCATATAGCCTATTAGAGTAATACAAATAGCAATGGGTTATGACTTACCATCAAAGGGAAGCCAGTACTGGAAAGAAAACGAAGCATTTGCTTTAGGCCATCGACTTGAAGGAACACTGCATTCACTAGGGTATTTCCTGTTATTGTGCATCAAAATCTTTCTCCACCACACTCATGTGATCTTGACTTTTTGGATGACACTTGTATAGGAAGAAATACTTTTGAAAAACATTGCCTAAGCAAAGCATTTTCAATCCATTTTAGTTGTGCCACAGAAAATGATCTCTGTCTTAGCTGTTTAAAATGAAAGTAGCTGATGGCATTCCATAATGGAACCCAAGGCAGAAAAATACTGATATCTCATACTAGACTTACCCAATGAGAAACTACGGGGCATATTCTCAAAGAGCTATCGCCGAGTTATCGGCACGTTAACGCATCCAAAGTCGCGCTAAATTTATCGCCCCATTCACAAGCTGGTGCTAACAGCTCATAACACCAGTTTACCTGCGAAAGCAGTCGCAAAAAACATCGCCACAGATGACCCCGGCAACTAACGCTAATGAGATGCAGAGTAGGCGTTCCCGAGCAAAAAGCCGCAAAAACACCACAACGCAACATTTCAACGACAAGCCAGATCGGCGATAAGACCAATAAACCTGCACTAAGGCGCGTTAGCAGCAGGAAACTAACACCTGCTCCTACCTGGTGTATTGTCGGCCGACAACCGGCACCAGACAAGGGAGCACAGCCCATAGCCACACATGAAGAACAACAGATGCCCTGGAGCAACCGATCATGCAGCCCGGAGCCCCAATAGGTCAACAACACCCACCGCCACCACCCCCAGGCCCCCCCCCACGGGGCCCTACCCCGAGCACCCCCCACACCCACCCCTTCGGACAAAGATATTGCACATCAACACCACGAAATCATGAATCAAACAAATCTCCTGAAGTCACACAATCACAACACCCAACATACATGTGTAGTCAGAAAAAGGGAAAGCAGACATCCATTTCATAATATCCAAACAATACGTTTATTACAGGATAAACAAATAAAAACAATTCCGAAGAGGCATGGCGGGCCATCCCAGGACATCCTGTAAGTCACAGCCTGCAAAACAGAAATCTGGATCAGAAGGTGTGCCATGCGCCCATCAAAGTACAGAGAGAGAGAGCAAAGGGGAGAAAGAGAGAGAGAGAGATAGGGAGAGAGGGAGAGAGAGGGAGAGAGAAAGAGAGGGTGAGAGGGAGAGAGAAAGAGAGGGTGAGAGGGAGAGAGAGAAAGAGAGGGTGAGAGGGAGAGAGAGGGCGAGAGGGTGAGAGGGAGAGAGAAAGAGAGGGTGAGAGGGAGAGGGAGAGAGAGGGAGAGAGGGAGAGAGAAAGAGAGAGGGAGAGAGGAGAGAGAGAGAAGAGAGGGAGAGAGGGAGAGAGAAAGAGAGAGGGAGAGAGGGAGAGAGAGTGAGAGAGGGAGAGAGAAAGAGAGGGTGCGAGAGAGGGAGAGAAAGGGAGAGAGGGAGAGAGAAAGAGACAGGGAGAGAGGGAGAGCGAAAGAGAGAGGGAGAGAGGGAGAGAGAGAGAAAGAGAGAGGGAGAGAGAGTGAGAGAGGGTGAGAGGGAGAAAGAGAGGGTGAGAGGGATAGAGAGGGAGAGAGGGAGAGAGAAAGAGAGAGGTAGAGAGGGAGAGAGAAAGAGAGAAAGAGAGAGGGAGAGAGGGATAGAGAAAGAGAGAGGGGGAGAGGGAGAGGGAGAGAGAGAGTGAGAGAGGGTGAGAGGGAGAGAGAAAGAGAGGGTGAGAGGGTGAGAGGGAGAGAGGGAGAGAGGGAGAGAGGGAGAGAGAGGGAGAGAGAGAGAGAGAAAGAGAGAAAGAGAGGGAGAGAGATTGCCGACACTGTGGAGCTAGGCCTCACTGCTCACCTGCTGCCACCGGTGTGTCTCAAACCACGTGCCGGTATCCACAGCAGTCCCCCAGGTCCCCCATCTGAAACAGTGTCCAGAGACATGAATGGCAGAGTCCATACAGTTGCACACGCCACCATCGCTTGCGCACCCCTGCGCACACAGGCCGCTGCACCCCAGCCCCTCCCGCCACCCAGCGGTGAATGCATGCCCCTGCGCAACCAGGCCTCACTGCTCACCTTCCACCATCGGCGTGTCTCCAAGAGGGCCCACCACATTCTGGAGGGATCTCCAAGCCCGGGGCCCGTGACCATGGCACCCTCCACATCATGCAGCGCTGCACCGCGGGCCACCAGGTCACACACATGATTCTGGGTCTTGATTTCGCAATGGCAGAGACCACATCAGTGCACACGGCATCATCGCCGGCTGCACACCCGCTCAGTGCTTGAGGTGCCACTAACTCTGTGAACCGCGACGCAACGCCACGTGGTGGGAGGGCTGCCCTGCCCTTGCCCAGGCCTACACTGCAGCCCAGCAGGTCTCACACAAATCCTTGCCAGTCCGTACCGCCATGACGGTGCATCATCGCAGGCTGCACACCCGCTCAGCACTTGAGGTGCCCCTATCTCACTGCACCACAAGACACCGTCCCGTGGCGGGGTGCCTGTGCCTGCCACAGTGTATCCGGTGCCACCAAGTATGTGCCCCGCTAGCCATGGACCCTTAATGGTTACGTCCCGTGGTGCGGATGCCCTCATGTCACCCCCAGCACTGGGCAATGTGAGGTTGCAG
This sequence comes from Calotriton arnoldi, assembly GCA_963921515.1. Lineage (NCBI taxonomy): Eukaryota > Metazoa > Chordata > Amphibia > Caudata > Salamandridae > Calotriton > Calotriton arnoldi. The sequence goes on from CAWUFW010014923.1 coordinate 214,622, forward strand.
GGCCCTAGGCCCTCATGCATACATGAGGACAACTTGGAGACACCCAGTTAGAGAGTGTAAATGGCATCCAGCACGTGCGCCAGGCCCTTTTATTGGCAGGGTCACATGTCCTGTGACACCTGTGCTGGATGGGTGTGGTGTGGGTGTACACCAGCCGTGAGGGAGTGGCTGTGGCATGCTGACAACTAGACCTGTGAGCTGCAGATCCCTGCAGTGAAGACCTGGGACATGTAGCGTTGTCCCCCCCCTGTGTGCGTAAGCGGAGTGGGCTGTCCTGGCATATGCCAGTCCAGCGTAAGGGTGTGGACATTGACCCCGGGGCTCTGGGCGTTGTTCCGTCCTGGGCTGGACGAGGAAGTGACTAATGGATGTGTCTCTGTTGTAGTGTCGGCGCCACCCGGACCGCAATCGGGAATGTGTCACCCTGTGAAATGAGTCCCACAACATGGGCAACATGGACGTAAGGGGGAATCACTGACCCTACATTCATCAATACTTCCACGCTAGAAAGATCATAGACATGACACATCTGTGTGAATATGAATGTTTATTGCACATTCAAGGGAGTGTTGCAGCTGGAGCAGTACAGGGCCATGCCAACCCCACTTCCCATTGTCGGCCCGTGGAGGTCCAGCCAGAGTCCTTCAGGAAATGACCGGTACATCAGGATAGGAGGACTGCAGTCCGCAGTCGGATAGCTGTGTCATTGGTGACCAAACAGAATATGGCAGTCCATGTCGAGGTCAAAGGTGAGTGTCGCAGAGTGCATCGGGGGACAGTGGGAGGTGATGAAGCAGAGGGCAGAACCAAGCAGAGACAGGCCACATGGCGGAGATGGATGCTACTGCGTCCTCCTGACCACGATGGCAGATTCATCCGCATCTTCGTCCTCTGCTGTTGCATGTGCCTCACATGTGGGTTGTGGTGTTCTGTCTCCAGCACTGTGTGGCACTGACACATCAGGGGCCGGAGATGTGGATGGGGTGGCAGCAGCAGCATGCATCAGCGCCAGGCCTTGTGGCAGCATTGCCATGAGGAGGGTCTTTAGGGCATTGAGGGACCCAGCTACCTCTCGCTGGTGTGCAGCTGTAGCAGCCACTCTCTCCGCCTGCGTCCGCTCCATGTTCTCCATGATCCTCCGCATGTGTCCCAACTCCCGGGCCAGATCGCTGGAGGCACTCGGACTAGACAGTCGTTCTTGTCGCAGAGTCAGGACTCTAGCGATGTCAGCCATGGTCCATTGGAGAGCATGGAGTGGACTCTGGGTGTCCGTTAGGGACTGTGAGTGGTCACTGATGGGACTTAGACACCCACGTATGGCATCTAGTTTGTCTGCCATGCGGTTGAACCCCACCTGCACCTGTTAAGCCAGCTTCTCCTGGCACCCCAACACACGGCGTTGGAAGGCCATGTGCTCGTCGTGGGGGTCCTGGGAGGCAGCCGTGGTGGTGGGTGCTGCCTGCTGTGTGTACTGTGCAGGGGGTGGGTTCTCTTCGTGGCAGCTGAACTGCCCTGCTCCTGGAAGTGGGCTGCGGAGGCTGTCCATGAGCTGTTGAAGGGCATCGGAGTCGAAGGTGTGGTGGTCCTCTTCGACATCAGAGAAGAGAATTTCGGACTGCTCTGCAGTAGGTGTTGGATTTCCCCCTGCAATGTGGAGGGAAGATGCAGTTTAACATCGTGTTCACATGTATGTTGACGCATTGTACAGGTTCACATTCAGGCTGCATGACAGTGTACATTATGACTGTTTGGGGGGCTGCCTATTTGATGCGGGACAGTGGACATTCCGACTACATCACGGATGTGTGTTTGTACAGGTACATTGTCAACTCACATTTCCATGCGGTGCCAAATGTGATTGGCCAGTTTCTACGCACATGCGGCACCAGTTGTGTCCTCTGTTCTGTTGTGGACGTGTTGTGGTTTGTAACACATCGTTGTCAATGTTGATGTAATGTGTGTGCCGCATTTTGGGGGAGTCGCCACTGCAGCTCTGATTTGGCTGCCCTTATCCCTTACATGCGGTGTGCCTCTGGGTTCTGTGCTTATGCAGTGCTGAGATGTTGCATACCTGTGTGCATTGGTCTCTTGAGTGGGAGTTGTGGGTCGGGGGCATGGTTTTCCGCAGATGTGCTATGCTTAATTGGGCATGTGTGCCATTGTGCCCATCTCCCCCCGTCCCCCCAGTCCCTGGTGGTTACTCACCCTGTTGCTGTTGTGTCCGGTCATGTTGAGCAGTGTCCGGTCCCCCAACTCCTGCCACCGCTCTCCCCACTGATGACTGTGGAGACCATTTCCTCCATCTCGTCCAGCTCCTCCTGTGGCGCTGGACTTCCACCTCCAGTCTGCATTGCTGCCTTCAGGTTGTTTGCGAGGTTCAGCTTGGTTTTGCGCTTCACATCATTCCAGCGCCTCTTGACCTCGTCCATTGTCCTCTTCAGCACTCCGACTGCATTCACCTTGTCCACGATGGTCTGCCATATTCCATTTTTATTTGCCAGTGACACAGTGGAGGTGACAAACAGTGATTGATGGTGTTCTATCACCTCCGTTATCAGGATCCTGTTTTCCTGTGGACTGAACCGCTTCTTCCTACTCTTCTTGTCCTTGTCCTTCCCTGACCCCGAGGTCCCTGGCTGTTCCTCCGTGGGGCTTGTGGGGTTCTGGTTGTCCTCTGTACTTGCTCCGGATGCCTCCATTGTGCTTCGCTGTTGTTTGGCTTTTGTCGGTGTGTTTTTTTTCTACTCTTATAGTGCATTTTCCCGCATGACGTGTGGGAATTGCAGGCCTGTGGCTGGTTTTCGCAGATTTTTGTATCGCGATTGGCGTCATCGCTACTATTTTTGCGTTGGGGTTTCGGGTTTTTGCGCCGTGGCGTTGATCTTAACGCGCTCATTTGACGCGTTATCGTGTGACTATCGCATGGTACCGCCGTGTTGTGAATTCCATGTTGACACGGAGTTGTTTTCCCGCGATGGACTGCGATGTGGAGGGTTGCGTTAAGCAACTTTTGCGGTAGTTATCACACGTTCTTGGGAATATGCCCATTTGTTAATGATGGTACAGCACCGTGAAGCAAGGGAGCCTAATATGTCACTGGTGTCAGATCAAGAACAGGCACATAACATTTTGCATCAGTGAGGTGTTCATTTAGCGTACATTTTTGTTACAGGAGTTTAACAATGGTCACTTCTGTAATGCCAGGCACAATGGCATACTTCATTGGCATATTCTTGAGACTTTGCATGGGGACTTCCTCTTGCACATACGGAACTTCTGCATCCCACTGCACCTGTGGTGCATGTTTCATTACCAGGTCTTCTAAGTCACACTATGCAGCTGTGGGACACATAATTTAATACATCATCACATGGCCACATGATGAAGAAGCGCAATAACATGGTGAGCCAAAAATGCTTGCACAGATGGGATTTCCAGCTCGGTTTAATGTTCTACACATTTGGGCACCTAACTAAAAATCCTGCAGGATATTGGGGGTTTGAATTTATGCAGGTCTTCAGAGTAAGATTCAGGATTTTTCTGACGTGGGGTAATTTGCCCTTCTTTCATGCAGCTTGGAACTTCACTGTGGACCAATAAACAGTTGATTGAGTCAGGTATGAGGCAATGTGGGTGCAGCTGTTTCGAATTAGTCCTGATGAGATTGAGTTAGCTATTATCTTAATGAGTTTGTAGTCACTGACCTCATGAACTTGCTCTAGTTGCATAATTCTTTAGGGTATAGGAAAAGGTATGGTCATCAATTGGGTTGATACGCGAAACAGCCTTTACAACGTAGGCATTAAGACTCAATACCTTTACCACGCATCATTTGCCATGCATGGCATGTGCAATCCAGTGTCTTTATCACACATGCCTTTACTATGCATATACATTTACCAGCCATGCCTTTACAGCGCAAGGTAAGTGTATTCAAGGAAACTATGTGTGTGTTTATATATCTATATCTATCTATCTATCTATCTATCTATCTATCTATCTTTCTATCTATCTATCTAGCTATCTATCTCTCTCTCTCTCTCTCTCTCTATATATATATATATATATATATATATATATATATATATATATATATGTATATTTATATATATATATGTATATATATATATATATATATATATATATATATATATATATATATGCACTGAAAAAACCACAGGTTTCAGGGACGTTATAGTTAGTTGGACATTTCACTCGTACAAAACCAGAGAAATTCGGCTGTTATAGTTAGTTGAGCTAACTATAACTCGATCCCCTGCAATGCACTGCTGATGACGTCACATATTACATCATTCATGACATGGTCAGTGACATCACTGATGACATCACTGATGACATCTCAAATGACATCACTGATGACATCCAGTGACTGTGTGTTTCTGTAAAGTTTAAATATGTTTTATATATATATATGCCAAGGTGTATTGAAGAATGAGTGGGTGTATGAGTGTCTGAATGGATGATTTAGTAGGTGCGTGACTGACTGTATAAGTGAGTGATTAAACGTGTCTTACTGAATGCATGGGTTAGTGACTAAACTGTGTGAATGTCTGTATCAGTCTGTCAGTTGGTATGTAAGCGGCTGCATGGATTGGTGAGTAGCAACATGAGTGTCTATATGGGTTATTGATTGGTTGTCTGAGTATCTGTACGGGTTTCTGAGTGTCTGTGTGGGTGGGTGGGGATGTGTGACTCTGTGCATAGATGTGTGAGTGGGTGATTCACTGGGTGTATGGGTTCAAGAGTGCAACTGTGAAGGGCTGTATGGGTGGGTGAGTGTGTGTATGGGTGTGTTGGTGAGTGAAGGGATGTCTCAGTGGTACATGTGTGAGTAACTACATATGTGAAAGGCAGTATATGTGAGTGTTGGAGTATATAAATGACTATATGTGTGAGTGAGTGATTGTGAGAGTGGCTGTATGGATGATTGTGAGCTTGTATCAGTGATTGTATAAGAGAGTAAGTATATGTTAGTATCTGTATGAATAAGTGAGGTGGTGTGTGTATAACTCATAGGTGAGTAAATGGGAGTGTGATTGATTCTTTGCATGACTGACTAGGTGTGTGAGTAACTCTATGGATGAGTGGCGGTGTGTGAGTGTCTGTATAGGTGTATGAGTGCATATGATAGTGCTGTATTGATGAGTGACTGCATGTATGAGTGGCTGTATGGGTGAATTAATGGATGTGTGTGTAGACCTAGGAATCAGTGAGTGGGTATGTAGTAACTGGTATTGGTGTGTCTATGGTTTCGAAAATGGTAGTCTGTATTTTAGAGTGGATATATCAAAGGTTCTATTAGGGCGTGAGGAGGCGCATCAGATTATCATGTGGATAATGTCATCAGTGATGTCATTTGAGATGTCATCAGTGATGTCACTGACCATGTCATGAATGATGTAATATGTGACGTCATCAGCAGTGCATTGCGGGGGCGCGAGTTATAGTTAGCTTAACTAACTATAACGGATGAATTTCTCTGGTTTTGTACGAGTGAAATGTCCAACTAACTATAACGTCCCTGAAACCTGTGTTTTTCAGTGAATTTCTAAGGTTTTTAAATGATAATTTCTAACTATAACGTCCCTGAAACCTATGGTTTTTCTGTGAATTTCAAAGGTTTTTAAATGCTAATTTCTAACTATAACGTCCCTGAAACCTATGGTTTTTAAAGTGAATTTCTAAGGTTTTTAAATGCTAATTTCTAACTATGCCTACAGAGGTAGGACATGTGCAGAAAGAGGAAGAAAGGCGCATAAAGAAGCAAGAGAAATGCAGAAAAAGGCAACAAAAGTCCAGAAAGACGAAGAAAAGTGCAGAAAGAAGCAAGAGATATGCAGAAAGATCCAACAGAGGTGCAGAAAGAGGCCTTGTTGCAAAGTCATCCTGTGCCCCCAACTTTTTGCCTGCTGATACTGGTGGTAACTGACTCTGACTAACCAGGCCCGGAGCCAGTGCTATGCTGAAAGACACTTAGAATACAGTGAAAACACCTACATACACTATGGTACACTATGGGTTGGGGTACCCCTGTGATTGGCATGACCTTCCCTGTAAGGCCCTAGTACATAATAGGGCAGGGGGATTAAAACTACCTCTAACTCAGAGTGGCTGAAAGAGGCAAGAGAAGTGCAGAAAGAAGCAACAGAGGTACAGAAAGAGGCAAGAGTGGTGCAGAAAGAGGGAAGAGAGGTGTGGAAAGAGGCAAGAGAGTTGCACAAAGAGGGAAGAGAGGTGCAGAAAGAGGCAGGAGAGGTGCATAAAGAAGCAACAGAGGTGCCGAAAGAGGCAAGAGAGGTGCAGAAAGAAGCAAGTGAAGTGCAGAAAGAGGCAACAGAGGTGCAGAAAGACGCAAGAGAGGTGCAGAAAAAAGCAAGAGAAGTGCAGAAAGAGGCAAGAGAATTGCTGAAAGAAGCAACAGAGGTTTAGAAAGAACCAAGAGAAGTGCAAAAACAGGCAAGTGAGGTGCAGAAAGAAGCAAGAGCAGTGCAGAAAGAACCAACAGAGGTGCAAAAAGAGGCAAGAGGGGTGCAGAAAGAGGCAAGAGAGGTACAGAAAGAGGCAAGAGAGGTGCAGAAACCGGCAAGAGAAGTGCAGAAAGAGGCAAGAGAATTGCTGAAAGAAGCAACAGAGGTGTAGAAAGAAGCAAAGAAAAGTGCAGAAAGAGGCACGTGAGATGCAGAAACAGGCAAGAAAGGTACAGAAAGAGGAAGACTAGTGCAGAAAAGAGACAACAGGGGTGCAGAAAGAAGCAAGACAGGTGCAGAAAGAAGCATGGAAAGTGCAGAATGAAGCAACAGGGGTGCAGAAAGAGGTAAGAGAAGTGCAGAAAGAAGCAACAAAGGTGCAGAAGGAGGCAAGAGAACTGCAGAAAGAGCAAGAGAGTTGCAGAAACAGGCAAAAGAGGTACAGAAAGAGGGAACAGAGGTGCAGACAGAGGCAGGAGAGGTGCAGAAACAGGTAAAAGGGGTGCAGAAAGGCAAGAGGGGTGCAGAAATTTGCAAGAGAGGTACAGAAAGAAGCAAGAGCAGTGCAAAAGAACCAACAGAGGTTCAAAAAGAGGCAAGTGAGGTGCAGAAAGAGGCAAGAGAACTGCAGAAAGAGGCAAGAGAGTTGCAGAAACAGGCAAAAGGGGTGCAGAAAGAGGGAACTGGTGGGCAGACTGAGGCAAGAGAGGTGCAGAAAGAGGGAAGAGGGGTGCATAAAAAGGCAAGAGGGATGCAGAAATTTGGAACAGAGGTGCAGGAAAAAGCCAGAGCAGTGCAGAAAGAACCAACAGAGGTGCAGAAAGAGGCAAGAGGGGTACAGAAAGGGGTAGGAGAGGTGCACAAAGAGGCAAGAGGGGTACAGAAAGAGGCAGGAGGGGTGCAGAAAGAGGAAGAGAACTGCAGAAAGAAGCAACAGAGGTGCTGAAAGAGGCTCGAAGGGTGCAGGAAGGGTGCAGGAAGAGACAAGACAGGTAAAGAAAGAAGGAACAGAGGTACAGAAAGAGGCAAAAGTGGTGCAGAAAGAGGAAAGAGAGGTATAGAAAGAGGCAAGAGACTTGCACACAGAGGGAAGAGGGGTGCAGAAACAGGCAAAAGGGGTGCAGAAAGAAGCAAGTGAGGTGCAGAAAGAGACAAGAGAGGTGCAGAAAGAAGCAAGAGAGTTACAGAAAGAGGCAAGTGAAGTGCAGAAGGAGGCAAGAGAACTGCAGAAAGAGGCAATAGAGGTACAGAAAGAGGCAAGTTAGGTGCAGAAAGAAGCAAGATAAGTGCAGAAAGAAGCAACAGAAGTTCAGAAAGAGGGAAGAGGGTGGAGAGAGAGGCAAGAGGGGTGCAGAAAGAAGCAAGACAGGTGCAGAAAGAAACAAAAGAAGTGCAGAAAGAAGGAACAGAGGTGCAGAAAGAGGCAAAAAGGGTACAGAAAGACGTAAGAGGGGTACAGAAAAAGGCAAGAGAGGTGCAGAAAGAGGGAAGAAGGGTGCAGAAAGAGGCAAGAGGGGTACAGAAAGAAGCAAATGAGGTGCAGAAAGAGTCAACAGACGTGCAGAAAGAGGGAAGAGAGGTGCAGAAAGTAGAAGAGATTTGCAGAAAGAGGCAAGAGAAATGCAGAAAAAGAAAGAAATGTGCAGAAAGAAGCAACAGAAATGCAGAAAGAGGCAAGAGAGGCACAGAAGGATGCAAGAGTGGCTTGCACACCATTAGTACCAATTTAACACCCACATTTAGCAATAAGTAACAGGTGACCATTCTAGGTTTGCAAAGGGCCTTCCACCACGCTGTAACACTTGTCGCTGCATTTTTGGTAACGTTTGAGCCGTTTGAGCTAGAAAGAAGGCTTTTTTTGTTCAAATTGCAGATTAGGGAGCAGAGGATGAATTATGTGGCTAAAGCAGAAAATGTATAATTGTGCGAAAATCGGTGCAGCCAAACAGTCGCATAATTCCAGTGGCCCTGCTCATACCTCTGACTAGGTCGACAAGTGCTCCTCAGTGATTCCTTCTTTTTTTGTCTCACTGAGTTTATAGTTGAGCTTCTATGGAAACGAGGAAGACTAAACCTGATGTTACCACTCCACAACACAGACTACCATACCACATAATTACTCTCCATAACACATAATCCCACTCTACATAATTCCTATACACTAAATACCACATACTTTCTATCCACATAATTTCACTGCACAACATACCATATAATTCCACTACACACAACATATATCCACTCCACTCCAAAAAACTTTAGTAAAAAACATTTACATTTACAACGCCAATAGCTCTAATTCTCGCAAATGCGAAACCTATTACATTGCAAACACTTCTTTAACTAGTAGTCGCGTTTGCATAGTGGTGGAGAAAGGGTGCTGGGCCTCCGACCAGCGCTCAGGAATTCCACTGCGTAGGACTTACAGGAGGTACCAGGAGGGCTTCTTGGCCCCCAAAGTCCCTCATGAGTAAATTGGACTTCATCCCCATCCCGTAGTCTGCCAGGAGGCGCGTTTGCAGAGTGGTGGAGAAAGGGGGGCATGGCCTCCGAAGACATCTTAGCAATCCCACTATGTGGGACTTACTGGAGGTAACAAGAGGGGTAGTTGGCTGCCAAGGACATCCTTGGGGGCCAACTACCCCTCCTATTACCTCCAGTGAGTCTCACACAGCAGGATTGCTAAGTTCTCATAGCAGACCACGCCCCATTTGCCCACCACTCTGCAAACGCGCTCCCTGGCATGCTCTTGGATGAGGATTGAAGTCCCCTTCGCTGCTGGGGTCCTTTAGGGGCCAACTAGCCTACCTCTTACCTCCAGTAAGCCCCACACAGTGGGATTGGTGAGAGGTGGACAAAGGCCACGCCCCCTCTCCCCACCACTCTGCAAACACACCTCCTGGCACGTTCTAAGTTGGGGTATTAAGTCCACTTCATTCCTGAGGGTCCCTGGGGGCCAACTAGCCCACCAGGTACCTCCAGTAAGCGCCACACACCTGGATTGCTGAGAGTGGTCCAAGGCCACGCCCCCTTTTTACACCACTCTGCAAACGCGGCTCCTGGTGCACTGCTGCTTGGGGGATGAAGTCCACTTGTGTCCTGAGGTCCTCAGGACACAAGAGGACCTCATCGCCCCACCAGCATCGCCCAAAGGGGCATGTTTGAAGAGTGGTGTAAAAAGGGGCGTGGCCTCGGACCACCTCTATGCAATCCAGCAGTGTGGCACCTGGTGGGCTAGTTAGCCCCCAGGGACCCTCAGTATTCAAGGGGGACTTAATTCCCCAACTTAGAATTCGCCAGGGGGCGCGTTTGCAGAGTGGTGCAGGGAGGGGGCGGGGCCTCCGGTGACATGCCAGCTTTTTTTAATATACTTTTAGAAGGGGGGCTGTGTGGCCCCCCTTCTTTTAGTATTTTTGGGGCCCTGGGGACCCCATACCCCAAGGCCTGACCCTTTTTAAAAAAAATAAAAATAAAAAAAAGGGAAGGGGGCCTATTTCGGCCCCGGGGACCCCATCCCCCGGGGCATAGCCTCTTCTTAAAAAAAAATATTTATAGGGAAGCGGGGTCATGTGGCCCCCCTTTCCTGGGCAAATATTGGCCCTGGGGACCCCATCCCCCGGGGCTTGGGCATTATTTAACTTCCTTTTTTTAAAATAAAGGGAGGGGGGCTGCGTGGCCCCCCTCCCGGGCTACTCTGGCCCCGGGGACCCCATCCCCCGGGGCCGGCCCTTAGCGTTAGGGACCGTGGGGGGAGCCCCAATGCCCCCACGGTCCCTGCCGGCTCCCCGCCTCCTGCGGGAGCTGGCATTGCTTTTGGGCAAGGGGAGCTGCTGACATGCAGCTCCCCTTGCCCAAAAGTGTTGTGCCCTGTGACATGGGCTGAGCAGCAGGAAGGCTGCTCCTGGTGGGGTTTGCTGTTACATGGAACTAAGGGCTTGACTACTGGCTAACCTACATCTACATCACCTGTTTACCTGGACTACCTGTCTAATGTACTTATATACCATCTGGATGTACTTGAACCAGCTACAGAATAAAGGTACATATGAACTCTTCTTGGCTACCTGCGTCTACTTGTGTCACAGGGCACAACATTATTTTGGCGACGAGCGAGAGTTGGAGACTTTCCCACTTGCCTACTAATCTCCACAATTGGTCAAGGAAGCAGAAGATGACATCTTTAACGAGTCCAGAGGGTGAGAAGGAGCCACAAGTCTTACTAGCGCAGACAACTAAGAAACGACGCTACATCAAGCATACAAGAGGCAACACGACAAGCAACACAAGAGGAATCATCGCAACAAAGAATCTGGTACAGGATACTCAGCAACCCCACCAGTGTCCTGTACAACGGACAGCCTCAACGAAAGCATTCGGTACTGTGTGTTTGCCATTAGACCTGCGCAATCAAGGGAAGATTGCTCTTTAGTAATGACTTTCAACTTGTACAAACTGTGCTTGTATGCAGCACATGTCAAGATTTTGGTAATGACTTTCAACGTGTACAAACTGTGCTTGGATGCAGCACATGTCAAGATTTGTCCTGCGCAAAGTCTGTCTGCTGCATGATGTTGGCGCTACTTTGGAGGTGCCAGGAAATGGATTTTACCTGCTACATGCATCTAAATTGGAGCAGAGATCCCTACTGTCAGTTGTGGACGAGCTCAACGCTGACATTTCACACGAGGGTGAGCTGTGCACATTTCACAGATACTTCCATCTAGCTATGACAGAGTGGTACCGGGTGGCGGAGTGTGTTTGGTGCCACACAGATGATTTTTTTTCTCTCTTGGGCATTGATTTTTGGTCTACTTTGAGACCTCATCTCTGCAACCGCCGCTTTCAAATTTAAATTACAGCTCGCGCACCTTACCTGGTCCGTGGCGTCACGCGGAGCTGTGGAGTTTTCTGTGACGTCCTCCGGAGTCTTCACTGCCTGATAATGGGCGCTTTGCACATAGAGCGTGCCATGAGCCACCCGGCACGGCGTGAGACAGAGTGGCGCCATCTTGGGGTTGGCATTCACCCATGTGAATTGTTTAAACACCAACCACGTAAAATGCCAACCACGTCTCAATTTACATTACGTTTTCTTCTGTGGTGCGGCATTGGTTGCCTCGAGTCTTCACATCGTTGCCACTATCGGTTTTCCTATGTTTTCCTGCAGGGTCATCCCATGATCCCTGTGTTCGGGTTGATCATCTTACAGAGGACAATGGATGCAGTTTTCGACACCGGTGGTGAGTGAAAGTTTTTTTTTTTTCTCCTATTGACTTCCATCCGGTGACAGTTTCTATTTGTCTTGTTCCTATTCAACACATGGACTTTAGAAAGAGTAATATGAAGAAATTACCATATTCGATATTGGCAAATCTCAATTGTGAGGCTTATCGCAGCAGCAGTGACCTTAAATCAAGAACAGTGACTTGGTTTTTTTTCTTGGAGGAGGCACTCTTTTTTTTTGTTTTTGATCAGGTGCGGCGTGAAAATGTTCTAAACTGTGGTGTTTGATTTTTTTTTGTATTCTCTGCCATGTGTTATGCTGCCTTTTAGTGCCGAGTTGGAATGTGACGATTATGTAGTAGAAATGAATCATCAGTCCACGTCTGCTGCTTACATTTAACCAAAATATAGCATGATCCGGGTGAGAGATCGCTCACCGGCGTAGTTTCTGGTTTTACCTTTTACTACAGTATTGGTTTTGCTTTGCTAGTACAATGTGTTTGTATTGTTTAGTATCCATGCTTGAGGGATTTAGTCTACAGTTCACATGTGCCAGCTTCCACAGTTTAGGTTTTCATGCCCAAAGGACGACCTTATCTAGTTTATTTTAGTGGGCAGCTGCACTACATTCTCCCTTACATTAGGGAAGGGCATGGGTTTGGGAACGAGTCCCTTCCTCATAAAGCGTTACACGCGGCCCCTACACAGGGGTGGGTTAATATGAGTTCCTTTCTCATTAAGCATTACACGCGGCCCCTACACAGGGGTGGGTTCATGGGTATGGTTCCCATTTACAGTTGTTCGATTTGTTCTATGTGGTAACCCTGACACGGGGTATGTTGATTGGGTCTCTACCAATTAACATAACATTTAACCCTTACACTGGGTTGGTTTTGGTTCATGGGTACGATTCCCATTAGCAGTTGTTCGTTTGGTAACCCTTACGCGGGGTATGTTTATGGCGTTTTCTCAAATTAACAGTTCATGTAACCCTTAAACTGGGTTGGTTTTGGTTTATGGGTACGGTTCCCCTACACAGGGTGTGTTTTCATGGTTTATGGTCCCATATACATGGTTAAAGTCTTAGACCCTTACAGGTGGGTGGACTTTATGGGTCGCAATCCCAAGTGTTTGTACCTCTTATGAGGGGTGAAAGATTGGTTTTTAGCTTCATCTTCACAGTATGTATGTAAGTTTCCTTACGTGAGGAATCTTGTCTATTCATGTGTTCCCTTGCAGTAGGGATCGAAGTTGTGGGGTGTGTTTTTGCTCTTTGCAATTCGCAATGAAGTTTTCTCATTATATTTATTGGGAGAGGATGGGTTATGTTACTCAATTTTTTGGTTGTAAGCTATCCATTCTTTCTATTTCTAATGGCTCTGACCCTCTCGTGATGTTTACTTTATTGCACATCCCTGGGTTTTGAACTGTTTATTACATTTGTAATTCTTTCTGTTTCTAATGCCTCTGACCCTCTCGTGATGTTTACATTATTGCACATCCCTGGGTTTTGAACTGTTTATTGCATTTGTAATTTTTCTTGTGTATAGTTTCTCTCAATCTTTTTCTGTATTTGCTATTTTCATTTTTCATTTTAAAAGGAGGGGGATGTGTTATGCCCTGCATAGTTTACTTATATCTTGTAGTTTATCAATCTTCCTGCTGCTCAGCCAGTGTGTATGTTTACTGTAGAATGTTGGGGATTCAGTGATGCACGGAATGTTGGGTGTCTGTGTGAGTGAGGAATGAGTTAGAGATGGGCTGAGCAGCAGGCAGGCTGCTCCTGGTGGGGTTTGCTGTTACATGGAACTAAGGGCTTGACTACTGGCTAACCTACATCTACATCACCTGTTTACCTGGACTACCTGTCTAATGTACTTATATACCATCTGGATGTACTTGAACCAGCTACAGAATAAAGGTACATATGAACTCTTCTTCGCTACCTGTGTATACTTGTGTCACAGGGCACAACAAAAAGCAATTCTGCTTTGCTTCATTGAAGCGAGAGCAGGTTTCCTGCTTTCGCTTCAACGAAGCAAAGCAGAGTTTGCTATGACAGGGCGGGAGCCGTGCTCCCGCCCTACCATAGCAAACAGCAATGTCCCGGGGGTGGGCACCCCGGGACATTGCAGGAGCTGGCCCTGGGGGGTGGCGGTCCCCAAGGCCATCAAGGGCTGCAGGAGGAGGGCCGCGTGGCCCCCCTCCCAACATATGCAAAGCCCCAGGGAGGTGGTGGTCTCCGGGGCCTGGGGGTCCGCAACGGACCCCCGCACTTCAATTATGTAGGTGGTGGTCCCCGGGGAAGTGTGGGGGAGCTCAAGCCCCCACGCTAATTATTTTTCATTGCCCTGGGGAGGTGGTGGTCCCCGGGGCTTGGGGGTCCCGCGAGGCCCCCCACACCCTTATTTGAAGAAAGCCCCTGGGAGGTGGCGGTCCCCGGGGCTTGGGGGGGCCCGTGAGGCCCCCTCACCAATATTTAAATTATGCCACGGGGAGGTGGCGGTCCCTGGGGCTGCGGGGGGGGCTGCATGCCCCCGCACAATATGGATAAAGCCCCAGGGAGGTGGCAGTCCCTGGGGCTCCAGGGGCCTCTGCATACATTATAAATATTGCCCCCGGGACCTGGCCCACCCGGGGGCTTAAGTACAACGAAGCGCGGGAGTCCGCGCTTCATTTTATTTTTATTTTTTGGGACGGATTCGCACACCCAGCTCAAATTCAGCTGTTTAAAAAAGAAATGCTTTTTTTGGGCCTGGGGGTCCTTGTGGGACCCCCTGAACAGGCCTAGGGGGTCAGGGTGTTTGTACCCTGCCCCCTTTTCTTGTTTTTCATCTTTTATTCACCATTTTTCTTGTGACTCGGTTACCGAGTCACAAGATGGCTGCCAACACTTCCTGGTTTGGAGTGTTGACAGCCAATCAGAGTGACGCTCGTGCCCGGGAGGGTTCGCAAATCCTCCTCGATGCTCAGATATCGCTATTTTTATATTTTGAATTTCTCAGGAACTACTGAACGGATTTACACCATTTTAAAAAAAGCTCGCTTTCTAGACCAAGACCTACATTTTTGCCAAATTTGGTGTAATTCCGTTCAGCAGTTCGGGCTGTAGCTTTCACTAAAGTTTCCTATGTAAATTAACATGGAGAAAATGCGTTTTGGGACCTACCCTTTTTCGTGGCCCCCGCTTGATGAATCACCCCGAAACTTTCAAGACAGGAGCTGACCGGAGCGCCCCATTAGTTTTGAAAATTTCGCGAAGATTCGTCAAACAGCACCAAAGATATTGGCAAATCAAAAAACGTTTTTCCTATGGAAACTAGGTCCTAACTATAACTACCTACTGGCGACCACCAGTAGGTAATATATATATATATATATATATATATATATATATATATATTATATATATATATATATATATATATATATATTCACTGAAAAAACCATAGGTTTTAGGGACAGTTATAGTTACTTGGACATTGCACTCGTACAAAACCCATGAAATTCCCCTGTTATAGTTAGTTCAGCTAACTATAACTCGCGCCCCGCAATGCACTGCTGATGACGTCACATATTACATCACTCATGACATGGTCAGTGACATCACTGATGACATCACTCATGACATCTCAAATGACATCACTGATGACATCACTGATGACATCATCCAGTGACTGTGTGTTTCTGTAAAGTTTAAATATTTTTAATATATATAGGGAAAGGCGTATTGAAGAATGAGTGGGTGTATAAGTGTCTGAATGGATGATTTACTAGGTGCGTGACTAACTCTATAAGTGAGTGATTAAACGTATCTTACTGAATGCATGGGTTAGTGACTAAACTGTGTGAATGTCTGTATCCGTCTGTCTGTTGCTGTGTAAGTGGCCGCATGGGTTTGTGAATAGCTACATGAGTGTCTATATGAGTTATTGATTGGTTGTCTGAGTATCTGTATGGGTGCCTGAGTGTTTGTGTGGGTGGGGTGTGTGCGACTCTGTGCATAGATGTGTGAGTGGGTGATTCACTGGGTGGATGGTTTCAAGAGTGCATCTGTGATAGACTGTATGGGTGGGTAAGTGTGTGTAAGAGTGTGTTAGTGAGTGAATGTATGTCCCAGTGGTACATGTGTGAGTAACTACATATGTAAAAGGCAGTATATATGTGTGTTAGAGTATATAAATAGCTATAAGCGAGAGTGTGTGATTGTGAGAGTGACTGTATGGATGAGTGTGTGCTTGTATCAGTGATTGTATAAGAGCGTAAGAATGTGCTAGTATTTGTATGAGTAAGTGAGCTGGTGTGTGTATAATTGTATAGGTGAGTAAATGGCAGTGTGTTTAATTATTTGCATGACTGACTAGGTGTGTGAGTACCTCTATGGATGAGTTGCATTGTGTGAGTGTTTATTTAGGTGTATGAGTGCATATGATAGTCCTGTACTGAGTGACTGTAAGTATGAGTCACTGTACGGGTGAGTGAGTAGATGTGTGTGGGTAGACCTAAGAATCAGTGAGTGGGTATGTACTTATTGGTATTGGAGTGTGTATGGTTTTTAGAATGGCAGTCTGTAATTTAGAGTGGGTGTATCAAAAGTTATATTAGGGTGTGAGAAGATGCATTAAATTCTCACATGGTTGATGTAATCAGTGATGTCATTTGAGATGTCATCAGTGATGTCATCAGTGATGTCACTGACCATGTCATGAGTGATGTAATATGTGACGTCATCAGCAGTGCATTGCGGGGCGCGAGTTATAGTTAGCTGAACTAACTATAACAGGGGAATTTCATGGGTTTTGTACGAGTGCAATGTCCAAGTAACTATAACTGTCCCTAAAACCTATGGTTTTTTCAGTGAATTTGTAAGGTTTTTTAAATGCTAATTTCTAACTATAACGTGCCTGAAACCTATGGTTTTTTCAGTGAATTTCAAAGGTTTTTTAAATGCTAATTTCTAACT
The DNA here is from genome assembly GCA_963921515.1 of Calotriton arnoldi. Classification (NCBI taxonomy): domain Eukaryota; kingdom Metazoa; phylum Chordata; class Amphibia; order Caudata; family Salamandridae; genus Calotriton; species Calotriton arnoldi. The sequence continues at coordinate 231,296 of CAWUFW010014923.1, forward strand.
ATAACATGTCTGAAACCTATGGTTTTTTCAGTGAATTTCAAAGGTTTTTTAAATGCTAATTCCTAACTATAACATGTCTGAAACCTACGGTTTTTTAAGTGAATTTCAAAGGTTTTGTAAATGACAATTTTTAAATGTATTAATTGTTATATTTATTTTTTTCATACTGATTTACTAAATTTTTAGAAACCATTTTTTTTACATATTTTATTTTTTAAATTACATTGTAATTACATTATACATTACATTACAAAAAATACTTTCTCAGAATGAATTACTTTAGTTTAAATACTTTGCACATAGGCAATAGACTTTTAAGTACAGTAGTTACAGTTGTTGCAATGGGCAACACATTTTCAAACACAATGCAACATTCAGCTCAATGTGAATTTCTAGTTAAATGCAATTAGTTACTTTATGGATTACTTTTCTAACCACAGGACTGGATCCTAGATTCAGTCCTGGGACATCTCCTGTAAACAGTTGAGTAAAAGCGTTTTGGTTACAGTAGTGATTTTTAAGGAATATTATTGTATTTTAAAAGTTGACACTTAGAAACTTTTTCTCATAGAATCACCAATGTTATCCTATGGTAGGAAATTCACTTAGCAGGTAAAAACTGTTATCGTTACTTTTTCTTACTGAGTGTTGGATCCTGGATCCAGCACTGGTGCATCTCCTGTAAACAGTTGAAAGAATGCGTTTAAGTCATACAGGCGATTTTTAAGGAATATTTGTAGTTTGTGAAAATCGACACTTTGAAACTTTTCTGCTGAAAACCAGACAATGGATTCCTATGGAAGAAAATATAAGTTACTGGTAAGTACGGTTAAAATTACTTTTTAGGGTCAGTGCTGGGCTAAAAGATGCAGCACTGGGTTCTCTCCTGATAACAGGTGAGTAAATTGGAATTCGTACTTTGGTTGATTTTAGAGGAATATTATAAAGTTCCAAAACTCCACACTTAGAAGAATTTCCAAGTGAAACCAGTCAATGTTAGCCTATGAAGGAAATTCAAGTTACCGGTAAGTACGGTTAAAATTACTTTTCAGGACCAGTACTGGGCTGAAAGATGCAGCACTGAGGTCTCTCCTGATAACAGGTGAGTAAATCAGAATTCGGATTTCGGCTGATTTTAGGGGAATATTTGTATGTTTCAAAAATCAACACTTAGAAACTTTTTCAGCAAAAAGCAGGCAATGATATCCTATGGAAGGAAATTCAAGTTACTGGTAAGTACGGTTAAAATTACTTTTGAGGATCAGTACTGGGCTGAAAGATGCAGCACTGAGGTCTCTCCTGATAACAGGTGAGTAAATCGGAATTCGTATTTCGGCTGATTTTAGAGGAATATTTTAAAGTTCCAAAACTCCACACTTAGAAGAATTTCCAAGTGAAACCAGTCAATGTTAGCCTATGAAGGAAATTCAAGTTACCGGTAAGTACGGTTAAAATTACTTTTCAGGACCAGTACTGGGCTGAAAGATGCAGCACTGAGGTCTCTCCTGATAACAGGTGAGTAAATCAGAATTCGGATTTCGGCTGATTTTAGAGGACTATTTGTATGTTTCAAAAATCAACACTTAGAAACTTTTTCAGCAAAAAGCAGGCAATGATATCCTATGGAAGGAAATTCAAGTTACTGGTAAGTACGGTTAAAATTACTTTTGAGGATCAGTACTGGGCTGAAAGATGCAGCACTGAGGTCTCTCCTGATAACAGGTGAGTAAATCGGAATTCGTATTTCGGCTGATTTTAGAGGAATATTTTTAAGTTCCAAAACTCCACACTTAGAAGAATTTCCAAGTGAAACCAGTCAATGTTAGCCTATGGAAGGAAATTCAAGTTACTGGTAAGTACGGTTAAAATTACTTTTCAGGACCAGTACTGGGCTGAAAGATACAGCACTGAGGTCTCTCGTGATAACAGGTGAGTAAATCGGAATTCGTATTTCGGCTGATTTTAGAGGAATATTTGTATGTTTCAAAAATCAACACAGCAACTTTTTCAGCAAAAAGCAGGCAATGATATCCTATGGAAGGAAATTCAAGTTACTGGTAAGTACGGTTAAAATTACTTTTCAAGATTAGTACTGGGCTGAAAGATGCAGCACTGAGGTCTCTCCTGATAACAGGTGAGTAAATCAGAATTCGTAGTTCGGCAGATTTTAGAGGAATATTTGCACAATGGTGAAGGGAGGGGGCGGGGCCTGAGGTGACATCTGTGCAAACGTGCCCCGTGGCGCATTTTAAGTTGGGGGATTAAGTGCCCTTGAATCATGAGGGTCCCTAGGGGCCAACTAGCCCACCAGGAACCTCCAGTATGCGCCAGGGGGCTGCGTTGTAGAGACGTGTAGAGAGGCCACACCCCTTTTTACACCTCTCTGCAACGCAGCTCTGTGGCACTTTCTGGATATACCTGTTGGGCTCGTTGGCCCCCAGGGACCCTCAGGATTGAAGGGGATTTAATTCCCCATCTTAAAACGCGCCACGGCGCCTGTTTGCACACATGTCACCTCAGGCCCCGCCCCCTCCCTTCACCACTGTGCAAACGCGCCCGTGGGGCGTTTTAAGTCGGGGATTAACTCCCTTGAATACTGAGGGTCCCTGGGGTGCAACTAGCCCACCAGCTACCTCCATTAAGCGCCACAGAGCTGCGTTGCAGAGAGGTGTAAAGGGGCGTGGCCTCTGTACACCTCTCTGCAAGGCAGCCCCTGGCGCATACTGGAGGTTCCTGGTGGGCTAGTTGGCCCCCAGGGACCCCCAGTATTCAAGGGGAATTACTTCCCTTCTTAAAACGCGTCAGGGGGCGCGTTTGCAGAGTACTGCAGGGAGGGGGCGGGGCCTCCGGCACAATGCCGTTTTTTTTTTTTTTATGGGAGGGGGCTGCGTGGCCCCCTTCCCTCGGCCACTTTTGGCCCTGGGGACCCCATCCCCGGGGCCTGAGCATTTTTTTTTTGTTTTATTTTTTTTAAAACGGGAAGGGGCCGCGTGGCCCCCTTCCCTGGGCCTCTATTGGCCCCAGGGACCCCATCCCCGGGGCATGCCCTCTTTTTTAAATAAAAAAATGGAGGGGGCTGCGTGGCCCCCTCCTCAGGCCATTTAAGGCCCGGGGACCCCATCCCCGGGGCCGGCCTTGCCCTTATTTTTTTATTTTATTTTATTTTTTTATTTGGGGAGGGGGCTGCGTGGCCCCCTCCCGGCCACTTATGGCCCCAGGGACCCCATCCCCCGGGGCCTGGCCTCTGGTTGGGGACTGTGTGGGGGTCCCCAATTCCCCCACAGTCCCAGCCGGCTCCCCGCCTCCTGCGCGAGCCGGCATTGCTTTTCCACATGGGGAACAGCTAACATGCTGCTCCCCATGTGGAAAAGCAATTGGTTTGCATTTTGAAAGAGAGGCAGGTTTCCTGCTCTCTCTTTCAAAATGCAAACCAAGTTTGCTATGACAGGACGGGAGCCGCGAGGCTCCCGTCCTGTCATAGCAAACAGCAGTGTCCCGGGGTAGGCACCCGGGACACTGCAGGAGCCGGCCCTGGGGGTGGCGGTCCCCAGGGCCATCAAGGGCTCCAGGGGGGCCACGCGGCCCCCTCCCTACATTTTGATAGCCCCGGGGAGGTGGTGGTCCCCGGGGCTTGGGGGTCCAAAACGGACCCCCATTTTCAATTTTCTTAGTGCCCCGGGAGGTGGTGGTCCCGGGCGTGTGGGGGCTGGAGCCCCCCACACAGGATTTAAAAAAAAAAAAGCCCCGGGAGGTGGCGGTCCCGGGGCTGCGGGAGGGCTCAGAGCCCTCCCGCACCATTTATGATAAAGCCCCGGGGGTGGTGGTCCCCGGGGCTGAGGGCCCTTAGAGGCCCCCATACATAAAATAAACCCCCCAGCATGCCCCCGGGACTTGGCCCACCCGGGGCAAATTTACATCGAGCGCGGGAGACCGCGCTTCTATTTATTTAATTTTTTCGGCAGGATTCGCGCTCCCTGAGCGCATCCTGCCGATTTTTTTTTTTTTTTTTTAAATGCTTTTTTTTGCCCAGGGGGTCCTTGTGGGACCCCCTGAGCAGACCTAGGGGGTCAGGGTGTTTCTACCCTGCCCCCTTTGTGCGTTTTGCACACTTTTTTTTACAGCTTTCTTGTTCCTCGGTTCTACCGAGGAACAAGATGGCTGCCAACACTTCCTGGTTTGGAGTGTTGACAGCCAATTAGCAGACAACTCGTGATCGGGAGGGTGCGCGGATCCTCCGTGCCCATAGATATATATGTACTTTTACTTTTGATTTTCTCAGCAACTACTGAACGGATTTACACCATTTAACAAAAGGGTTCTTTCTGAACCAAGAACTACCTCTTTGCCAAATTTGGTGTAATTCCGTTCAGCAGTTCGGGCTGTAGCCGTGTCTAAAGTTTCCTATGGAAAAATGAATGGGGAAAACGCGTTTTGGGACCCCCTTTTTCTCGGCCACCGCTAACGAATCACCCCGAGACTTTCAGGGTAGGAGCGGACCGGAGCGCCCCACAAAGTTTGAAAATTTCGCGAAGATACGTCAACCGGCAAGAGAGTTATTTCAAATAGAATGTCGCGGATTTCCTATGGATAATAGGTCCTAACTATAACTATCTACTGGCGACCGCCAGTAGATAATATACATATATATATATTCACTGAAAAAACCATAGGTTTCAGGGGCGTTATAGTTAGTTGGACATTTCACTCGTACAAAACCATAGAAATTCCCCCGTTATAGTTAGTTCAGCTAACTATAACTCGCGCGCTCCGCAATGCACTGCTGATGACGTCACATATTACATCACTCATGACATGGTCAGTGACATCACTCATGACATCACTGATGACATCTCAAATGACATCACTGATGACATCACTGATGACATCATCCTTGTGATAGAGTGGCAGACCTCATCTCACCCTAATATAACCTTTGATACACACACTCAAAAATACAAACTAACATTTTCAAAACAATGGACATACCAATACCAGTTACAACACACCTATTTAGTAATTCCAAGATCTACACACACATCCACTCATTCACCAACAGTCCCTATACAGTCACTCATACATGTACTCACTCATCATATGTACTCATACACCTATACATCCTGTTACACACCGCAACTCATCCATATAGTTACTCACACACATAGTCACACATGCAAACAAAGTATCAAACATCCATTTACTTGCATATAGAGTTATACACACACTACCACACTTACTTCTACAGAAACTTACACATACTTACTCTCTTAAACAATCACTTATAGAAACACCTACTTATTTGTACAGGAACTCTTCCAATCTCTCACTCTCACATATACTCACTTATATACACCAATACTCACATATACTAGTTTAAAACATATGTAGTTACTCATAAAGACACTATTGAGACAGTCATTCACTCACTAACACACCCATACACATACTCATCCACCTATACAGTCCTGCACACATGCTGTCTTCAACACATACAAACAGTGAGTCACCCATTCATGCATCTATGCACTAAGTAATACCCCCAACCGAACCATACAGACACTCAGACACTCATACTGATACTCAAAAAACCAACTAATAACCCATATAGACACTCATGTAGCTACTCACCAACCCATGCAGCCACTTATACACAAAGTGAGAGACTGATACAGATATTTTCATATTTAAACATTACTCACTAACCCATGTATTCAGTAAGTTACACTTAGTCAGTTATACAATCAATTTTACAAAACAAAATCATCCATTTAGACACTTATATACCCATTTATTCTTCCATCGACCTTGAAATATACATATATAAAACATATTTAATTTTCAGAAAAACACACATTCACAAGGATGATGTCATCAGTGATGTCATTTGAGATGTCATCAGTGATGTCATGAGTGATGTCACTGACCATGTCATGAGTGATGTAATATGTGACGTCATCAGCAGTGCATTGCGGGCGCGCGAGTTATAGTTAGCTGAACTAACTATAACGGGGGAATTTCTATGGTTTTGTACGAGTGAAATGTCCAACTAACTATAACGCCCCTGAAACCTATGGTTTTTTCAGTGAATTTCTAAGGTTTTTTAAATGCTAATTTCTATCTATAACGTGCCTGAAACCTATGGTTTTTTCAGTGAATTTCTAAGGTTTTTTAAATGCTAATTTCTAACTATAACGTGCCTGAAACCTATGGTTTTTTCAGTGAATATATATATATTTATTATATTATGTATACATGTGAAAATGTCTCGGTCCCCTGTTTGCCTTGGTGGCACGGAAAAAATGGGTGGAACTGACGTCAGCACGCCGACGAGGTTCTCTTATGGCTCCGATGACGTCATACGGTGTCGTGAGCGGAGCCGTACTATTATGACGTCCTCATTGACGTGGGAGAGCTAGGAAAGAATTTCCGTGGAATGCTGGTGCAGGGGATATTCACCAAGTGTTCAGGCTAGTCCTTTGGGAGCAACTGTTTATGTTGCCACTCCAGAAACTGAAACCAGTGATCCGAGGGCAGGGGCCCTGCAGATGGCACACGAGGTGGGGTGCCCAGTCGTGTGCACCGGCGGGGCAGTGAAGTGACAAGCACCACAACCCACAAAAAAGGTAACAAGGGCACTGAATAACACAGGATCTTCTCTTTGTATCTGGCAGGAACAACGAAGTTAAAATGCCCTAGTACCAAAATGTAGAATTAGTGCTACAACGGTCTTCAAGAGGACCTGCGATGCCGCTTCTGCCTCCCGTACCCTGGAGGTGGCACATGGGTCACGCGGTACGGTCATACTGCGGTGGGACGCACACTCGTTGACCTCTCATGGCACTGCTCCACACTTCAGGGAGGACGCTTTCCATTAGCAATGTTTTCTGATGACATGTCGCGCCGGCCCCGTCCAACAACAGAACTCCTTTAGATCCAAACAGACTCTTCCACTCTCTCACCGGAAGTGAAACCAGGCCACGCGGACACTTTTACAATACAACAGCCGGGAATGCACTTTTCGGTAAAAAAAACACATCCCTTCCTCCTAATTAATCAAATAAACGTCTCACTGAAGAACAGGGGCCAGCTTCGATCGGTAAACAGCCGTTACAACGACTTTTTTACTTTGCAATACCATTACAACGCATGCATTACCACGCATGCGTTGTACATCACGAAGTCATTACTACGCATTTTTTTAGAACGCATGGTCATTTACCACGCATGAATTTTGTTGTAAAGGTATGTATGGTAAATGACCATGCGTTCTAACAAACATGTAGACGATCCATGTCGTTGTAAGGAAACAGAGGCTGTTCCGTTTCCTCACAACGACGTGCACTGCCCCTCAGAGACGACGTGAAGCAGAGGAGAGAGGAACCACGAGGAGTGAGAGGTAAGGGGGATTGGGCATGGGGTGGGGGTTTCTTTTCTAGGGTTTAGGGTAGTGCAGTGGTGTTTGGGTGGTGTAGGGGGTCATGCTGGGGGTAGTGTTTTAGGGTTTAGGATAGTGCAGTGGTGTTTGGGTAGTGTAGGGGGTCGTGCTGGGGGTAGTGTTTTAGGGTTTAGGGTAGTGCAGTAGTGTAGGGGGTCGTGCTGGGGGTAGTGTTTTAGGCTTTAGGGTAGTGCAGTGGTGTATGGGTAGTGTAGGGGGTTGTGCTGGGTTAGTGTTTTAGGGTTTAGGGTAGTGCAGTGGTGTTTGAGTAGTATAGGGGGTCATGCTGGTGGTAGTGTTTTAGGGTTTAGGGTAGTGCAGTGGTGTTTGTGTAGTGTAGGGGGTCATGCTTGGGGTAGTGTTTTATGGTTTAGGGTAGTGCAGTGGTGTTTGGGTAGTGTAGGGGGTCGTGCTGGGGGTAGATTTAGGGTTTAGGGTAGTGCAGTGGTGTTTGTGTAGTGTAGGGGGTTGTGAGGGGGTAGTGTTTTAGGGTTTATGTTAGTGCAGTGGTGTTTGTGTAGTGTACGGGGGTAGTGCTGGGGGTAGTGTTTTAAGGTTTAGGGTAGTGCAGTGGTGTTTGGGTAGTGTAGGGGTTCATGCTGGGGGTAGTGTTTTAGGGTTTAGGGTATGGCAGTGGTGTTTGGGTAGTGTAGGGGGTCGTGCTGGGGGTCGATTTAGGGTTTAGGGTAGTGTAGGGGTAGTGCTGGGGTCGTGTTTTAGGGTTTAGGGTAGTGCAGTGGTGTTTGTGTAGTGTACGGGGTAGTGCTGGGGGTAGTGTTTTAAGGTTTAGGGTAGTGCAGTGGTGTTTGGGTAGTGTAGGGGTTCATGCTGGGGGTAGTGTTTTAGGGTTTAGGGTATGGCAGTGGTGTTTGGGTAGTGTAGGGGTCGTGCTGGGGGTCGATTTAGGGTTTAGGGTAGTGCAGTGGTGTTTGTGTTGTGAGGGGGTCGTGCTGGGGGTAGTGTTTTAGGGTTTAGAGTAATGCAGTGGTGTTTGTATAGTGTAGGGGGTTTAGGGTAGTGCAGTGGTGTTTGTGTAGTGTAGGGGGTCATGCTGGGGGTTGTGTTTTAGGGTTTAGGGTAGGGCAGTGGTGTTTGTGTAGTGTAGGGGTAGTGTTTTAGGGTTTAGGGTAGTGCAGTGGTGTTTGTGTAGTGTAGGGGTCATGCTGTGGGTAGTGTTTTAGGGTTTAGGGTAGTGCAGTTGTGTTTGTGTAGTGTACGGGGTCGTGTTTTAGGGTATAGGGTAGTGCAGTGGTGTTTGGGTAGTGTAGGGGGTCATGCTGGGGTTAGTGTTTTAGGGTTTAGGGTAGTGCAGTGGTGTTTGGGTTGTGTAGGGGGTCGTGCTGGGGGTAGTGTTTTAGGGTTTAGGGTAGTGCAGTGGTGTTTGTGTAGTGTGGGAGGTCATGCTGGGGGTAGATTTAGGGTTTAGTGTAGTGCAGTTGTGTTTAGGTAGTGTAGGGAGTCGTGCTGGGGGTAGTGTTTTAGGGTAGGTCCAGTGGTGTTTGTGTAGTGTAGGGAGTCGTGCTGGGGGTAGTGTTTTAGGGTTTAGGGTAGTGCAGTGGTGTTTGGGTAGTGTAGGGGGTCGTGCTGGGGTAGTGTTTTAGGGTTTAGGGTAGTGCAGTGGTGTTTGTGTAGTGTAGGGGATCATGCTGGGGGTAGTGTTTTAGGGTTTAGGGTAGTGCAGTGGTATTTGTGTAGTGTAGGGGGTAGATTTAGGGTTTAGGGTAGTGCAGTGGTGTTTGGGTAGTGTAGGGGGTCGTGCTGGGGTTAGTGTTTTTGAGTTTAGGGTAGTGCAGTTGTGTTTGGGTAGTGAAGGGGGTCGTGCTGGGGGTAGTGTTTTAGGGTTTAGGGTAGTGCAGTGGTGTTTGGGTAGTGTAGTGGTCAACCAACATGAATTTGTCCTTGTGTGATGTAACCAATGCTCATGTAAAGCACTCCAATACCTGACCAGTCTGCACTATATAAAACTGCAAAAAAACAAAAAATAAAAAGTGTTTTGCACACTTCTGTCATTGGGCTATACGTGGGCTACCGCTGGGTGATATTTGTGCTACATTTGGGCTCTTTTTTCTCTGGTGGCCATCTTTGGAGACTTATTTGTTATGAAGTTTCCTAATTTCCTCATTTACTACAGTCTCCTCAGTAGGAAATGCTTTCAGTTTTTTACTTTGATTCCATCAAGAAGGCATTCAGATGTGTCACACATTTGCCATAAATTCAGAATGTTAGCACTCTAGTTGTTCATTAGATCACTGTAGTAAAGCTACTGCTCACCAAGGAGTTAACTGGAAGTCTACTGCTGGTATTGAAAGTGATTGTTTCAGTCTGCATGTCAGAATTTTCTAATGAAATAGAAGAGGATTTGAGATCTCACTTAAAACATGCCCTAAATTTTCTTTTGCAGCACTAACCATAATTTCTATGGCAAAATGAACCCCCTCATTTTGTTCCTTTTTAAATTAAATGCTTTAAGTGTTACCAGTTTATTCCAATCAAGATGGCTTCAGGTGTGCCATACTTTTGTCATAAGTAAGGCTGTTAGCACTCTAGTTGTTCTTTAGAACACTCTGGGAAGCTGCAGTAGAACACAAAGGCATCAACTGACAGGCTGTTCCTGTTGAAATATAACAGGAAGATATTTGAGATCTCACTTAAAACATGTCCTAATTTTTCTTTCTACAGCACTAACCATAATTTCTATGGCAAAATGAACCCCTCATTTTGTCCCTTTTAAATTAAATGTTTTAAGTGTTACCAGTTTATTCCAAACAAGATGGCTTCAGGTGTGCCATACTTTTGTCATAAGTAAGACTGTTAGCGCTCTAGTTGTTCTTTAGAACACTCTGGGAAGCTGCAGTAGAACACAAAGGCATCAACTGACAGGCTGTTCCTGTTGAAATATAACAGGAAGATATTTGAGATCTCACTTAAAACATGTCCTAATTTTTCTTTCTACAGCACTAACCATAATTTCTATGGCAAAATGAACCCCTCATTTTGTCCCTTTTTAAATTAAATGTTTTAAGTGTTACCAGTTTATTCCAAACAAGATGGCTTCAGGTGTGCCATACTTTTGTCATAAGTAAGACTGTTAGCGCTCTAGTTGTTCTTTAGAACACTCTGGGAAGCTGCAGTAGAACACAAAGGCATCAACTGACAGGCTGCTCCTGTTGAAATATAACAGGAAGATATTTGAGATCACACTTGAAACATGTCCTAATTTTTCTTTCTACAGCACTAACCATAATTTCTATGACAAAATGAACCCCATCATTTTGTTCCTTTTTAAATTAAATGTTTTAAGTGTTACCAGTTTATTCCAATCAAGATGGCTTCAGGTGTGCCATACTTTTGTCATAAGTAAGGCTGTTAGCACTCTAGTTGTTCTTTAGAACACTCTGGGAAGCTGCAGTAGAACACAAAGGAATCAACTGACAGTCTCTGCCATTGTTGGATGTACATGTTTTACTGAGAATGTCAGACTTCATTCTCACATGACTGAGAAAGATAATGTGAATTTACAGAAAATATGCTCTCATTTTAGCTTCTGGAGCACCTTCCAAAACTGTATGGGACAAGCATGTGAAAATAGTTTTCTCTCAAACATGATTCATGATATCCCAGCAGAAGGTTTTTCACAGGGTAAAATCACCTTAGAACACACCACAATTCCTGAAATTAGTATGGTACCATCAACAAATGAATTCTAATGTAACTAAAGTCTGTTATCACCCTTTATAGTTCTCCTTTTGGTAACCCTCAAAATCTTCGATTCACTACAATGCATTTCAATGGGGTACTATCATTTATATTGGTCCCAAGATGGCTGCCAGCAATTCCAGGATGAAGTGCTGACAGCCAATCAGATCTCACGATGACATGTGTGGTTAGGCTCCACCCAGATATATATGTGTTTTTACTTTTGATTTTCTCAGCAACTAGTGAACGGATTTACACCATTTAACAAAAAGGGTTCTTTCTGAACCAAGAACTACCTCTTTGCCAAATTTTGTGTAATTCCGTTCAGCAGTTCGGGCTGTAGCCGTGGCTAAAGTTTCCTATGGGAAAATGAATGGGGAAAACACGTTTTGGGACCCCCCTTTTTTCTCGGCCCCCGCTTGACGAATCACCCTTAAACTTTCAGGGTAGGAGCGGACCGGAGCGGGCCATAAAGTTTGACAATTTCGCGAAGATTCGTCAACCGACGCAAGAGTTATTTCAAATAGAATGTTGCGGATTTCCTATGGAAAATTGGTCCTAACTATAACTATCTACTGGCGACCGCCAGCAGATAATATATATATATATATATATATATATATATATATATATATATATGTATATCTTCCAAAAAGCACTCTCCGAACCTCCACACAGGCGAACAGAGAGACACAAACCCAGGGAATAGTGGCAGGCAAGTTGTTTTATTCTCCTCTCACTTGTGACGCGTTTCGAGCACCCTGTGCCCTTGTTCACACATAAAGAATACTGTCCGCCATGATCTTTTTAAATGCTAGGTGTCCACCCCATTGTGAGTCACATGGTCAAAGCAATAGAAGAAACACTGTGTTATCAGCACTTTGACGCAATTAAACAACACATTACAGAATCATTCTTCTTTTGGTTGTTGCTAAAAATTGATGACATTGATACATTGTTATTATTATTATTATTGTTGTTATTTCTTTGTTTTTATCCCTTAAAAATACATTGTGAAGCTTAAATGCATTTCACCTATACAAAATGGAAATTTCAGAAGTATGCATGATGAGGTACAATTGTGCACTCACATTACGTATAAAAGCAATAAATAAATAAATAAATAAATATTGCTCTATAAACATTAAAAACTTCATGAATTGTTTGAGAATATAAAGACCGCATGATCGATCTTATACCATTCTGTCAGCATAAATGCTTAAACAATCCCAATGTACCTATTCCAAATGTCATATTTTCTGCAAGTGCTTTTAGTTCCTCAATACTCTTTGCCATGTGAATTTAATAAAGTGCCAAGTGCAACTAAAATATCTATCTAAAAATCATGCGAGTGCATATATCTAAAAAATGAACCTAAAACCCAGATACAAACATTTCTTTTGTGAGACCTAATATATAAATTGATAGCGGCCAAAAACAGTGACTATGGTCACTGTGAAAGTGCTTTGGCAAATGTAAAAAATACAAGAAAAATACAATAAAAATATATATGAATATATTAATAAAAGACCTGGAAAAATCTATCAAAAATCTAAAAAGAATTCACTAAATATCATGGTTTCCAACCAAATAGGAATGGTGTCCAAAATGTATTTGTATGTAGCAAAAAATTCTTATCATTGATTTGTCTAGACTCATTCTCATCTTGTTTTGTCCTTCTCTCTTTCCTTTGTATGTTCATTCATTATAAATAGTTATGCATGTCCTCAGTTGTGTTGAGTCCGTTAGGTGCCTTGCTGTCTAATTCTAATATAGTACGTGTCTCAAGCTGCCTTAACAATTTTTCCCTGTTTCCTCCTCTCCTGAGGGGTGCAATGGCATTTATCACATAGTAGGTTAGGCAACTTAAATCATTATCATGTGTAACTTTAAAATGTCTTGCAACTGGGTAGGTGTTATCATTGTTCACAATCGCTCTTAAGTGCTGCAAAATCCTGACATGCACCTGCAGCTTGGTACTCCCAACGTAACGCAAGCCGCAGGTGCAGGCCAGGACATATACAGCAAATTCTGTCCTGCAGCTGTAACTACCCTTGATATCTACCTCATCTCTTGAAAAAGGGGAGACATAGGGGTCGATTCTGATTCGGGCCGGAAAAAGCACCGACCGACTCGGATCCGGAAATTATACTGACCGACACGTACCTGTGGCGCCTGACACGCCAAGTACGATGCAAGGCGTGCAAAATCCGACCGACACGTACCGAACCCAAGTCGACCGACCGAGCCGCACGGAAAACAGCAATCCGGTCGGAAAAACACGCGAATCCAACCGACCGACACGCACCCGGAACAAATCTGACCGAAACGTACATGCGAACTCCAAACCGCAAAGTACGATGCAAGGCGCGAAAACCACGAGCGAGTCGGACGGAGGCCAAGCCGTACGACCGACACGCATACAAAACCGAGCCGAAGCAACACAAAACACCGCGACCGACGCGTACGCAGCATAGAAAACTGCACAAACACAGCGTGAACGAAATGGAGAACACCGTACGAGACAAATGCAGGGTCCGACTCGGTCACAAGAACGTTTCCAACATACACAGACAGTACAAAGGAAAAATCACACAAAAAAGGCCAAACAAGCAATTACTAAGCCAATAAATACTGGGGGGGTGGGGACAGAGAACAAAGACACACCCACAATTCCACCCATATAAAGGACACAAATCACAACCATGATTCTTTGCAAATGCCATTCCACTGCCAGCACCCAAGAGAAAGCAACCACACACCGACAGCTCATCCCTCACACAAGCCACACACCATCAGCACACCAACAAATACCTACCTCACATACACCCAGCAAAACACACACTCACACACCCTCACCTGCACACCAACACACACATCACTCACCATCACCACCCATCACCATGCCCCCAAGAAGAATCCCAAGTTCCTAGACTGTGAATTGGAAGTCATGGTAGACGAGATCCTCAGGGTAGAGCCACAGCTGTTTGGCACACTGGTCCAACAGACCCCCATCTCCCAGAAAACCAAGATGTGGGAGAGGATCATCAACAGGGTGAACGCACAATCACCATGTCGGCGCACAAAGAGCGACATCCAGAACAGGTGGTATGACGTGCGCAGGAGGGTACGGGACCTGCTCAAGAAAGACTACATCAACAACCAATACACCGGCAGTGGCCCTCCTGCCAAGCCAATATACCTCAGGCCCTGGGAGGAGAAGGTGCGGGCCATCCTTCCGCCAGTGAGCGTATATGGACTAGAGGACATCCCAGAGCCTGGTGAGTACACAACAAATGTACACAATATACTGCCACAAAACACACACACATCACTGTCAAGGGGAGAGTCAAACCATGCACTCATAGCAATTACACAGCAACCAGAACAGAATCATCCCAAAATGTGTATGTCAGTCAGATAAACACAACACATGCCATCAAAAAAGTCACATCCAACTGTGCCATCACATGTACAAACACAACTACAGCTACAGCTAGGCAGTGGCACAAATAGAACTAACAAACACATCCAGACATGTAGCCACCACAACAACACCAACACACAGTGAAGACCACTCAAAGGAAGGAATTCTGTGTATGCTGGCCAAGTCAGTGTAGCCAATAGCATCATGGGAGTCGCAGTCACACATATTGCCCCCCCCAACTGTCCCATCAACACCACCATGAACCATGCGCACATCACAGGGAGTGGAGAAGGACTCACAAGATGGCTGACACTGGCAACTGCTGTGGGGAGCACAAGGCCCTGCTGGCAACTGTGCACCAACAAACAGCAGGACACCACTGACTGACATCCTGAGAGACAACTTCCACTCCCTGCAATGCAAGCACGTTCCATGGTGGGATAACTGGCTGGCTGGGTGGGTGGGAAGGAGGACTTGCAGCACTGACCATAGTCACAAGCACCTCCCCTCACACACACCCCAACACAAACTCCACAGAACCCACCTGGTAGAATGCAATGCCCCCCATCCTAACACAAGATCCCACAAAGAACCACCACCCTGGGTTATGTTGTGTGAAGCACAGGGCCACTCTTGGGACTCTTAGCCAAACAACTGCCAGGACAACACTCCCAGCCATCCTGTCAGCACAGCCAGCCCACCCCACAGGGAAGCAGAGTCAAAAGGAAGGAAGCATGGGCGTGCTGGGAAGGGTGGTGGAGGCAATAGCATGATGGGAGTCGTAGTCACTGATATTGGTCACCCCCACAACTGTCCCATCAACACCACCCTGAACCATGCTCACATCACAGGGAGTGGAGAAGGACTCACAAGATGGCTGACACTGGCTACTGCTGTGGGGAGCACAAGGCCCTGCTGGCAACTGTGCACCAACAAACAGCAGGACACCACTGACTGACATCCTGAGAGACAACTTCCACTCCCTGCAATGCAAGCACAGTCCATGGTGGGATAACTGGCTGGCTGGGTGGGTGGGAAGGAGGACTTGCAGCACTGACCTTAGTCACAAGCACCTCCCTCACACACCCCCAACACAAACTCCACAGAACCCACCTGGTAGAATGCAATGCCCCCATCCTAACACAAGATCCCACAAAGAACCACCACCCTGGGTTATGTTGTGTGAAGCACAGGGCCACTCTTGGGACTTTTAGCCAAACAACTGCCAGGACAACACTGCCAGCCATCCTGTCAGCACAGCCAGCCCACCCCACAGGGAAGCAGAGTCAAAAGGAAGGAAGCATGGGCATGCTGGGAAGGGGGTGGAGGCAATAGCATGATGGGAGTCGTAGTCACAGCTCTACATCCCCCACCACATGGCCCAGCAAGCTCACACACACGCATGCACATCCCACAGAGAGTGGAAAGGCCCATCAAAGATGTCTGACACTTTGCTGTGTCGTGGGGAGCACAAGGGCATGCTGGGAACTGCACACCAACCAACAGCAGGACACCACTGTCAGCCATCTTGCCATTGCTCTCACACCCACACACACTGAACTCCCCACAATAGCAAGTAAGTATGGGAATGCTGGGAAGTGGGGTGGAGGCAATAGCATGATGGGAGTCGTAGTCACAGACATAGCCCACCCCCACAACTGTCCCATCAACACCACCCTGAACCATGCTCACATCACAGGGAGTGGAGAAGTACTCACAAGATGGCTGACACTGGCTACTGCTGTGGGGAGCACAAGGCCCTGCTGGCAACTGTGCACCAACAAACAGCAGGACACCACTGACTGACATCCTGAGAGACAACTTCCACTCCCTGCAATGCAAGCACAGTCCATGGTGGGATAACTGACTGGCTGGGTGGGTGGGAAGGAGGGCCGGCTGTCAACCAAATACAACCAATGCAGACCATGTTCACACCCCAAAAAATACATAGAAATGCCCAAATAATGCAGGACAATGTGCCACACCAATATCAACCCCTGACTGTGACGACTTAGGACAATGCAATGTACAGGCCCGCACCCAGAGGCACAGTCACAACTGTCATGTGTGTCAACCATTGATGCCTGCAGAAACATAACATACATTGTGTGTGTCTCCCAAAAACAGGTGATGATGGGGACACAGCAGCAGACGCTGAGGAGTCCCAGTCCCAGGCTCAAGAGGATGCGGAGCTCACTGGCGTCGTACATCCTCTGTCCTCCTCGGACGAAGAAGACCAACCTGGCACATCCGGTGCAAGTCTACATGCAGCACCAGCAGGACCACCAGCTGCAGCACCAGCAGGACCACCAGCTGCACCCCCTGCACCCACCCCTCCAACGACTGTCACCACAAATACCATCCCTGCCGACATGGACAGAACAAGGTGCAACACCAGCACAGGGACCCTGGACCAACCTGGGGCCATGGACACCACCACCAACCCCCAAGGTGGACCAGGGTCATCTGTGTGTGCCGCTGCATGCACTGCACATGTCAGCAGGGGTGGTGGGAGGGGTGGGAGACAGAGGTCGCTGCTTGCAGAGGTTGCTGGTGTGCATGATGACCCACAACTGGTACGCATAGCTGATGCGTACCAGTCCAGCACCGGAGACCTCAGCCAGGTAGTGGGGCTCCTCAGAGACATGAAACAGCAGCAGGCTGCCCATCATGCCCGCTTGGACTCCCACATGTCCCACGTGGAGTCACACATGTCCCGCGTGGACTCACACATGTCCCGCGTGGAGTCCAAGTGGGATGCACTGCATGAGATGACGGCGGTGCACAGGGACATCTTACAATGCCTCCGCCAGATGAACAGCAACCAGTCCACACCTCCCTGTGTGCCAACAACATCTGGTGCCGAACAAACTGCAACTGCCACAGGGAGGGAGGATGACTCTGGCGGAGAGTCCCCTGCACCGCAGCAGCCTGTACTTGAGGGGCCCCCCAAGAAGAGGGGTCGTCCGAGGAGGGGCAAGTGAGAGGCCGATGGCCAAGCGCAACTCCCAGGAAGCCTGAACCTGTTCTGGATGTTCACCTTTGTGCACAGACTGTTCACCCTGTTGACGGCAACACTACTCCCACACATTGCATGGGGAGTACAAGTTGGACCAATGTGTCAGACAACTGTGGCCCCGATACTGGGGATTCTGTCTACCAGGACTTTCAATTCACCTAGGAACTTCGGATTGCAAGATTTATGTACAGCACTACCCATCCTATGCACTATTCACACAAATGTATCACAATAAACACACTAATACACCATACTTGCCTCTGTTGTGATTCCAACGTGGGTGCTGTTATGGGGATGATGAACTGCTAAATTACACTGTGTATGCGAACTGCAACAGCAAGGACAACACAGGCATGTGAGTAAAGGCAACGTGACACATATGAGGGAGACACACCACCAGGGCTACACAACACATACACACCTAGGCCATCTGACTCATTGCCTACACTGATGTTGCCAGGGAAGACGGTGCAATGCACAGACACCACACCCATTCCCAGTTGTAGTCAAGTAGCCCACAGGTGCAGTAAGCAAATGGCAGTCAAATGTGTGACCACAGACAACGCACATCACAAAGTGAAGCACAGGTTTATTACACAGTTGCAACATGTCGTAACCACTACAGATGCAAGGTAATCCCACCTGGCAGCGGGCACACAGTCAACAACTGTAGACGGAAGGAAGTCCATGGGTGTGGCGCACATCACCTGTAGGGACACAACAGCTACCAGCCTGGAAGTGCAATCACGTCGTCGGTGTTCACAGTTGACCAAACGAATCTGAAAGTACCCTGTGAAGGACAGAAATGACACACAGTCAAAAGCAATGGAGTACAGGACAGAACAGCAAAACTCATGCACAATACATGTTACAAGATACCCACCCAGAACCAAGTTAGCATGTCAACACTGTTGGGGAGTACAGCCCACCTGTAAGCACACATCGCAACACACATCCAGTCAAGTAGCCCATGGACACACTCCAACAGCACCAGAGCACCACCTACACATCATGCCAACTCACATCATTGACATGACACCTCAGGATACTCACATTCAGCTAAAGAAGTTGGTGATGAGCTGTGTGCGGACATCACCATCATCATCATCATCATCGTCACTGGCATCGTGGTCCAGGCCAGGATCCTCCACAGGTGGCGGATGTTGGTCATTGTCATCCTGGATGAGAGGCAACTCCTTCCGCACTGCCTGGTTGTGGAGCATGCAGCAGACGATGATAATCTTGCACACTTTCGCAGGGGCATATGGGAGGGACCCTCCGGTCTTGTCCAGGCAGCGGAAGCAGCTCTTCAGGAGACCAAATGTCCGCTCAATCACTCTCCTGGTCCGACCATGTGCCTCATTGTAGCGCATCTGGGCTGGTGTCACAGGGTTCCTGAGGGGTGTCAGCAACCACGGCATGTTGGGGTATCCCGAGTCACCTACGGACAGACAAGTGCACATTAGCTGACTTGGAAAAGTGGGCGGAATACTACAGATCAGATCACACACAATGGCACAAAGTCAGTACACACCGACAAGCCAGGCACGCTGGTTCTGCATCTGTGCCATCATCCTGGGGATGCGACTACTCCTCATCACAAAGGCATTGTGTGCTGAACCAGGGAAACGGGCACACACGTGAGTGATGGTCATGTCTGCAAGACACACCACCAGTGCATTGACCGAGTGGTAGTGCTTGCGGTTCCTGTAGGCCTGCTCCTGGGCCTGTGGTGGTACCAAAGCCACATGTGTCCCATCAATGGAGCCAATGACATGCGGCATCCTCCCCAGGGCATAAAAGTCCCTCTTCACGTCAGTGAGTCGCCGCAGTCTAGGGAAATAGATGTACCAGTTCAGGAATAGCAACATTGCCGCCAAAACATCGCGGAGCACACGGCTCAACATGGTCTGTGACATCCCACCAGCAGTCGCCACAGTATGTTGGAAGGTACCGGTGGCAAAGAAGTGTAGGGCTGCCATCACCTTCACCTTGGGGGTCAGCGCTGTAGGATACGGCCGGCCAGGCTGCAAATGTGGGGCCAACTGCACTGCCAAATCCTCAATCAGCTGCCTGGTGAAGCGGTACCGTCGGATGCTGTCCCGTTCCACCATCGTTGCCAGGTCTGGGAATGGTCGATGGACAGCAGGAGCCCTGCAGTGCAGAGGAGAAGTAAGCAAGATTGTCAGTCAGCCCACATATGCGGCATTGAACACACTCAATATCCCAACATACATCATTATGAGGCACAACTACATGAAGTGTGCAGTTCCGTAAGGACATGTATGGTACATACATGGCCAACATCTGTCAACACGGTCCAACAGGTGGCATCAATTAGTCCCAGGTTGGCCCATTGGATATCATGAGGCCGTGTCACAGTTCCCATCTCCTGCTGCCGTGTCACAATCACCACCCACAGTGACATGTGAGGACAGATGTGCCCCAGGCACCACAGCTCAACGACAGGTACATTCCCAGGGACCCTGTATTGCCACATGGACACTGGCATTACATGGAGTATCATGTATACACCACAGCAAAACAACCATGACCCCCACAGGTAGTGGTCCCACTTGCCACGGCAGGACAGACATGGACGTCTGTGACACACACACGCACAACATCAAAGTCCATGCACACACAACGTGGATGTGGAGACTGTCTCCCATTGTGCACATGAAATCAGAGACATTGTAAACACTACATGCACAAAGACTGTGGAGGACCATCACTATTGTGCCACTGGGACACCCTGGCTCAAACATACCATCCCACATGGGACTCACGGGGTATGTGACATGACATACACATACACCACCGTGAAATGTGACCATGGCACATGCACAGATATGAACAGTTGCACATCATAGTGGTCATGTACACGTAACACCCAGGATCCTGTCCCCATTAACACGTGCACAGCCTGGGGGTGGCTGCCCACAGCTGACACCCACAGGACAACATGTACACCAACATACACACAATAGGAAATGCAGCCTTACATGCCTTATGATAAAGTTTGGACAGGCTGTCGTGATGTAGGTGTGCCCCTCACTCCCTGGGAGCTATCTGTGGCTGGCATATGTCCATCTGAGACAGGCATGCTGACATATGCCAGTCACATGTACAGTGATGCGTTGAACAGCAATGGACCGATCGGTGCCCCCGGCCGGCCCATTGCATTCAATGTGTGCGGGTACGCGTTGTACCCCTGTACGCGTTGAACTGCAATGGACCGATCGGTGCCCCCGGCCGGCCCATTGCATTCAATGTGCGCGGTACGCGTTGTACCCCTGTACGCGTTGTACTGCAATGGACCGATTGGTGCCCCCGGCCGGCCCATTGCATTCAATGTGTGCGGGTACGCGTTGTACCCCTGTACGCGTTGTACTGCAATGGACCGATCGGTGCCCCCGCCCGGCCCATTGCATTCAATGTGTGCGGGTACGCGTTGTACCCCTGTACGCGTTGTACCCCTGTATGCGTTGTACCCCTGTACGCGTTGAACTGCAATGGACCGATCGGTGCCCCGGCCGGCCCATTGCATTCAATGTGTGCGGGTACGCGTTGTACCTCTGTACGCGTTGAACTGCAATGGACCGATCGGTGCCCCCGGCCGGCCCATTGCATTCAATGTGTGCGGGTACGCGTTGTACCCCTGTACGCGTTGTACTGCAATGGACCGATCGGTGCCCCGGCCGGCCCATTGCATTCAATGTGCGGGTACGCGTTGTACCCCTGTACGCGTTGTACTGCAATGGACCGATCGGTGCCCCGGCCGGCCCATTGCATTCAATGTGTGCGGGTACGCGTTGTACCCCTGTACGCGTTGTACCCCTGTACGCGTTGAACTGCAATGGACCGATCGGTGCCCCCGGCCGACCCATTGCATTCAATGTGTGCGGGTACGCGTTGTACCCCTGTACGCGTTGTACTGCAATGGACCGATCGGTGCCCCGGCCGGCCCATTGCATTCAATGTGTGCGAGTGCGCGTTGTACCCCTGTACGCGTTGTACCCTGTACGCGTTGAACTGCAATGGACCGATCGGTGCCCCGGCCGGCCCATTGCATTCAATGTGTGCGGGTACGCGTTGTACCCCTGTACGCGTTTACTGCAATGGACCGATCGGTGCCCCCGGCCGGCCCATTGCATTCAAAGTGTTCGGGTACGCGTTGTACCCCTGTATGCGTTGAACTGCAATGGACCGATTGGTGCCCCCGGCCGGCCCATTGTATTCAATGTGTGCGGGTACGCGTTGTACCCCTGTACGCGTTGTACCGCAATGGACCGATCGGTGCGCACCCATTGACAATGGCCTTGCCTGGCAACGGACGCGTTTCGAATTTCGAACGAGTCGGTTGCTGGAAAATCAGTTGGTCACCCACAACAATGTTGCAAAATCATGTATGTCATGAAGTTGAAGATTTGAAGGATGCTGTGGGCGTGTTTTGGTGCTGCTATTCCATGGATTGGCCAGATTCAGAAGATGCAAACGACTTGGACCTATCACTTTGGACACAAGGGACAGTATCTGCCTCTCCAGCACATATATTGCTGGCTGTTCCCCTGAGAGCTCACTTGCCTGCACTACATGCTCCAGGACGACATCTGCCACTGCACTGCTGCTGTCTCTGCCCTCTGGACCCTGCAATGGCACGTACTGTGGAGAGAGCCCCAGCCTTCAGCCTTGAGGAGAACCAGGCCCTGCAGGACAGCCTACTTCCACAGTACAGCAAGCTGTATGGGACACCAGGGGAGCAGGTGAGTGTTCTGTGCACTGCCTTTCTGAATGTGCATATTGTCTGACTAGCAAGGCTGAAAGTCTGCACGCCACTGGCTAGCAGGCTCACTGAGTAGTTGTCACCCCCATAGTGTGTAGTGACATGCACTGGACAGGTATGGTGCAGTGACAGTGCATTTGAACAAGGTTTTACTTCCCATGCAATGATACCATGTAGTGACGTCTGGCAAACTGTCCATGGGCAGCTTTGCACTGCCTGGGTACATCATGTGCTCCTGTGATTGAGACATGTATATACAACTGTGTCATGCACGGATATGTTGCATGTGTAGAATGGCCTTTTCACTTTGTCATCCTGACAGGTTAATGCCCATCGGAAGCAGGAGATCTGGAAGGACAATGTCCGGGCTGTCCGGTCCGTGGGGGTCTACAAGCGCCGGATCCGCAACTGCCAGAAGAGGTGGCAGGACCTTCGGGGCTGGACCCGGAGGATTGCACGGGTCCAGCTGAAGCTGTCGCCTCCTCGCAGGAGGGGCGGAACATGGACCCTGACCCCCACATGCTCCAGATCCTGGCGGTGGTGTTTCCAGACCTGGATGGGCAGCTGAAGGCCAGACAGCAGCAAGGAGGGGGTGAGTCAAAGACTGCACTGTGAACTCTGTATTACATGCTTTGTGCCCTCCTCTGGCCTGGTTCAACTGCCACAGTGCAGCAGTCATGTTGTCCAGGAGCCATGTCCCTCTATTGTGCACTGCCCACTGCTCATCTGATACCCAGGTGTGGCCCTTACATTCAGGGAATTGTGTCACTTGGGACTGTGCCCTTGCAGTTTGCTTCACTAAAGGTGGGGGACAGCATCTGTTTCCCTAACTCTGTTGTGGGCATCATGGGTGGGTCCATTGTTCACACAATGCCTGTGTTCGGACATGTAATCTGCGTGTTGCTTTGATATGCGGTCCACTTGCTGAGCTGAGCCACCACATGTGCCTGGGGTATGTGGCACACGCCCATGCAGCGGGTGGGAACAATGTTTGGGCCCCAGGAGTGTGCAGATTACGTGTGTCACACATACATAGACAGCTATCCACTGTCCAGGGCTCATCCCTCATTCATGTGGAGCAGGACAGTCATGCCTACTCCAGGCCATGCAATGCACTCTGTACTCCCACTCCCGTGTATCAGCTGACACATTGTGCGCAGTGATTTGACCCCTCAGGTGTCTGCCTCTGTGTCAGTGTGCTGTGGATTACTTGCCAGGACTGCTGGGGTGTTTCTTGGTAGGGGCTCAGCATGCCACTGGAGATGTGACCATAGGAGACGATACTTGTGTGTCACATAGGTGTTTGATCAGCTGCCCGTGCAGACTGGGGTATGTGAATGTGAAGTTCAGGCAGCTGTTCCCCATTCACAGCAGATTGTGAGGGGCTCAGGTTCAGAGGGTAGTGTCACAGGTCTCCCATATGTCCAATAGGTATGACCTGGACAGATGAGGGTTAAGATGATGTGTTGTGTGGGGGATGTACATGTGCACTTGTGCAGCTCCAGGACTTGCATTCCCCATGACCTACTATTGTGACACAGTGCATAGTGTTGTTGTCTGGCTGCCAAGTCATACATCACTGAGACAGTGATGTATGACTTAGCAGTCATGCCTCTGCCATGGCATGTGTCTACTTATTGGTGGTCTTGCAGGGGAGTGACATGTGCTACATGCACACCATTGTGGCGATGGCTATCAGGACATGGGTGCATCATGGTGTCTGTCGCTGGTATGCATCACATGCATTTCCTATTTGACTCTGGGCATCCCTTTCATCCGGAAACCTGTACTGACTCAGTGGCAAGAGCTGTGATGTGTGCATGTCCACATGCCACACCGTGTCCTCTACACTGTCCAACTACTGTGTACTTGGTGCATGTGTCCACACTGGGGTGTTGCAATCCAACAGACACCAGACAGATGGGTGCAAGGCCATGTGGGATGTGAGTGCCATGGTTGGCATCAGACTGACAATTGGCTTCTCCTGTTCAGTTAGGGCACTTTTAGCAATGTACAACTAATGATGCCAGGGCTTGCTCTGTAATGTGCTGTGCTCACAGTGGTGTGTGCGTTTGGTGCAGGTGACTGATGTCTGTCTGTTTCCCCATTGTTTGCAGATACATCCACGGCCACGGAAGGGGACAGCTCCACGGACCAGGAGGAGCCAGAGAGCCAGACTGGGTCAGCAGCCGAGGAGTGGTCGGAGGGACCCAGTGGCACGGAGGGCGAGGGGAGCCACACCGAGGAGTCCTCAGCACCATCCACCTCAGCTGAGGACCAGAGCAACTCGGAGGATGACTCCCTTATGGAGGCGGGTGCCAGCAGCCACCACACCCCAGCTAGTGTTGCTGTCCCCGCCACCACCAGCACCACCACCGCCCTCCCATCGGCTCCCATTCCCCAGGTCCGTGGAGGCTCCCATGTTCGGGAGCGTGTCTCCTTTGGGCCAGGCACCGCACCCCTGCCCCTGTGTCCCCTGCTGCCCTGAGTGAGGAGTCTGTGTACCTCCTTCGCCAGCTCCATGTAGGGCAGACAGCCATGCTGAGTGTCCTCCATGCGCACACCGCTCTGTTGACTCAGCTGGTGTCGTTCATGGAGGGCATCTCATCGGGCATGTCTGACCTACAGAGGGGCAATAGGTCCATGGACTCCTCCCTGACGGCAGCAGTGTCCCTCCTCAGACAGTCCCTCACCCCTCCTGCCTCTGCTCCATCCACACTCCCCAGCACCTTACCCGTCCCAAGCACACACACACCGGCACAGGCACACACCAGCACACACACGTCCAGCACACAGACACACACGCCACAAACAAAACGCACACGCACGCACAGTCAGGGGACTGAAACCAGACTCACAGGGGATGGGGCCCTGGTACACACACACGCATCCACGGGCACTGCGCAGTGCTCAGTTGCCTCTCCCTCCAAAACACCCTCCCTTGCCTCACCTGCAACCCCAAAGACTCAGCGCCTCTTCCTCAGTGACCTCGGCCTCTTCCCCTCCGATCCAGCTGCTCCAGCATCCAGGGGGAAGAGGAAGCCCCCCCACACAGAGCAGAGTGCCCCTCACACCCGGACACCCTCCCCCAGGCGCAGACAGACTGAGGCCCCCACCCGCAAGTCCCCCGGAGTGGTAAGAGCAAGACCCCGCCGCCGCCCTGCAGCTCAAGCACCAGGTCTCCTTCCTCCATCCCTCAGGCCCCCACTCCACAGGTGCCCCCACCACACCCTGCCCCAGGTTCCCCCACCCACAGATATACCATCCCCAAGAGGATCCGGCCTTCTCCCCTGCCACTTGCTCTCCCGGCACCACACCCCCGCTGCGCTTGTCTGTGCCACTGATGTGGTGAGGGTGTCCTCCCCCTCTGTCCAGCACACCTTGCCTGTTCCCCATTCTCCTCCCCTGGTGGTAGGCACTGCAGTGGAGTCCACTACCACCCTGTCTGGCTTGGGCACTGCAGTGGCGGACCTGTCCACTCCATCTGCAGGGTCCACTGCAGTCGTGCCGGCACCCACAACATCTGAGCCATGCCCCCAGTTGTGCCGGCACACACCATGTCAGACACCTCCACTGCAGTTGTCAGTGGCTCTCCAGCACCCACCACCCCTTCCCTGCTTCCTCCTGGTGAGCCCTGATCCTGTCCCTGCGGTGCCTGGCCTACCCCCCCGGTTGCCCCTCCGAGGGGATTGTCCCTGGTTTTGTGCAGGCATGTGTAGGGTGGCATCTGCCACTGTCACCCACTTGTGACTTTGTTGATGGACTGGCCATTGGCCTTTGTTTATTTTCTACCGGACTTCTACTTTTAATGCCACATATGCTGAATAAAGCAACTTTATGTTCTCTAGTGCTTTTGCTTCTGATGTACATGATGTTGATGATGCTAACCATGCCCTTGCTGCAGTGATGGTGATATTTGGTCTCATGATAATGAAGTGTTACTGTGCAGGAACCCATGTGGTCCAGGGGGAATGTGTCCTATCCTGTGGTGTATCCATGTCATCCATAGCAGCATCTGAGGGTGTCATGTGTTCAGTATTTGGCAATGGGATTTCCTACTTAGATTGCCTATTTCACATCTGTGGCTTCCACCCCTGCACATCTGTTGTGCCTGCCATTGTTCAATTTGTCTACTTCCCTGACCGTGTGGCCATCTCCAGTGGACATGCAGGTTTGGGCATCAATGGGGAAGGACTCATCTGTGATGTCAGTGCAACATTGCTATACAAGTGTGTTGGATCTGTGCTGATGATTCCGTTGGCACTTCCATGACCAGGCTGATGTTACGGGAGCCCTCATTTGGTGCTAATTGTTGATTGTGTGACCAAGTGCTCAGCTGACATGATGGGGCCCTACTGAGGCAACATATGGCACAGCTTTCCTCACACAGGAGTGGAGTCCCCTCATGGCAGTGTGTACTCCTGTGACATTGCCTGCGCCCAAGGTGTGTGTTGTATGTGCATGTCTGTGTGTTCACTTCCGTTTAGCTGTGCATGCTGTGATCCCTAGTGTTGTACCTGTTTGTGATGCTAGCTGAGTTGACCTATGTTCCCCCAAAGTCTTCGCCCTGGGTTCTCTGTGATGTGGGTGTATGGCACATTACTGGTCATCAGGGTGTCACCCATAGGTGTGTTTGCTGTCAGGGCTGAGTTTGTGTGCAGACGCAGATGGGTCACAGTCAGGTTTCCCCTTGGCACTTGTTGTTTGCCCCTGTCATGTGATTTCCAGTTTGTGTTATCTTTCAGTGATTGTGACACGTTGTGTGTGTGACTGCTGGCACTCCTCAGGGTCCGGGCTGCAATGTTGGTTGTTGTCTATGTGTGTTCTTTGTGGGTGACCTTGGCTTCTTCATTGGTGTGTGACTGTGGATGGGATCCCATTGGTTGGTGTGGTATTGCCGTCATGTCCATGTACAGCATAGTGTGCAGTGTGTCAGACATTCAGGAGTCTTGTTGAGTGGCCATGTGTGATGTGTTTCTGCACCTTGGTTCCCACCCACCACCCTGGAATAGTCATGGGTGCATGTGCAATGTCACCAGTGCATGTGTGCTTCACTGCTGCACATTGTTGGAGGTCGAGGGGTGTGGTGTTGAGTGTGTGCAGATGAGAGTTGTTGCCCGGCTCGGCCCCTGCCTCCATGTTGGCCTTGGCTTACTGGCCATGCTGTTTGATTTGTGCTTGTGTAGGTGTGATGGTAGTTAGTTGCTCAGGACACATGACTGTGGTTCACAGTGTGAACCACATTTAGCTTTGTCATCACAGTGGGATTGTAATGCAGCCCAGGGTCACCACATTGTGGGGGCCCTGGGGGTGGTGCTGTGGTGTGTCTGTGTCTTGCTGTGTCAGTTGCTGTCCCTACGTGCCTGTGTGACATGTGTGATTTGTGCTCCCTCTCATCTGACAATGCCTGATTGCCCACATAGGGGATTTGGATCCATGAGTTACCTTTGTGTGGCACTGTATGCACATCTGTATGATTGGTATTCAGGTCTCCTCATGTGTTGTGTGGTTGCCTGGGGACACTGGCACCCCCCTCACCTGTTGTGTATGATGTGCAGTGTGGGTCTGCCTGTTTGTGTTTGTGCATCTGCACCACTGCATTGGCATATCTTGGGTGTGCCATTGGCTGTATGTAGTTTGGTGGGTTTCCCCTGCTGTCCCTGGGACTCCTAGGTCATCGGTCAGCACAATGATCATGGTTTGTGTGTCCCATTGCTGCCATGGTATGGTATCTGTTCACCTCACATCTGCAGTCTCCACAGGGTATCTGCATTTGTGTGCCCATTGGTGCAAATATGTGGGTCTGCATTCAGATGGTCACTTCTGTCATTGTGTCATTGATGATTGTTGACGGTGTCAGCCCCCATGGGTGTTGTTTGTCTGCACATGGCCAAAGGTATGTCTTATTTGCACTGCAGTATTTGGCTCCCCCAATTTATGTTGCAATGGGACACATACACTACTTTGCCACTGATGTGTTTGTTGTTCTGTGACCAGGAATCATCCATGCAGTTTGGCAGTTGCACCTCTTTCTTTGTCAACACTTACCTTTTGGTCACTGTGATGATGGGGGTTTGGACCCCATTGCCACAATGTTCAAAATGTGCTTCAGCTATGGACCCCACACTTACCTTTTGGTCACTGTGGTGATGGGGGTTTAGACCCCATTGCCACAATGTTCAAAATGTGCTTCAGCTATGGACCCCACACTTACATTTTGGTCACTGTGATGATGGGGGTTTGGACCCCATTGCCACAATGTTCAAAATGTGCTTCAGCTATGGACCCCACACTTACCTTTTGGTCACTGTGATGATGGGGGTTTGGACCACATTGCCACAATGTTCAAAATGTGCTTCAGCTATGGACCCCACACTTACATTTTGGTCACTGTGATGATGGGGGTTTGGACCCCATTGCCACAATGTTCAAAATGTGCTTCAGCTATGGACCCCACACTTACATTTTGGTCACTGTGATGATGGGGGTTTGGACCCCATTGCCACAATGGTCATGGCCTGCTTGCATTGTGGGTGCCACACACATATATGTGTGGCACATGTGCTAGGGGGTCACATTGTATGTTCAAAGTCATGTTCGGTGTTGTAGGCATTTGACACAGTCTACACACGCTTGTCATGGTGTTGGGGGGATGTCTTCTTCTTGCATTCCCTAGGTTGTGGTGTGTTGGTTGTGTCATGCATTGTCCATCCTATGAGTGGGGGTGGTAGTAGTGGTAGGCATCCAGCCCCCCCTGGCTGAGGGTGGTAGTAGTGGTAGGCATCCAGCCCCCCCTGGGTGAGGGTGGTAGTAGTGGTAGGCATCCAGCCCCCTGGGTGAGGGTGGTAGTAGTGGTAGGCATCCAGCCCCCCTGGCTAAGGGTGGTGGTAGGCATCCAGCCCCCCTGGCTGAGGTTGGTAGTAGTGGTAGGCATCCAGCCCCCCTGGCTAAGGGTGGTGGTAAGCATCCAGCCCCCCTGGCTGAGGGTGGTAGTAGTGGTAGGCATCCAGCCCCCTGGCTAAGGGTGGTGGTTGGCATCCAGCCCCCTGGGTGAGGGTGGTAGTAGTGGTAGGCATCCAGCCCCCTGGGTGAGGGTGGTAGTGGTGGTAGGCATCCAGCCCCCCTGGGTGAGGGTGGTAGTAGTGGTAGGCATCCAGCCCCCCTGGGTGAGGGTGGTAGTAGTGGTAGGCATCCAGCCCCCCTGGCTAAGGGTGGTGGTGGTAGGCATCCAGCCCCCCTGGCTGAGGGTGGTAGTAGTGGTAGGCATCCAGCCCCCCTGGCTAAGGGTGGTGGTAGGCATCCAGCCCCCCTGGGTGAGGGTGGTAGTAGTGGTAGGCATCCAGCCCCCCCTGGCTAAGGGTGGTGGTAGGCATCCAGCCCCCCCGGGGTGAGGGTGGTAGTAGTGGTAGGCATCTGGCACCCCCATGGCTAAGGGTGGTAGTGGTGGTGGGCATCTGGCACCACCCTGGCTAAGGGTGGTAGTAGTGGTAGGCATCCAGCCCCCCCTGGGTGAGGGTGGTGGTAGTGGTAGGCATCCAGCCCCCTGGGTGAGGGTGGTAGTAGTGGTAGGCATCCTGCCCCCCCTGGGTAGGGGTGGTGGTGCGCATTCAGGCCCCTGTGTGCATATGTGGCATTGGTGATGGGCATCCCGCCCCTATGGTGCTGCTGTTGCTGGTGTAAGTATATTCTGCATCCCTCTGTGTGTGTGTGATGTGTCGTGTACGTGTTGTATGTGTTTTGTGGTTGGTGTCTGACTTACCTTCTGCGCCGTACGCGTCCGTGCCTGTTCCGGTAGTAAATGTAGAATATTGGTATGATCGGGCCGAAGGGATTCATGGTTGGTTCGTGTCGTTCGTCCTTCTCGTTGCTTCGCGTCGTCCCTCGTCGCTTCGCGTCGTCCTCGTCGCTTCGCCTCGTCCCTGGCATGTTCGTCTCGTAGCCGTGGATCGTGTTGTGGCGCGAATCGGAGCTTATGTGCGCCTCTCCCGGATGCTTTGACGTGCCGTGCGTAGCGACGGGTTCGGCGCGTACGGAAAGCGCATCGTACTCGTTCGGCAGGACGGAGCTGCATTTTCCCTTCCGTGCGACTCGATTCGGCGTTTCCGGATTCGCCTCGGTCGGGGAACAGGACCTGGTTTGGGTGAGTACGGCTCGGCCGGATTCTGTGCTGTTGTGCGCATCGTACTTACTCGTTCGGTGTGCTGTACGGATCGGTCGGGAAACAGGCTTTCGCATGGCTTTTTCCCGACCGAATGGTATTGGGTGCGCCTCCGACCGAGATCGGAATCGGCCCCATAGTGTGTGGTATTGGTACCAAATTTACATGCTCGGCATGAGGAACACTTATAAAAACCCTGCCTTGGTTTCAGCCACGTGCCTGTAGTACCTATTTCTGGGCTACTTTTAACAAGTTGACTCCTCATAGATTTCGATCTTCTAAAAGTGATAATAGGTAAGTCTGGAAGTCTAGTTCCCAAAACCCCATCTGTAAGGATAATTGGCCAGTTTTTTCTCAAGATGGACTTTATTTTTCTCTCTTGTCTACTATATGTGGTAATTAGGCGTGGGATTTCTGTCGTGTTTTTGTCCCCAATAACAGTCTCATTATTTTGTAGTAGACTCTCCCTTGGCCTTTCTTGGGCTTTTACTACTGCCTTAGTTAAAACCTTGTCACTATACCCTCTTTTTCTCAGTCTTTTCATAGTGTCTATCGTGCATCTATTAAATTCTTGTTGTGTACTACAGATGCGTTTTAGTCTGAGTATCTCACCGTAGGGTATGCTTTCAATGAGATGTCGTGGATGACCACTGCTTGCATGCAAAATGCTATTTCCTGCTGTAGCTTTCCTAAAGAGGGTCGTCTCCAATTTATTCTCCACCACTGTAACTGATACATCTAAAAATTCAATTTTTGTGCTGCTTATATTGGACGTAAACATGAGGTTGCTAGAATTTACATTTAGAGTAGTGATAAATTCCTTAGCACTGTTGTTATCCCCTTCTATACGATGAATATATCATCGATATAACGCAGCCAATGCAGCACATGCTGTTCAAAAGTTACCTGGTGTATCTTTTAAGGACCTGTTCCTCCCACCAACCAACATGCAAACATGCATAGCTGGGGGAGAAACAGGATCCCATGGCTACGCCCTAATTTGTTTTAGGGTCTCCTTACCAAACAAAAAGAAATTATTATGAAGGCACCACGAGATCAAATCTAATAACATTTTGTTGTGCTCATAATATTCACAAGGTCTACTTTCGAGGAAGTGTTTAACTGCATTGAATCCAGTTCTATGATCGATACTTGTATAAAGTGACTCAATGTCTAAAGTAATTAGCAATAAACCTTCCCCCCATCCAATCTCATTGATTTTGTTTAAAAATCCCCTGTGTCTTTGACATAACTGGGCAAACTTTTGACCAAATCCTGTAGATAAAAATCCACATATTGTGAGACATGTTCACTGACACTCTTAATGGCAGAAATTATAGGTCTGCCAGGTACCGGTGAGACCTTTTTATGTATTTTGGGAATTAAATACATGATAGGAATAGTTGGGAATTCAACATTCATAAAATTAAATTCATTTGATGAAATTAGTCCTTTTCTTTTGTAGTGTAGCAATAGTTTCTTCAAAACTTCTTTTGCTTTATTATATTCCTTCATGTTTGTCCTCATGTAGCATTGATCATCATCCAGTTGTCTCTTGGCTTCAATAATGTAATCTTTTCTGGGCCATAACACAATATTTCCTCCTTTATCGGATTTGTTGGTGATAATTTCTTGGTTTTCTCCTAGTTTTTTCATTAATTTTGCCAGTTGCATTTCTTTGTAGGGTTTCGATTGTCTTTTTTTCTTTACATTATGGCATAGTTTTTTAATGTCTTCAGTTACCCTCTCATGAAAAATGTCTATGGCATCTTTGGGCATGATTGGTATGAATGTACTTTTAGGTTTGAAAGGGCTTTCTCCTGCACCTTTTTGTATAATATTGATGCAGTGTAGTTGAGCTTGAGTACTGAGTTCAGTATTGTTCGTATTAGACTGCATATCATTTGTTTCACTACTTAATTCGTTTAGTGTCAATAAAGTTGGAACATCTGATACTAAAAGTCTCTGTGTCACATTCTCCATTGGTTGTTGGGTTACTGAGGAACTACCAGTCCCCGCTTTGATTGTGAAAAACTTTTAAAGTTTTAATTTCCGTATGAAACAAAAAATATCAATTCTAGTATTCGCATAATTAAAAGTGCTTTCTGGACAGAAATTAAGACCCAATGATAATAATTGTTTCTCCGCTAGAGTGAGAGTAATGTCTGAAAGATTGATAATGGTTTGATCGTTCATCTCTGTTTCTTGTGCCATTGTTTTTTCTTTTGTTGCACATTTTTGTTTTTGTTTTTTACGCCTTGCTCTTCTCCTTACGTTTCTCCTGTTCCTCCTATTTGTCTGTTCTGATTCCTCGGTCTCAGAGTTTGTCTTCGATCCTCCACTAAAAATCAATCTCTTCACCTAAACTTAGTTTGGCTTGGTCATTATGGTCTCCGATATTGCTGCATTCAGAACCTGAATTGCTTGTTAACGATTCTGTGTCTCCCTCTTCTACTTCCACCACATCTATATATATATACACACACACACACACATACATACAAATTACCTACTGGTAGACGCCAGTAGATAGTTATAGTTAAGACCTAGTTTTCAAAGGAGATACGTTTTTGACTTGCCTATATCTTTGACATTGTGAGTTGAATCGTCATGAAAGTTTTCCAAAAAAGTGTCATAGTAAGTCTTGTTGTACATGGGAAGTTTCAGGGTGATCTGTTAAGCGGGGACGAGAAAAAGGGGGCTCAAATAAGTGTGCTTTCCCAATTTTAATTCCCATAGGACCCATAGTCAAACCTACAGCCCTAACCACTGGATGGAATTACAACAAATTTGTCAGAAAGGTAGATGTTATTAAGCAGATTTTACTTTTTGTTATTTGGTTCTGTAAATTTTGAGAATTTTAAGTTGAAAATTATAGTGATATCTGTGGTCAAGAAGCCTTTGCCAAAAAAGACAAGCTCATGCAGGGAAATCCACAGCTCTGATTGGCAGCCAACACTTCAACAAGGAAGTGCTGGTAGCTATCTTGGGACTCTGATTCACCGAGTCCCCCAAAAAAGTGACTATAAAGAAAAGGGGGCAGGGTAGGAATACACTGGCCCCTAAGCCATAGTTTTGGGGTCCCTCTGAAACACCACAACACTAAATAAGCATAAAACAAATTACAGCGAGGTCACAACGAATTTGCGGTAAAAAAACACAAGCACGAGCTCCCGCGCTTGGGTTTTAAAAAGCCCCTGGAAGGGCCAAGTCCCGAGGGCATATTTAATCGTATGCAGGGGGGGTGCCTGGCCCCCTCAGCCCCAGGGACTACCACCTTCCCGGGGCAATTAACTATAACTATGCGGGGGCCGCATGGCCCTTTCACAGCTCCGAAGACCACCACCTCCCTGGGGCAATGAATTATTTAAATGCAGTGGGGCCGGTGTGGCCTCCCGCAGCTCTGGGGACCACCACCTCCCCCGGGCTAAAATAATATATTAAAGGGGGTCTACTTGTGGACCCCCAGCCCTGGGGACCACCACCTCCCCAGGCTAAAGAAACATTGGAGGGGAGCCACTTGGCCCCCTCCTGGAGCCAAAGATGGCCCTTGGGACCACCACTCCCCGGGGCCAGCTCCTGCTATGACCTTGGGTGCCCACCCCAGGACATAACTGTTTGCCATGGCTTGGCGGGAGCTTTACTGCTCCCACCAAACCATAGCAAACCATGCTCCAATTTGAGCAAGCGAGAACATTTTGCTCTTGATTGCTCAAAGCGGAGCATAATTGATTTGATAGAGAGGGAACTGCATGTTAGCAGCTCCCTCTGTCTCAAAGCAATGCCAGCTCCTGCAGGAGGCTGGGAGCCGGCAGGGACCACGGGGGCCTTGAGGCTTCCCCGTGGTCCCCAACTGTACAAGTGGGGTTCCTATGGCCGAAATAGGCCCAGGGAGGGGGGGCCATGCAGCACCCCTCCCCTATTAATAAAAGGTCTGGCCCTAGGAGATGGGGTCCCCGAGGCTCAATTCTACCCATGGAATATGGCCATGTGGCCTCCCACATGTAAAAAAAAAAGTACACAATTTTTAAAAAATGCGGGACTGGCAAGTGGCCGGAGGCCTGGCCCCCTTTCTCCACTACTCTGCAAATGCGCCTCCTGGCGCACTGGTGGTTGGGGCATGAAGTCCCCTTAGATGCTGAGGGTCCTTGGGGCCAGGAACCCCTTCTGTTACCTTCAGTAAGTCCCAGACAACGGGTTTGCTGAGAGGTTGTCGTTGGCCACACCCCCTCTCTCCACCACTCTGCAAACATTCCTCCTGGTGCACTACTAGTTAGGGGAAGAAGTCTCCTTAGCTGCTGAGGGTCCTTGGGGTAAACAACTCCTAGTGTTACCTCCAGTAAGCCCCACACAGCGGGATTGCTAGGAGGTCTTCAGAGGCCATGCCCCCTTTCTCCACCACTCTGCAAACATGCCTCCAACTGCACTACTGGTTGGAGGATGAAGTTGTCTTGGATGCGGAGTGACCTTGGGGACCCAGAAGCCCTTCTGGTACCTCCAGTAAGTCCTATACAGTGGCATTCCTGTGAGCTGGTCGGAGGCCTCGTCCCCTTTCTCCTCCACTCTGCAAATGCGACTACTACTTAAAAAAACCATACAAATTCACTAAAAAATCCAAAGGTTATAGGGATGTTATAGTTAGGAAATAGAATTTAAAAAAACTTAGAAATTCACTGAAAAAAACAAAGGTTACAGGGACTGCTAGACCTGGCATCCTTGGCGTGGGTTTCCCTGTATTTTTGCCTTTGCCTCCTGTGTTTTACTGTGTGTTGGACTTCGTTTTTGCTGGTCTAGATGTTTTGGGCACTTTGCCACTGCTGCTCAGTGTCAAAGTGCAAGTGCTCCCACTGTAAATTGTTGTTATGTCTTAGTGTGTCCACAATTGGTTTATTTTATTTACTGCTAAGTCCCTAGTACAGTGCACCAGGGACTGTAAACCAAATGCTGCTAGTGGGCTTGCAGCACAGATTGTGCCACCCACACAAGCAGCCTAGCAAAAAGGTCTCAGCCTGCCATTGCAGGGCCTGTGCGCAGTTCGTACTGCCATGTTGACCTGGCAAGTGCACCCACTTGTCAGGCCCTAACCATCCCTTTTCTTACATGTGAGTCACCCCTAAGGTAGGCCCAAGGTACCCCTGTGGGCAGGGTGCAGTTTATGTGAAAGGTAGGACATGCCCTGATGTGTGTGGCATGTCCTGATAGTGAAATACTGCCAATTTCATTTTTCACTATTGAAAGGCTATCTGTCCCATAGGATAGAATGGGGAGTTTACTTATACCATCTTATAAGTATAACTGCCCATGGGAACAAGATAGGAAAAAGGAGTTTAGTATGCCTGAATTCAGAATCTACAGATGCATCCTTTAGTAAGCATGATGATTTTTACATTCTGGGTTTGAAAATACCACTTTTAGAAAGTAGGAATTTTCTTGCTTAGCCATCCAGTGTGCCTCTGCTAGGTTTGTGTATTGACTGTCTGGCTTGGGAGTGACAGGGGCTGGGGATGTGCATCCTGTTCAGACAGCCACTTGAGGGGGTGAGGTGTGTCCTGCCTTCCCAGGGTGAGTCAGGGCTGGGCTGAATAGACCTGGGCTATATTCAGAGTAGGGGGAGGAGATTTCTTTCACACCTGAATGGGCCTGGTCTGCCTTGGTCAATGCTGTCTCCACCTCCCACCAGGAAGCTGGGCCAGAGAGGACAGAACTGGTTTTTGCTGAGCACAGACACTCTCTGCCTCCAGAGACCAAAGATTTCGTACTATAAAAAGTGGGGCTCAGACCCCTGAACTTTAGATCACTTTTGGAATTCAAGAGGAACCTCTGCTGAGGAGAAGAGCTGAGAGAAGCTGGATGAGAAGTACTGCCCCTTTGCTGTGTGCTGTCTGGGGTTGGCCTGCAGTAGCTGTTTCTGCCAAGGAGAGGAACTGTGTGTGTATCCTGCTTGACAAAGTATCTCCAAGGGCTTGAGGTAGAGCTTGCCCCCTGTTCAAGAAGTCTCAGGAACAGCAAAGACTTCACCATCCTTCTGGGCACCGTCTCTGGAACTGCTAGTTTCAGTCGCTGCAGAAAAAAAGAGCAGCCAACTCTGTCACCGAGTCCGTCGCTGGTTCCGTGTCCTGGAAGGCACCACAGAAGGTACCACCACACTTTGCACTGCATCCTTGGTCTCACTAAAGCCGCTGGGCGACAGTCACCGAGCCGTTGCTTGCACCGCTTCCTGTGGGCACCGCACTTCGCATGGCCTCGCTTCACTCTGCCCGGATATCAGCAACACCATCGCTGCCCGACCCGAACATCAACCGGCTCCGTCGCCTACACCGTGACCTGCCAGCACTGCATCAAGCACCGCCTCACTCTGCATCATAAGCCTTGGCCTCACCAACACCATTGGATGACCGTCACCGAGCCGCTGCCTGCACCACGTTGTGAGGGCAGCGCCCGCAGCACTGCTTCCAGTTCACATCGCAACCGCGACGGTTGCCCCGACCGGCCCGCACCAACGTGTCGGCCGCAATGAGAAAGGTACTGTCTACGAGTCTGTCGACGCTTTAGCTGGCCTGTACCGATGCGGTTGGCTGGAACTGTTAGACTCTGTCCTTTTCAGCATCACAGTAGCCTCAGACGGAGCTACCGACTCAGAAGAACTGTGTTTTTCAGCTATTCTTGCAGATTGAAGGTAATCTTGCAAAGTAACTATTTTGACAGTATTGAATGTTGGATTTTTGTCGTATTTGGTCTTTTTGGTTTAGATAAAGTTTTGCTTATTTTTCTAAACTGGTGTGGTGTCCATTTTTAATCTTTTCACTGTGTTGCTGTATGCATGCACAAATGCTTTATACACTGCCTCTGAGATAAGCCTGTCTGCTCGTGTCAAACTACCAAGGGGGTGAGCAGGGGTTATTTTAGAAATGTATCCCTCTTACCCTGACTAGAAAGAAGGATCCCTACTTGGACAAAGGTGCAAACCATTGCCAACTAGAGACCCCCATTTCTAACAGGGACGTTGTAGTTAGGCTAACATTTCACTCGTACAAAACCACAGAAATTCAGCAGTTATAGTTTCCTCAGCTAACTAATTCACGCCCGGCAATGTACTGATTATGACCGCACATATTGCATCACTCATTACATCTCAAATGACATCACTGATGACATCTTTAATTACATCAATGATGACCTTACTGAGGAGATCATCCACAGAACCACTCAGACATCCACTTACATTTGCTCTGCTGCTGGTGCCAGTGTTTAGGGGTAAAAAACCACAAACCCCCTGATTTTTTTTCTCATTAGGATAGATGACTCTGTATTCCCAGGGGCTGCCAATCTTTATTGACAGACAACATTTGCAAGACACCTTGACGCGTTTCAACTTTAGTCTTTTTCAAGTGGTAATAGTCCTTCATTGTTGTCAAGCCTTTTATGCTATAAGCAGTATTTGGGGAAATGTAGTTCTTCCATTTTGCACACATGTGGGACCTTATTAGATTCAGCTGCAGCATAGTGTTTCCTTACGGGCAGTTTGTTGTTATTGAAAGGTCCCATTTGCATACATTCCCCAACTCGGCAAATCCCATCTGTTAACAAAATATTTGTCTGGCTCCCGGGCCCTACTCCCATTGAGTACAGGCTGCATCAGTTTGTGAGTACTGGATAACATGCACTCTCCATTTCTCTTCAGTGAAATTGTTATCCATCCACGGAGTCATGCTAGGCACTGTATGAAGTTAGCCTTCAAGTGAAAATGCTCACGCAGTGAAATAGCTGCTCCATGCCAACTCTTGATTTCAATAGGTCTCCTCACACTGGGCTCTGCCACTTTGTATTTGAAAATCCAAAGCAAAGTGGTTTGCAAGTGGCACGCTCTGTTGATGGTATCAGAGTTGGGGGTAAAAAACACAAACCCCAAATTATTTTTTTCACAAGGAGACGATGCTGCACTCCCACGGGCTGCCACTCTTTATTGACATACTACAGATATGCAAGGCACCACAACGCATTTCAACTTTCATCTTTTTCAAGTGGCAATAGTCCTTCATTGTTGTCAAGCCTTTTATGCAATAAGCATTATTGTGGGAAATGTAGTCCTTCCATTTTGCACACATGTAGGTCCTTATTAGATTCAGCTACATATATATATATATATATATATATATTTTGCACATCAAATGATTCCAATTCACAACACGCTCATGGCCGGTGCTGACATTCGGAGTGGAATCATGCCCTCGCTAACAATATAATCATCCAAAGAAATATATGCCGCACTCCAGGAGTTTGATATCCAAAGTCTTTTTATTAAACTACCAACACCAACGCATTTCGGCTAGAGAGTCTTGATCACGGTTAGAAGAGTCCTTCTTTCATTTCACATTTTATACAGACATGCCCACTTAGCTGATAATGAAGCATTGTAGGATATTTAGTTTCAGGAGAAAATTAAGTTAAAAATACAGTGCATAACTTTTACTTCAAAGCATTATTTTGCTCAATTTTGTACTTGTCGGTGATCAAGAGGACTGTATTGACAATCTTGTTGTAATTCAATTGAATTTACTACAATTTCAAATGAATAATTATGAATCTGTCAGTCATTGTGTACACATTTCTTTCAGAATGTAATATACTCTTAATTGCTAATGCTTAATGCATTATCCTATTGTTATAGCTATACCACTCAATTCCGGCCTAAGTGCCCTGTATTGCAAACGTATTGTTCTTATCGTAATCCTATGTCTAGGTGTTTTTGTATTGCAACATCCTATATGAATATTATCCTGGGCTAAGTGCCTTTAATGATTATAAGTGCAATTCTACACCATTTCATTCACAATTTATACTATATAATGTCTCTAAAATTGGTTATGTATCAACATCCCTTGTAGATGGAATTCATTGTTTTGCTTGCTAATTTGACTCCATCTCTTTCCTCTTTATTTGCCATTCAACCTTTTCATACCTTTACAGAAAGGAGGTTATAAATTCGCAGTTCTTGTATAGTCCATAGACAAGATCATTTTGGTTATAGATTCATATAACTCTTCATCTCCGTTTAGACCCTGTGGTTGTTTTGTTCTGAATCGTACGGGATTCTAGGAGACTGAGTTTAAGTGTTCTATTGCCACCTCTTTCATGCCTTGGTACACATGCTATGCCATAATATGTAATTTTTTGCCAATTGTACCCCTCATGAGTTTCCAAATGTTTGGCATTGGCATAGTTTGTATCTTTATTTTGCACTGCTCAAATATGTTCCTGTATTCTTTTCTTTAATGGACATATGGTGTTACATATGTACTTCAGGCCGCATTTACATTCGATCATGTATACTACATAGCTTGTGTCATGTGATTTTATCATTGATGGTGAAGGTTTTGCCTTTAAAGTCCACAATTTCTCGAGTATTTCTCCCAATACTACATGCCTTGCACTTGTCACATTTTGTAAAGCCCTTTTGATGTTTAATTAGCCAGGACTCAGTTCTCGACTTTTCAAAGTGACTTCTAACAAGTTTGGGGCATATTAGCAAGACCGGCGATAATGGGCTTGCTAATATGCGTTATAGAATTCCAATAGAAGCCCAGGTTAGATGTGCTTGCTAATATGCGTTATATAATTCCAATAGAAGCCCAGGTTAGATGTGCAGGACATATAACCTGGGCTTCTATTGGAATTCTATAACGCATATTAGCAAGCCCATTATCGCCTGTCTTGCTAATATGCCCCCTTATCTTTTAGTGAAGGAGCCTTCCGATATGAGCCATCTGGTCTGTTGCCATACAAGGGAAGAAAATCAGAAGGGGGTCAGAAAAGAACAAACAAATATCCCTTATGCAATCGGCAAAAGAAAAAACAAACTCATGCAAATCAAAAATGGAGATCAATCTCATCATCAATCTGTTGGAATTAATTTTAGACCAAGATCAAATGAATCCTCCGAATAGGAGACTAACTTTGTGTCCTGAAAACCATTATGATTATGTAGAGACTAAAATTGACATATAGGACTCACCTAACCGTGATCAAGACTCTCTAGTCGAAACACGTTGGTGTTGGTAGTGTAATTAAAAGACTTTGGATATCAACCTCCTGGAGTGTGGCATATATTTCTTTGGATGATTATATATAGGTAGCTATAGTTGCGATGGAGTTTCTATCAAAAAGGCCATTTTCAGGGGTCTATATCTTTGGCGCCGCTTGATGAATCGCCATGAAATCTTCTAAAAGAATTTGCCCGGTACTTCAGGGGCTGTTTGGGAAGTTTAGGGGTGGCTCGTCAAGGGAGGACCGAGAAAAAAGGGGGGGTTCCAAGATGTGTTTTACCCCATGTTAATTCCCATAGGACCTTTTATCAAGCCTACAGCCTGAACAGCTGGATGGAATTACACCAAATATGGCAGGAAGCTAGATGTTGGTACGCAAATCGTGCTTTTTGTGATTTGGTGTATATCCGTTCAGTAGCTTGGGAGATATTAACTGGAAAACACATTTGTATATCTGAGGATGCGGATTACTCGCAGATCCACTCGAGGGTAATTCGTGATTTATGCGCACTAATGAACTCCCTATTGGCTGGCCGTACCCCCAAAGTTGCTGTGGCCATTTTGTTTGTCAGGGAAACAGTCCCCAGGGCAGAAAATTTATTTGCAAACTGAATGAAGAGGTCAGGTGAGAGGTTTTCTGACCTCTTGTGCATGTTATAAAAGAGGGCTGAGTATGTGTCCTGGGGTCAGAAATCTGAAAAAATGATTTTTGACCACTCGCAAGATCCACGGATCCCTCACAGGGCTCAGCGCTGCACCTGTGTAACTCCGCTGGGGATCCGCGGAGTTAGCGTGGCTGAAAAAAATACCTACATATATAAATTTTTACACTCAGTCTTACTCTCACACCCATTCAGACACCTACACAGATACTGCCACATTCAGTTACATACCCATACAGACACTTTCACATCCACTGTTACACCCATGCAGACACTGTCACAGCCATTCACATAGGCATAGAGAGACTGACAGACCTATTCATATGCCCATAGAGACTATGTGACATCCATCTACAAACCCATACAGTCACTGTTGCATCCATTCAGAAATCTATACAGACACTGTCACACTTATTCACATACCCATAGAGATGCTATGACATCCATTTACAAACCTATTCAGTCACTGTTACACCTATTGAGAAACCCATACAGACACTGTCACACCCATTCACATACCTAAACAGACACTGTCACACTCATTCACAAACCCATAAAGGCTTTGTCACAAAATTCAGATACCCATTAAGACACTGTCACACCAATTTACACAAACCTATACAGGCACTGTCACACCCATTTAGAAACCCATACAGACACTGTCACACCCATTCATATACCCAGACCCTCTCACATCCATTCACATATCAATAGACACACTGCCACACCCATTCACAAACCCATACAGACACTGTCACACCCATTCACGTACCCAAACAGACACTATCATATCCTTTCACATACCCATAGAGACACTGCCACATGCATTACAAACACATACAGAAACTGTCACACCCATTCACATACTTAAGCAGACACTGTCACACCCAGTCACATACTGACAGAGATACTGTTACACCCTTTCACAAACCCATACAGACACTGTCACACCCATTCACAAACCCATACAGACACTGTCACACCCATTCACGTACCTAAACAGACACTGTCACACCCATTCACATACCCATGGACACTCTGTCACACCCATTTATAAACTCATATAGGCACTGTCACGCACTGAAACACTCTTTCACGAACCTAAACAGTTACTGTCACATCCATTGACAAACCCATAGACACTGTCACACCCATTTAGAACCCCATACAGACTTTGTCACACCCATTCACATACCCATAGAGAAACTCACACACCAATTCACATACCCATAGAGACTCTGTGACACCCATTTACAAACCCATGCAGACACTGTCACACTCATTCACGTACTCCAACAGACACTGGCACACCCATTCTTGAGCCCAAACACACATTGTCACACCCATCTATATACCATACATACACTGTTACACCCATTGCCAAACCCATTGAGACACTGGCTCACCCATTCATATACCATACACACACTGTTATATCCATTGACAAACCCATAGAGATACTGTCATACCCATTCACAACCCCATAGAGACACTCTCACACCTATTCACAAACCCCTACAGACACTGTTACAACCATTCATATGCCGTTGAGACAGTGTCACTCCCATTCACAAACTCATATAGTGTTATTAAACTAAAGAACAAGGCAGAAATGTCACTTTCCAAATGCACATCTACCCACTTTGTCCGTCGGGAAGTAATTTCTCCAAGATTAGATATGTTGTAGTGCTCTCCAAGCATAAGGCCTCCCTCCGCCTTTAGGAGACCAAGTCGACTCTCCTGGGAGAAGCAAGTCCCCCTTGAGGTCTACACATAAGCTTCACAAATGCCGAGGCACATAAAAGAATAGTCCAGGTCTGTGAGATAGGCTTTAGTCACCAAAGTATAAAAAAGGAAGTCCAAAAAGACGATCTTTGTTTTTCCTCCGTATATCCTTTATTTCATATCAACAATATTTTCATAACATCCAAGACAGGCAGCCGACACGTGTTTCGTCCGAAAGGACTTTCTCAAGGCTCGACCGAATAATAAAGCGATTCG
This sequence comes from Calotriton arnoldi, assembly GCA_963921515.1. Taxonomy (NCBI): domain Eukaryota; kingdom Metazoa; phylum Chordata; class Amphibia; order Caudata; family Salamandridae; genus Calotriton; species Calotriton arnoldi. The sequence goes on from CAWUFW010014923.1 coordinate 274,520, forward strand.
TACTCCAAAATTCATTAATATGAAAATAATCACACCTGTAGTAGACGTATAGAGCCTGTAGCAAAGGGACCCGTTGTATTTGCTACCGCTCCCTCCGTGTTAAACAGCCAGGCCATGATAAGCCTGTGGCGGTCAACAGTCAGACCGTGTATAATCCCGATGGCAATGAGACGCCATCCAACGACCCGGGTCTGACTGGTGACCGCCACAGGCTTATCACGGCCTGGCTGTTTAACATGGAGGGAGCGGTAGCAAATACAACCGGGTCCCTTTGCTACAGGCTCAATACGTCTACTACGGGTGTGATTATTTTCATGTTAAGGAATTTTGGAGTACGAATCGCTTTGCTATTCAGTCGAGCCTTGAGAAAGTCCTTTCGGACGAAACACGTGTCGGCTGCCTGTCTTGGATGTTATGAAAATATTGTTGATATGAAATAAAAAATATATGGAGGAAAAACAAAGATCGTCTTTTTGGACTTCTTTTTCATACTTTGGTGACTAAAGCCTATCTCACAGACCTGGACTATTCTTTTATGTGCTTCGGCATTTGTGCAACAAACTCATATAGTGACTGTCATATCCATTCACAGCCCCATAGAGACTCTGTGACAGCTATTCACAAACCCAAACACACACTGTGACACCTATTCACAAACCCATACACACACTGTCAATCTCATTCATATACCTAAAAAGACACTATCACACCCATTCACAAACCTATACAGACACTGTCACACCCATTCATATACCATAGAGACACTGTTACCCTCATTGACAAACCCATACAGAGAGTTGCAGGAGCCACGGAAGCCTTGTGTTTCGGCCGGGCCGAGGCTTTTCCTGATTTCCCCCCGCGGGTTTAACCACGACAGGGGGGGGGCACTGAATTTATCCCAACGAGCCCTACAAGCCTGTTTGAATCACCGGCGAGAGTGGCGAGTGCGGCTGCTGTCTGATGGCGTGGTCGAGGAGGGCATGCCCCAGGGTGCGTGACCTCCGGTACGAGCCGCAGTGGTGCAGCAGGGGGGCGTGGTGCATCTGCAGCAAGGAAAGACGATCAAAGCAGGTACAGCGCTGTGGCCAGAACCCTGAGGTGACGCCCGTCCTCCAGAGTCCCCGTTGCACAGAGTGGAGCCAGCATTGAGAGGAGGCATTGAGAGGGTGAACAACTGCGTGGGATTTTCAAATTACAAGTCTTTCCTTCTCTTCTTGGCATATTCTCTGCTGTACTGTCTATTTATCGCTGCCACGGATTTGCAATATTTTATCAAATTCTGGACGACGTTGGATTTCCGGTTCCGGGTGACGAGCTTAGCTGAGCTGGAGCGGGTGGACTAGCGAGTGGCGTCCGCTCTGACGGATTAGCTTGTGGAGTTGAGGTGGGTGTGTAGTAGCAGCAGTAGCAGCAGCAGCAGTGGTAACGGAGAGCAGTGAGTGGCGGGCGCGGCGTGCATTGTGGACTTGCCAGCGCTTGCCTGCACCGCGCTACATGTTACTGTCCTGCAATTCCAGCGCAGCCAAAAGAGGAAGGGCTATCTCCGCACCTCACTGTATTATGACGTTGTGCTGGCCAGCTCCACCCCTCATGCCCCTCATGCCCCTGGTGCCTGGTGGATGAGAGGAGAGGAAAGGAAAGCAAATTAGGCAAATAATCCCGGGGCTTCGGTGCGGATCTAGCATTAGTGCCGACCTTTTATATGGCCTACTTGGCCCCTGGCACCTTTTCAAGTTTCTCAAACTTTCCCCTCTGTTTGTCTGTTAGCAAAACAGCAAACTAGAAAAAAAACAGCGATTTGCCATCCAGTGTGCTCTGCCTGTTTGGTGAGGGCGAGTGTGGGTGCATCAATAGTCAGCGTCTGGTGAGGGTGGCTCCGGTGTTCTGCGGAGGCGGCTCGGTCAGAACTGAGTGCAGCTTGTAGGACATCCGGGGGCCTCACTCGCTACAGCCCCCTACCCCGTTATACATGCTGCACAAGGACATGGACTCGGAAATCTCCCATAATCTTTTATAATCGCGGGAAACAGCGAAAAGCACTGCTTCCAGCAGCATAACCGCAAAACCACGACCCAGCACGCTGGATTATCAAGCACTCCTAGCAACTCCCACAGGCAGCTGTGAGTCGAGTTCACAGCAGCGACCGCAGTGAGTGACTGTAACAGAGGCATGGTTATTGCGGCTGCTATGTTTTGCTGCTGAAGTCAGGCTGCTCTCGTACTGAAGCCCTCATGCCCCCCTTCTGTAGCTGCAGACTGTAGGGGTGTGGCAACACAGTCCATTGGTAAAAAGAATCTTGATAACTAATTGCCCGTATAGGTGGCTCCAGATATCCCCGAATAAATAAATTAATAGGTAAAGTAAGGAAGTCGTTCCTGCTAAAAGGCGTATCATCTTTTTTTGCGGGTCAGTAAGATGCCCTCTAGGTGTTTGCGCTCTGGCCGCCAAATTATATCCTCAGGGTCTCTTACAGAATCTCAAGGATCTCTTCCTGGCTCCTCAGGGGCCTCCTGTAACCATTCCAGTTCTCCAACATTAATAAAGACCATCAGGCAAAAGAAGCCCGGAGACTGCCTGTCCCACTTGAAATCCCATCCCTCTGTGCTGTCTTTGCTCACAAGGGGCTTGAGGAACTCAACGCTAAGGAATAAAGAATCAGGAATGGCTCCAGGTGTTGTTGATGGGGAGATAACAAGCATATGTACAGCTCTTCCCGAGTCGACAGTCTCGCATCACCCCAAACTCTCCAAATCGAACTCTCTTGTACCAGTCCCTCTAATTCAGGCCATTGATGATTGTACTTTACCATCAGAAGCTGGAATATCCAGAAATGTAATGAAAATGGAAGCGGATGAATGTGCTTTATTGACAGAAGTCGGAAAGACTGAATCTGAATCGGAAGTGGACATGGATTTGGATAATGACAAGGCTAAGCACGAGGCAATTGTCGCTGTTTATGTAAATCCGTCAGCTGTGGCTAAAATGGAACACATGATCTTGACTTCTATAATGAGTCCTTTGAAAGTTTCAGAATCACCACCGGGTCCCCTACCAGACAAAGTGAGCCTACGAGCATCCCAAATCGTCACTACAGCTTTGATCATGAGGCTCTGGAGGACCTGACACTTCCGGACATTGCCATATTTATGGAAAAAAATCAAGAAATACAGGCTAAATTTAAAATCCAATGTGCGCCAGGTGCTCCAGAATCAGCCTTGAGATTGTCACCGGATAATCGTGTTAGCTATCCTATTATGCCAGCTGTGTACAGTAACACTCCTTCAAGCGCATCGCTGATGCGATCTTTGGGATTATCGAACTTGGAAGCAACCCCAAATGAAAGGGCACAAGATGCCTGGCATACACTGAATGAGGGTGTTAATGAAGATAGGGAAGGGAGGGCAAATTTGGATGTACTTTATGCATTAGAGAGGATTCTTTCGTCTATCTTAACCTTGCTTGAGAAATCCACTGCCCATTCTGACCATGTTTTGGGTGTTTTATCTCCGATTCTACAGGGGTGCAACAGCTTAATTCTGCCGGTTCTTGTCTAGGAAACGTAGGAAAATGTATTGATGTGAAAACTCAGGTGAGTCAGACCAGTATAAAGGGAGTTGACATAGGGACTCAGGCGGAGAATTGGGAAGGTCTGGGTGTTACCTCCTCGGTGCAGCCTAGAGATTGCCCTACGCTTGTTAAATTGTCTTGTGGCTTCCCAGAAGGTCATTAATCAGGGGATCTCCTGCACACCATCACAGAGGAAAATACAAATGTACTAGTACCTAACAATACCCCGCCGATTTACTCTATTTTTAAAAAGGGGAATACCAGGATGTTGCATGGTCCAGTTTTAACAACTGATGCCTTGGTTATTAGACAACCTATGGTTGAGTCAGAGGATGCTCCCCCTGGGGAGGCTGGCCCTCAGGTAGAAGCTAATGGTCCTAAAATACGAAAGGGGAAGAAGAAGAGTACCCGGCACATAATAAAACATAAGCCAAAAAAACTACGATTTCCAACTCTATTTGACGAGCTTGTTGATACTTCCTTGCTGCAGCAAGGTAGTGAGTTTAAGCCCGTCGGGTTCCCGGCTGGTCAACATCCTAAATACCCAGAGGCAAATCCCCCCCTTTCACACATTATTTTGAAAGATGAACCACTAGAGAGGGATTTAGGACCAGAAGAAGGGCACAAGGGATTGGGGCAAGGGGACATAACGGGGGCGGGGGGTTGTGCTCTAAATGGGAGAACCACAAAATATTGACAAATCAGGATTTCATGTCTCGTAAAGATAAACCCAGACTCGCAGAACACCATAGTAAAGACATACGATGCTTTGTCAGAGGTAGGGCAGGTAGGGGATAGCTTCCACTCCAAACCCACTGGTGGGGATACTATATCTGTAAGGTTAGATCCCAGCCATGGGAGGATGTGTGTGGGAGGACCTACCTTTACTTCCCCTATAGCACAAATGCCAGAGCCAGTGTCTGTATCAAGGCTTAGTGATAGGGTACATGTAGTACAAAGGCCAAGACAAGTAGTAAACACCCTGGTCTTTGTGTCACTATTTGACAGTGAACTGGGCCCTTTTAATAGAAATTTTCTCCTGCAGCTATTATGTGAAATTGAAGATCTGAGATTGGTAAAAAGCAAAGATCTCGAGCGGGTACTTTTAGAACCAAGAAGTGATCTCCCACTTGCCAGAGTAACTTTTATCTCTGGAATAATTGCAATGTTAGTATTGGCTAATGTAGATCTTTTTAGAAAAAATGGGATTGATGTTTTTCCATTTAAGGAGCCAGTTTTTGTCCCATGTGTGTCCCATAGGGAGGATCTCCAGGACCTTGGTGGAGTGTTACCCAACACCAAGGGGGCTGTAAATCTGAAAGATATCAAAATCTCGGTTGGTAGTACCTCGGGGAAAAGAGTGATTAACATGTTAGGACCAGTGACTAAAAACACAATGGACCATAGAGGAGGGGAGGAAGTGGATCAGTGGAGTTGGGTAGCTGGCTCATTGAATGCTTCCAAAGAAGGGAAAACAGTCCCTATGCTGTGGAGGTAGCCCCCCTAAAAAGGTTTTGTCCTGGAACATGGCTGGGCAAGGAAATCCCAGATCTAAGCCCGATGCCCTAATGCAACATGATCCAATGATAATCTGCCTACAGGAAACATGGTGCTGCGCAGACTATAATTTCACAAACTTTTTCGTTTTCTGCTGTGCACCAAAACAATCAGTAAAGGGTCATGAAAGCAGTGGTTTAGCTATTTTACTTAGTTGCAGGATAAACTAGAACCCCCCTGGTCTTCTCCCATCCATCCAACTTTTGCATAGCCATTAAGCTTAATCTGGGTAATGGGAGGCGTAGTCAGTACCAGTCGCTGTTACTGGTAAATGTGTATATTCCCCCAGGGAGGGTGTCTGATTCTTTGGTTGAATCCATTTTTTCTTTTATCCATAAAATCAGTATCTCAGAAGAATGCACAATGATATAGATGGTGGGAGATTTTAATGCAAAAATCTACATCTGTTCCACCTTAGTCTATCGTAACCAGGAACTGGAGGATGCATGGACTATCCCTGAGCTAATGTTGCCAGATAACATTAGGTCAGATAAGCAAGGATTGAATTTTTTGCACTGCTTGAGAATGAATGATTTAGTCATTTTAAATGGGAGATTCCCAGAGGATTCCCCAGCCTCGCTTACTTTTCACGCCTCTCGGGGGCAGTCACTTATTGACTACATGGTAGTATCTTACCCGTTTTTTGATGCCTGCTCCCAATTTAAGGTATTTGGGACAAACTTGAGTGACCATAGTATTTTATCTGTGGAAGTTAGTTTAGAGATCGGGTCTTTAGAGTCCTGGACTTCTAGAGACGATAGTATCACGTATAATGAAACAAATGGGCATACCTTTTGGTAGAAGAAAATCATTTTATGCCTAGGGAAGCTGGTTGAAAAGGTGAGCTGTGGCCCAATACAGGAAAATCCCATCTTGTGGTATGAAAAAAATCTTCTCTTTTTTAGATCCTGTGGCAAGACAAATCGGGCCAAAGGAACTAAACAACCCGCGGTTAGTTCGGGGGCGGCAAAAAAGTTAAATCAGAAGATAAATGCCCTAGTAAGGGAACAATTTAAACAATCCTCTCTGATCAGGCCAAGGGAAATTAGTAGACTAAAGCAGATAAGAAAGAGAACTAAGGCGTCAGAACGTAGAAAGGTGGAGGATTCCAACTGGATCAAACTAAGAGAGGTCACTCGGTCTGGTGATTTGCGCAAATACTGGGCCCAAATAGCCAAATATTGTGGCAGTAGAATTAAGGCAAAAGCCATTTTAATTTCTGATACAGAATGGACCCAATACATCTCACAGTTATACGCACCGAAAACAATGGCCAGGTCCAAGTATGAGGCAACTAAAGAGATCCATGTAGGGAATGACTATGGTTCCCCTTCTTGCAAAGAAATAGAGAGCTTTATTAAAGGGGCAAGGTACTCAGGTGCGATGGGCCCTGATGATATTCCAATAGCTATAATTAAACAAGATAGCTCTGCATGGGCTAAATTCCTTTGTCCGGTATTTTCGTATTGCTACACATATGGGATTATTCCATACTCTTGGACAGGAAGTATTGTGGTTCCATTATTTAAAAAGGGCCCTAGAACGCCCCCCGCCAGCTTTAGGCAAGTCGCACTGTTTGATGCATCTGGAAAATTGTTCGCTAAAAGTATCCTTCCCCATCTACAAGAGTGGGCTTTCGGAAATAATCTTGTCCCGACAGAGCAGACAGGGTTTCGTAAGCATAGTGGCACATTAGATAATATTACTGCCTTGTAAACAGTGATTGAAAAATATCCATTGGGGAAAGGAATGGCCCTGTATACCGCCTTTATAAATTTTTCCACGGCTTTTCAACCGGGTAGACCGGGGACGCTGTGGAGGAAACTGGATGCAATGGGGATCCCAAATATTCTGCTGAGACTGATTATAGCATTGCACTCCTCAACTAAGTAGAGACATATAATGGGCTGAAGCAAGGGTGTCTGTTAGCCCCTCTCCTTTTCTCTCTTTATGTTAATGACTTGCCGAGTAGGGTGTGGCTGTGTAAAGGGGACCCCCCAAAATTAGGTACAATGAAGTTGAGTTGTCTGCTTTATGCGGATGACGCCATCCTGACAGATCTAACCCCAATAGGACTTCAAAGGATCCTTAATGAGCTGGTACGCTATGCGGATGACCATTTTTTGAAAATAAACATAGCAAAAAGTAAGATTACGATTTTTAGACATCGGGGGTGTAGAGTCAGGAAAAATATGCATTGGTTCCTAGGGAAAGGCAAAATTGATGTTGTGAAATTGTACCCGTATCTGGGAAAAATATTTACAAGTAGATGTTCGAGTAGTGACCATATTGACCAATGTCTTAGTAAGGCAATATCGCAGGCATGCGCTATTGGTAGATTCTATAAATGTTGCGGACAAAGACACTTTGCACATGTTTTATCGGTTTTTAAAGTTAAAATCCCGCCAGCACTGAGTTACGCTTGTAAACTAGTGGATGAAAAGCCGTGGGTTTATTTTGATAAGGTTGAGCACCCATAGCGGCGATCAGGCTTGAATTTGGACTCCTCTCGACCTATGTGTTCGCAATGGCTGCCTGTTTGAGATGGGGTAATGCCTTAATGAACAGCGCTGAAAACCCTTTACGGGCAGCGCTAAGGCAGGAAATATTTGTAAGCCTGAAGAGGAAAAGTGTTGTTTTTAGGAATCATGTGAAAGCTTCACTCTTATTTGATATTGGGCATAGCAGCAAAGACTCTTTAACTAAACAGGCCCTGAAAACACTAATTAAGAAGACCATTTATGAAGTCAGTCGTAAGAGAGATACTGCTCTATGTCTGGGCCATTCCGGTAATGATGTAATAGCTGGGAGTAGTATTTATAAACAACCTCAACCGTATGTTGTATGGAATCTCCCGCACGGAGTGCGTAGAACTATCCTTTTGTTACGGATGAATCAGCTGCCCATACGAATTATAACAGGAGCATGGGAGGCATTAGCCAGGCAGGACAGACTCTGCCATCTATGCGAAAGTTAGGTACAGGATTTAAATCATATTTTATTTATTTGTCCCCTATTACAACTGTTACAACGTCGCTTATTGAAGCCATTGTATTTAAAATATAACATTGCCACAGCCGAGGAGGCCCGGAACTTTTTTTTGGCTCCCCCCTCTGAACAAGTGTGTTTTAAAATTTATATCTTTTTTAAACAATTTTTAAATATATTTTAGACAAGAACTAATGGGAAGAAGTAGGCTGTGGTATGTTAAAAAGGGTCCACGGTAGATAACATTTACTACATACTATAATTTGAATTGCAGGGTCCTCATATTATACATTTGAAGACGTCATGGAACAATCTGAATTATATTTTACCAGTTACCTGGTTTTATAAACGCTCAATGGATGAATGGAATTTGTACAGCACTTACGCACCTGCACTTTGATATCATGTATGCTGCTATGTATTGCATAATGAATGCATTGTGCATCTTTAGGCTACTGTTTGTATTTTTCCCATGGGATTCGTCCAAGTTTGATTTTTTACTAATTTTAAAAGAAATTGTTACAGGATATTTTTTTCATTTGCATTTTAAATGATCTTTTTGAGCCCATATGTATTTGCATGTATAACGAAAAATGCTGTCATATTTCTGTATACGCCTCATATTTGATATTGGAAATAGAATTTTAAGATGCTAATGAAGTTATAGTTTTTAGGGTATTTAAGGATACAGTTTGACCGAAACTGACATACCTGTATTCGACCATAATGGCGAAATTGGTGTAACAATTGCATATTTTCACACTTTGTTGTAGCAAACTGCTAGTATCTCGCATGGTTCAACAAAATTGACGTATTTATGGTTTTATATGTATTTTCATTTCTTTAATTGTTATTATTGCTCCGGATGTTTTGTAAAACCAGAGCATTTTATTTTTTGTATTTCTCTTTATGTGGAACTCCTAGGAGCTCCAGATCATAATAAAACTGACTTGACTTGACAAACCCGTACAGACACTGACACACCCATTCACAACCCCATAGAGACACTCCCACACCCATTCACAAATCCATAGAAACATTGTTGAACCCATTCACAAACCCATACAGATTCTGTCCCACTCATTCATTCATGTACCAAAAAGACACTGGCACACCCATTTGCAAACTCATACAAACATTGTTACACCCATTAAGATACGGTTACACTCATTCACGTACCCAAACAGACATTCACATCCATTCACAAACCCATACTGACAGTGTTGCACCCATTTACAATCCCATAGAGACATTGTCACACCCATTCACATACCCACAGAGACCCTGTGATACCCTTCACAGACCCATACAGTGACTGTCACACCCATTGACAAACTCATGCAAACTGTGTTACACCCATTGATAAACCATAGACACACTGTTACACCCATTCACAAAGCCATACAGAGACTGTCATATCCATTCACAACCCCATACAAACTCTGTGACACCTATTCACAAACCTATAGAGACTCTGTCACAACCATTCACAAGCCCGTACAGTTACTGCTAAACCCATTGACAAACCTACCTGTGAATAATCTACCACAGCATTAAAAAATCATAAAAATTGAATTTAAAAGGAGTGAAACATTATACTTAGTAAACAACATTTAAAAAAACAATAGTAATTTTTTTTTTTTTAAATTCAAGAATTTTATACTAATAAAATTTTAAATTTTAGAATTCACATAAAAAACAACGGTTGCAGGGACGTTATAGTTAGGAAATGCAATAAAAAACCTTAGAAATTATCTGAAAAGACAAAAGGTTACAGGGGCATTATGGTTAGGCTGACATTGACAGTGATGTCATGAGAGATGTTACTGACTATGTCATGAGCGATGCAATACGTGAGGCCATAAGCAGTGCATTGCGGAAGCGGAAGTTATAGTTAGCTTAGCTAACAATAACTGCTGAAATTCTCTGGTTTTGTACAAGTGAAATGTCAGCCTAACTATAACGTCCCTGTAACTTTTGGTCTTTTCAGAGAATTTATAAGGTTTTTAATATGTATATATAGAGGGGTAGCTCCTTTATATATTCCTTAGAGTAGGCAGTGTTATTTGCGATATTTGCACAGATGTTTGATGATTTATTTATTGCATGCCTTTTGATTATTCCAGGAACTAGGCAAAATGGCATTGAATGGCAATCCTAGGAATGCTTTTAACCAGCAATAGAAATTAATGGCAATGCTGGGTTTTATTTATCATATTCTATTTTATCTGTGTGTTTTTATGTCGAGTTTTTAACACTGCAGTAGGAATGTTGGTCTTTTTATAATTGGACGCGGAAAATTACAATCAAAGTTGTATGCAGCATTTATTTATGTATTGTATACACTGGCCTGTTTTGTAAACGTTTGAAAACTTTTAACAAATTGATGGTAATGTGCAAAAATTGAAAAACAGACTTATCAGGGCATTGATTAATTTAGGCAGTGTTACTTTTATGTCTATTTCTCACGTGGTTGGGTGTCACTGCATTTACATAAAAAAAGATGGCGAACTAGGCTCTGTGATCTGTGATCAAGGACAAGTGTTGTCTGAAACGCGTCAGATCTGAGGACTGAATAAACAACAACAGTGCCTAATTACAAGTGGTTCGTGTTTCTCTGTTCGCCACACAGGAGTGCGGAAGTGCGGAGAATCTTTTGTTCTTTCGATATATATATATATATATATATATATATATATATATATATATTACCTACTGACGGTCGCCAGTAGGTAGTTATAGTTAGGACCTTGTTTCTATTCAAAAGCGTTTTTCTTTTGCCAATATCTTTGGCGCCGGTTGACGAATCTTCACAAAATTTTCAAAACTAATGGGGCGCTCCGGTCAGCTCCTGTCTTGAAAGTTTTGGGGTGATTCGGCAAGCGAGGGCCGAGAAAAAGGGGGGTCCCAAAACGCGTTTTCTCCACGTTAATTTCCATAGGAAATTTTGGAACAGGCTACAGCCCGAACTGATGAACGGAATTACACCACATTTGGCAAAATGGTAGCGCTTGGTTCAGAAAGCGACCTTTTTTTTAAATGGTGTAAATCCGTTGAGTAGTTGCTGAGAAATTCAACAAATAAAAATATCAATATCTGAGCACCGAGGAGGAGTCGCCACTCCTCCCGAGCACGAGCTGACTTCTGATTGGCTGCCAACACTCCAAACCAGAATGTGTTGGCAGCCATCTTGTGATGAACCGAGTCACAGGACAAGAAAAGGGGGCAGGGTAGAAACACCCTTACCCCCTAGGCCTGCACAGGGGGTCCCACAAGAACCACCAGGGCCAAAAAAAGCATTTTTTTTAAAAAATGAAATCGTCCGAATTCGCGCTGGGTGGGCGAATACGGCCGAGAAAACAAAAAAAATGAAGCTCTGGCTCCCGCGCTTCGTTATTGTTAAGCCCCCAGGTGGGCCAGGTCCTTCGGGCAATGCAGAATTATATATCGGGGGCCCGTGGGGGCCCCCACAGCCCTGGGGACCACCACCTCCCCAGGGCTTCATACATAATGTGTGGGGGCACGCAGCCCCACCGCAGCCCCGGGGACTGCCACCTCCCCGGGGCAAAATGGAAATAAGGGCAAGGGGCCTCATGGGCCCCCCATGCCTTGGGGACTGTCACCTCCCCAGGGCTTTGAGGAAATTAGGGTGGGGGGGCCTTGCCGGCCCCCCAAGCCCTGGGGACCGTCACCTCCCCGGGGCTTTGATGAAATTAGGGTGGGGTGCCTCACGGGCCCTCCCAAGCCCCAGGGACCGCCACCTCCCTGGGGCTTTGAAAATAATTAGTGTGGGGGCTCGAGCCCCCCCACACTCCCCCGGGGACCACCACCTGCCTGGGGCTATCTTCACCTTGGGGGGGCCACGGGGCCCCCCTCCTGGAGCCCTTGATGGCCCTGGGGACTGCCACCCCCCAGGGCCAGCTCCTGCAATGTTCCGGGGTGCTCAACCCCGGGACATTGCTGTTTGCAATGACAGGGCGGGAGCATGGCTCCCGCCCTGTCATAGCAAACCCTGCTTTGCTTTTTGGAATCGAGAGCAGGAAACCTGCTCTTGCTTCCAAAAAGCAAAGCAGATTGTTTTTGGACAAGGGGAGCTGCATGTCAGCAGCTCCCCTTGCTCAAAAGCAATGCCGGCTCCCGCAGGAGGCGGGGAGCTGGCTGGGACCATGGGGGCATTGGGGCTCCCCCCATGGTCCCCAATGCTAAGGGCCAGCCCCGGGGGATGGGGTCCCCGGGGCCACAGGATGTCCTTGGGGGCCAACTACCCCTCTTGTTACCTCCAGTAAGTCTCACACAGTGGGATTGCTAAGACGTCTTCGGAGGCCATGCCCCCCTATCTCCACCACTCTGGAAACGTGCCTCCTGGCAGACTACAATATGGGGGATGAAGTCCAATTTACTCCTGAGGGACTTTGGGGGCCAAGAAGCCCTCCTGGTACCTCCTGTAAGTCCTACGCAGCGGAATTCCTGAGCGCTGGTCGGAGGCCCAGCACCCTTTCTCCACCACTCTGAAAACGCGACTACTAGTTAAAGAAGTGTTTACAATGTAATAGGTTTCGCATTTGCGAGAGTTAGAGCTATTGGCGATGTAAATGTAAACGTTTTTTAATAATGTTTTTTGAAGTGGAGTGGATGTACGTTGTGTGTAGTGGAATTATGTGGTAAGTTGTACAGTGAAATTATGTGGATAGAAAGTATTTAAAAAAAAAAAAATGTTTTATGAGTTTTATATAGCGCTGGCTAGACCCGAAGGTATCAGAGCGCATTACAGAGTATCAGCGAGAAGCAAGTTACATAAGTTACAAAGCAGTGCACATTGTTACACAATAATAAATAAGAGTTAAGAACATGCGAAATACTCGAGGATGGCAAAAAGAACGCATGATGAGGCAAAGTAAAGCAGTGGAGAACAAAGAAGCAGAAGCAAAGCGGAAACCAGAACAACCAGAGGGTCAAGAGAGGGAAAAAGGTTGAAGAATAGAGAGGCAAGGGGCGTGGCCGAGCCGAGCAGCAAGATGGCCGCCTAATCTGTCGGCTCTGCCGGCCGAGCACAACATCCGCCAGAAATCCGCCCAACATTGCCTAGACTGCAAATTTCCATCGCACATTCCGAAATCAGAGGTGCCGCTGATCAATTTGCGACCTTCCGCGGCCGGAGGGAGAGCGCGGAACGGCCCTAACGAGAATCGGCGTCACTGCGGCCGTGCCCGGTCCGGGACGTTGCGGGCGGGCGGACGCGGGCCTGGCCGATTGGACGCCTCATTGCCTGTGCCTGGTGACCTAGATGGTACCGGAGAGCAGCGGTGGAACCACAGAAGAGACGAGCCTCGAGCCTCGAGACGATATCCGAGGGAGACAGCGATTGTCGCGATATCCCACGCAAGTCAGAACGGCGAGAGGCAGCTGCGAAACCCTATCGGTCCCCAACGCGGAGGTAAGAGCACACGACGTGCACAGAACGAAGAGTAACCTCCATGTGTAGAGAGGGCGAAGGGCTGCACCCGGCTACTGAGTGGCCCACTGGGAGCGTGAGGTGGACGGTGCTGACCATCAGTGGGGCCGGACTGGCGTGCCGGGGAGTTGGGAACGCAGTGTCCTGTGGTGCGCGAGGCGCCCGCTCTGATTCATAGCACTGGGGGGACAGAGCACACGGCTGACTGTATGCACAATCAATGGGACACGGATAACTGCAGAGGGCCCCTAGTTCATGTCACGGAGACCTAAGGGCAGATCGCTGACTACGCTCCCAAGACTCGCACTGCAAATCGCAAGGGCCCAACCCCAGTGGAATGTAGCAGTCCACCAACAAACGGCGCATCCATAGGACTACACAGCCACCCGGCTGACGAGTAGGCCCAGCGCCCCTGCCGAAAATCGTGTGCAGCCGCACTGCAAGCGGCGCGATCGGCGCCCAAAACGCGGCGAACAACCAGCTGGGAAACCGGGCTGACAACAAGAGGGAAATTCGGCGCTGGGTGCAGTGGCGGCTCTCCGGTGCGCAGACCTGGCACTATAACGACCGGCTGTAGAAGATGCCTCCCGCCCTCAGGGCCTGAACTCGCATTGGCATCGATAGATGCACACATGCAAGTGCGAGTAGATAGGAAGGAATAAAAGTGCGGAAGAACGCACGCAGCGCAGACGCCGGCAGAATAACCTTGGTGCTAGTACTGCAGCTTCACGTAATATCCCTCCCAGGAACTGTTGCTCGCACTCACCTTGACTGGCAGGAAACGCGCAAACATGGGCAAGCCAGATAACAAACAGCCAAAACTGACATTTGAGAAGCGCAGCACGAGACACGGTGAAAGTGACCTGGCGTCGCAAACAACTGTCCCAGAGACGCAACTGGAAACAGAACAAGAGGACGACATAAAAACAATGTTCAAAGACGTAAAAGCATGCCTGAAAGATATTGACTCAAAACTCGACTCCCTCGCGGCGCGCATGGACCAGGTTTCACGCAAGGTGGAGAAACATGAAAATAGACTGGACACACTGGAGACGCGAGTATCGGATCACGAAGATACCCAAACGGAAACTCGCGAACAGATGCTGCGTATGGACAAAGTGCTGGAAGTGATCAAACTGCGCAATGAGGACTTGGAAGCGAGATCCCGGCGCAACAATGTGCGCCTAACGGGCATACCCGAATCGACGAATATCCCAAACATGGAAAAATATGTCGAGGGACTCCTACAGGAATTGTTCGGGGCAGAACTGTCGCCCATGTTTCTTGTAGAGCGCGACCACCGCACGCTTGGCCCGAGGCCACAGCCGGGCACCACCCCCAGAACCATATTGGCAAAAATATTAAATTACAGAGACAGGGACACAATTCTGAGGCTAGCACGAGAAAGAGGCACGCTCCAGTATCAAAATAATACAATAGCGTTCTACCCCGATTTCACACAACTGGTCCAGGCAGCCCGCAGGGAATTTATCCCCGCAAAAAGATCTTCCAACAAACAGCCACGAAATACGCTATGCTGTACCCGGCTAAATTGCGAGTGCAAACAGAAGGTAAACCGGTGTTCTTTACAGTCGCAAAGGACGCATTGAAATTTGCTAAACAAAATGCCAGAAAGCTGCAAGACAAACCAAGGGATAAAGACTCTTCTTCGCAGGAGCAAACTAGTGACATTGAGTAAAGTATGGCTATTTGATTGTGCTGCGATATTTGTGGTTGCTGTTTCTCTATGCCACTTTTCTACAATGCTTGATACACCTCATATGTTGATTGTAGCTCGCATGGATGTATAGGCATTTATAATGCTCGGCCACCCTGTTGTCTTCACGACAGGGCAGTACGCCGGCAACGCCTTGCCCCCGCTGGGATGATTCCCTACAGCCCCTTCTCAGGCGGCTTATTGTTTAAAGGGTGGGGTTTTGACAGGGATGCACGACCTAATTGGGGGGTTGGTGTGGGAGGGGGGAGGGTTGGGTATTGTAGAGTGTTTATGTTACTGTATTTAACAGTTTGTTGTTCATTGTCATGTGCTCTCTATTCCTCACACGATCGGACTTCCACTGGACATATCACACATCACCTTAATGGTGCCATTACACACTGGAGGGTACCTATACCGCACAACCAATGACACGTCTGATGGCGCAATCGACAATAATAGGATACAGACACCCCCCAGCGGCCACATGTCTAATTTAATATGTCTCACATGGAACGTGCGTGGTCTGAACGACCACAGAAAAACGCGCCTAATTCTTTCCCAACTTACGAGACATTCGGCTGCGATATGTCTCCTTCAGGAGACCCATCTCAGGAGCACAGCCTGTGACAGGCTGAAATCCAACAGATGGGGCGAAGTATTCACCTCATGTTACTCCAATTACTCCCGCGGAGTGGCCACATTAATTAAAAGAGGCACCCCTGGAGGACCTTGAAGGTGGTTAGTGATACGGAGGGACGGTACGTTTTGGCTCTGGGAATACTGTTTCACCAGAAGGTTCTAATTGCTAACGTCTATGGGCCTAATGTGGACGACCCCTCCTTTTTCCAGAAATTGTGGCACACCATACAATCCATGGGAGATGCGGCATTGCTATGGGGGGGTGATTTCAACACAGTAATGTCCCTGGGGACTGATAGAGTGGGAGCCTCCCGCACACATCACCCACAAGCAGCCGCTGTCTTAAAACAGCTAATGGAGGACTACGGTCTTGTAGACACCTGGCGAAGCCTTCACCCACACGACCGCGAAGGCACCTGCATTACACAGCAACATAACGCATGGTCGCGACTGGACTTTTGGCTCATCTCTCCCGACTTGCACTCCTGGGTATCGGACGCATCCCACCACGCTCGCACGCTCTCGGATCATTCCCCAGTCACCCTGTCCCTACACATACCTCTACCATATCGCCAGCCTTTCGCATGGCGTTTGCCACCTAACGCACTGCTGGATCCTGTATTCAAGGAAGAACTGCATACACATATCACAGAATACTTTGATAAAAACACGGGATCATTGGATTCGATAGGGACTCTGTGGGAGGCGTTTAAGGTGGTTGTTCGTGGACACTGCATCGCGGGGCAAAACAGGGTACTCAGGGATATTAGGGACAGCCTTGGGCGCCTGGAGGCGGAGCTGCACACACTAGAACAACAATACTACACTACACCAGCAGCTGAGACGCTGGGGCACATTCGCAGTAAACTGACGGCCTATCAGGAGGAGGCAGACAGAGAGGTAAAGTTCCTTCACAAATATGCTATCGCACGGAAATATGGGGAAGGTGACAGGCCCGGGAAGACACTTGCGAACCTATTGACGCCTCCTAGGGGGGCCGCATTTATTACCGCACTCACCACCACCACGAACAAACTGGTACACTCCCCCCCTGACATCTTAGCCACCATGCACGACTTCTACTCACAGCTCTACACGTCCCAGGTTACACCCACAACCCCGATGCTAGAGGAGTACCTAGACTCCATAGCACTTGTGTGGTTTACTAATGTCCACCGTGAATATTTGGACATACCATTCACGGCCGATGATGTGCGCCGGGTCATAGGCGGTATGAGGGCAGATAGGGCGCCCGGACCGGATGGCCTCACCGCGCAATTTTATAAAGAATTTTCCGAGGACCTCGCCCCCCATCTCCTAGCTGTCTACCAAGAGGCGCTCCAAAAGGAAATCCTCCCAGATTCGATGAGAGAGGCGATTATTATCACTCTCCTCAAACCAGACAAGGACCCACAAAAGAGCGAGTTTTACCGCCCACTCTCACTGATTAACCTAGACGCCAAAATCTTTGCAAAGCTTTTGGCTACCAGACTCCAACCACTGCTACCGAAGATAGTCCTACCGGACCAATCAGGCTTTGTACCGGGCAGAGCGACCTCACATAACATCAGAACCCTATTCGGGCTCCTACATTACCTAAATACCAACCCTACCCTCGGCTGCAGTGTTATTAGATGCCTCAAAGGCGTTTGACTCACTGGAATGGGGATTCCTCTTTCCTCTGCTCCGAAGGATAGGACTAAGCCCAATCTTCCTGAAGCATATTCAACTCCTTTACACACAACCAACGGCGCGATTAAAGGTGAACGGGCTGATATCAGAGCCGATACCCATAACCCGAGGTACTAGACAGGGGTGCCCTCTGTCGCCACTACTGTTTGCGATAGCGACAGAACCCCTAGCTGCGCGGTTGTGCCAACACCACGTGAACAGAGGGATTGGCCTTACCACCAGAGCACTCACGGTGTCCATGTATGCAGACGACATCACGTTGTACATGGTACATCCCACAGACAACCTGGCCCCCATGACTAGGGAAGTGGTCCGCTTTCGTGGGCTCTCCGGAGTAAATATCAACTGGAGTAAGTCTGTGATTCTCCCCCTTACATCTGACACGCAGAAATTTGACACTGAATACCCGTTAACATGGGCCTCTGAACCCATCCGATATCTGGGGGTGTGGCTCACCAATGACCTGCATGACATATGGAGAGCCAATTATGGGAGGGTAGTGACGTGGATTGAGGAAAGGGTCCGGAGGTGGAAGACACTTCCTCTCTCGCTGGCGGGTCGTATAGCAGTAGCTAAAATGATAATATTGCCCAAACTGCTTTACCTGTTTGTGAATGTGCCGCTCCCGCTCCCGATGCATTTTTTTAGACGCCTAAAATCGCTTATGATCGAGCTGGTGTGGGCTGGGGGTCAACCACGAATAGCCTGGGAAATTTTGACATTGCCGCAGGAGCAGGGAGGGTTGGCGGCCCCGGATTTTGCGCTGTACGCCTATAGCGCTCAGGCGCAATTTTTGCACTTTTGGGTCCACCCCACGCCATACCAACCACACGTGGCCATAGAAATAGACCGCGCCGCTCCCCTACCAATATCGACTGCCCTGTTTCAGCCATATAAGCGCCCGTGCGGAGAAATAGATACTGTACAGGCTCTGAGATGGGCCTGGGAAGGTATTCGTAAAAGAGCACGCTTGGAGATACTATACGCTCCGTCTGTGGCCCTTTTCAATAATCCTATGTTTCCCCCTCTCATGGAACGCAAAGCACAGGAACGCGCAAAAGTACATAAAATAACAGTGAGCGGTGACCTGTTCCCAGAAGACACTTTTCTTACACTTCAACATATGTGCTCCCCTGCAGAGCCCTCAGCACTTGACATGCTGCTGTACTACCAACTCCGCGCATCCTGCAAGCGTAAATTCCCCACCTTTCCGGGGCCTCCGCCTTCCCTGCCGGCGCTTGAGAATCTGCTGACGGTGGAATCGGGACAAAAACTTATATCACGCATCTACAGACACACTCAGAGGACCTCTCCAATCACAATCCCCCCAGCCCGTGCGGCTTGGGACGTGGAGCTGGGTACGCCTCTCACGGATGAACAATGGCGGCTCAGTTGTCAACAGTTGAGGCGCCTTTCGCCCAATTACCGCCTCAGGCTCATCCACTTCAAATACTTGCATCGATTTTATCGCACTCCCATACACCTGCATAAAATGGGATTAAGGGAAGATGACTGCTGCTGGAAATGCGGCACCCCACTCGCAACCTTCCTGCACTTAGCCTGGAGCTGCAGACCCATAGCCAACTACTGGCTTGAAGTCTATAAGCATATCAAAGATATTGTTGGCTTGGATCTTCCCCTCACGGCCCTACTGGGGGTGCTGGAGACGGTGCCCCCTAAATCACGAAAACTACCGGCAATGCTCCTCCTGATGGCCAAACGTCAGATAGCTTTACACTGGGGGGCAACTAGGCCCCCGCTTACGAAAGACTGGATTACACAGGTCACATATTGTAAGACACAGCTGGCCACCTATTGGGAACTCCAGCCGACCAGGTCCCGACCTACAGACATCTGGGAACCATTTGTTACTTGGTTAAATACTAGAATGACGGACGATTAATGTATGAACTCCTTGGCATGTGCCACCGCTGCGCCATGTCTCGTATTGCAAAGTATGAATTTGTTGTGGGGAGCAGGGTTGAGATGCTCCATTGCGGAATTGTAAGCTATGATGCTCTAGATGGTAGACAACATTTGACAGGCTTTCCAGTGGGGATTCGTGTGACTGGTGGATATGTAGGATCAAACTATTACAGTATAGCACTGCAATGTATGTTGATTTTTATTTTTTGTATTGTTTTTGTTATGAAAATGAAATAAAAAGCAATTTAAAAAAAATAAATAAAAAAAAAGAAGAATAGAGAGGCAAGGGTAGGAAAGCAGATAAGGACAGGAGAGCGAGCGGGAGACACAAACAGAGTTGGCACCAGGGGCATCAGCCGAAATCGAAAAACGGGGAGTAGGTCCGTGAAAGAGACAGACGGTCAAAAAGTCACCCAACTCGGGACCTGCGGGGACAGAGGAACGGACGGAGATAGCCAAAATGGTGGCTCAAGGACAGGAGAGTTCGGAGAAGACTGTCCCTCAATGGCGGGGTGCATACGAGTCCAAGACAAGAGGTCAAAGGGGGCCATTTCAGAAAGAAAAGAAAAAAAAAACTGAAAGCAAACCAGGAGAGCTACAGTCACGGAGAGGAACTAGGAGAGGTAGGAGCAAGAGAGTCAGGAGGGGGACGACAGGCGACATCCGAGGTACAGCCGTGTCATCCACGTGCATAAGTTCTGAGGCATCGGTGGCAGCAGTGTCCTATCCATACTCCACGGGTCAAAGGAAGGAATGGGCAGCAATCCACGGCAGCAGACAAGGGCAGCAGTCCAGAGAACGGGAGGCAGCAAAACTGAAACCGGAGGGGGCGTTTCACCGGCATGGATGGAAGAAGACAGGCTGAAAGAGTCAAGCAAAGTGGAGGCACAATTCCTACCTCCTCCAAACTCCCAAATCATTCCAGTCGTCTAGCGGGAGGTGAGGCAGGTGGGCTAGTAGTGGTAAAAAGCAGCGGCTGTTGGATCTGGAGGCGGAGGGCAATCCGGAGGGGAGAACCACAGCCCGGCTCCTCTGCGGCTATCCGTGGAAACCAAAGAGGCATCGGCAGCACTGAGACAGGTTCCGCCAAATGCTGGTCACCAGGGAGTGGGGAGAAAGTGCGAGGAAGGAGGTAGAACAGGCAGCGGAGACGAGAGGGGGAGCTGTGCCAGATGCCCGGCTGGGTAGGTGTCGGCCGCGGTGGGAAGCCGGAGCCAGACTCCCCTATAGCTGAACTGGTAAGCTCCACCGGGCATCAGCCATGCTTGCTCAGACTCCGCAGGAGAAACCTCACATGCATTTCTTTCGAGCGTTTCGGGCTTCCCAAGCGGCAGATTGGAGCATCAAGGACCGCTTACAAGACAGGACTAACCCTGGGCGAAGTACTACGCTACGCTCGCGTAGTTTGCGAAGTTTGCGCTACTTCGCACAACGCGAATTGCACGTAGCACAGTGCAAACACGCGTAGCGCAGCGTAGCATAGTGCAGCGGTCATTTTTTGCTTGCTCGCGGTCCTCAACGTCAAGTTGGCGACCGCGAGCAAGCAAAATGACATCCCGGCGAGACTTTTCTCGTTCGCGATCAGCAACATCAAGTTGCCGATCGCAAGCGTGGAAAATAAACCTCCCGGCGAGATTCTCAACGCGGGAGGTCAGGTTTCTCACTGCGAGTGGCCGCGTATGCTCGCGACCGCTCACGATGAGAAACTACCAGTCCGCGTTGAGAAAGCTGCCGCTCGAGTAAAAATCTACTCGAGCGGCAGTAAAAGACAGCTCGCACTGTGCAAGATGCCGTTTTTAATGATTGCACAGTGCGGACAAGCATCCGGCACTGTGCAATCATTGCGAACAGCGCACTACGCAGTTCGCGTAGTGCTATGCGTAGCTCGCGTAGTGCGAACTGCACTTCACGTAGCTTCGCGTAGCGCTACTTCGCGAACTACGCCTAGGCTTAGACAGGACCTCTGGTGAGTAGATTGATCCCGGAGGAAGGTGGAAATCCAGGGATTAAGCCAGAAAGTTGATTCCTGACCGGGACCTCCCAGCCGGAGCTCCTCACCGGTGGGCCATCTTGCATTTATTGTATAGGAATTATGTAGAGTGGAATTATGTGTTATGGAGAGTAATTATGTGGTATGGTAGTCTGTGTTGTGGAGTGGTAACCTCAGGTTTAGTCTTCCTCGTTTCCATACAAGCTAAACTATGAACTTAATGAGACAAAAAAAAGAAGGAATCACTAAGGAGCACTTCTGGACCTAGTCAGAGGTATGAGCAGGGCCACTCGAATTATGCGACTGTTTGGCTGCACCAACTTTTGCAAAATTATACATTTTCCGCATTAGCCACATAATTCATCATCTGCTGCCTAATCTGCAGATTTGAACAAAAAAAGCCTTGTTTCTAGCTCAAACGGATCAAACGTTACCAAAAATGCAGCGACAAGTGTTACAGCGTGGTGGAAGGTCCTTTGTAAACCTAGAATGGTCACCTGTTACTTATTGCTAAATGTGGGTGTTAAATTTGTACTAATGGTGTGCAAGCCACTCTTGCTTCTTTCTGCGCCTCTCTTGCCTCTTTCTGCATTTCTGTTGCTTCTTTCTGCACCTTTCTTCTTTTTCTGTACTTCTCTTGCATGTTTCTGCACCTCTCTTGCCTCTTTCAGCACCTCTGTTGCTTCTTTCTACCCTAGTGTATGTAGGTGTTTTCACTGTGTTCTATGTGTCTTTCAGCATAGCACTGGCTCCGGGCCTGGTTAGTCAGAGTCAGTTACCACCAGTACCAGTCAGCAGAAAGTTGGGGGCACAGGATGACTTTGCAACAAGGCCTTTTCCTGCCCCTCTGTTGGTTCTTTCTGCATATCTTTTGCTTCTTTCTGTACCTTTCTTTGTCTTTCTGGACTTCTGTTGCCTCTTTCTGCATTTCTCTTGCTTCTTTCTGTGCTTTTCTTCCTCTTTCTGCACATGTCCTACCTCTGTAGGCATAGTTAGACATTAGCAATTAAAAAACCTTTGAAATTCACTGAAAAAACCATAGGTTTCAGGGACGTTATAGTTGGAAATTAGCATTTAAAAAAACCTTAGTAATTCACGGACAAAACCATAGGTTTCAGGGACGTTATAGTTAGAAATTAGCATTTAGAAAACCTTAGAAATTCGCTGAAAAAAACCACAGGTTTCAGGGAAGTTATAGTTAGTTGGACATTTCACTCCTACAAAACCAGAGAAGTTCGGCCATTATAGTTAGTTGAGCTAACTATAACTCGCGCCCCGCAATGCACTGCTGATGATGTCACATATTACATCATTCATGACATGGTCAGTGACATCACTGATGACATCTCAAATTACATCACTGATGACATCATCCACATGATAATCTGATGCACCTCCTCACACCCTAATATAACCTTCGATACACCCACTCTAAAATACAGACTACCATTTTCGAAACCATAGACACACAAATACCAGTTACTACATACACACTCACTGATTCCTAGGTCTACACACACATCCACTCATTCATCCATACAGTCACTCATACATGCATTCACTCATCAATACAGCACTATCATATGCACTCATACACCTATACAGACACTCACACACCGACACTCATCCATAGAGTTACTCACACACCTAGTCAGTCATGCAAAGAATCAATCACACTCCCATTTACTCACCTATACAGTTATACACACACCACCTCACTTATTCATACAGATACTAACACATAATTAGTCTCTTACACAATCACTGAGACAAGCACACACTCATCCATACAGCCACTCTCACATTCACTCACTCTCACATGTAGTCATTTATATACTCCAACACTCCCATATGCTGCCTTTCACATATGTAGTTACTCACACATGTACCACTGAAACATCCATTCACTCACCCACATACCCATAAACACACTCACCCACCCATACAGCCCTTCACAGATGCACTATTGAACCCATACACCCAGTGAATCACCCACTCCCACATCTATGCACAGAGTCACACACTCCCCACCCACCCACACAGATACTCAGGCACCCATACAGATACTCAGACAACCAATCAATAACCCATATAGACACTCATGTAGCTACTCACCAACCCATGCAGCCGCTTACACACCAACTGACAGACTGATACAGACATTCACACAGTTTAGTCACTAACCCATGCATTCAGTAAGACACGTTTAATCACTCACTTATACAGTCAGTCACACACCTACTAAGTCATTCATTCAGATACTCATACACCCACTCATTCTTCAATACACCTTGGCATTTATATATATAAAACATATTTCAACTTTACAGAAACACACAGTCACTGGATGATGTCATCAGAGATGTATTCAATGATGTCATTTGAGATGTCATCAGTGATGTCACTGACCATGTCATGAATGATGTAAAATGTGACGTCATCAGCAGGGCATTGCGGGGGCGCGAGTTATAGTTAGCTCAACTAACTATAACAGCCGAATTTCTCTGGTTTTGTACAAGTGAAATGTCCAACTAACTGTAACGTCCCTGAAACCTAAGGTTTTTTCAGTGAATTTCTAAGGTTTTTAAATGCTAATTTCTAACTATAACGTCCCTGAAACCTATGGTTTTTCAGTGAATATATATATATATATTCACTGAAAAACCACAGGTTCCAGGGACGTTATAGTTAGGAATTAGCATTTAAAAAACCTTAGAAATTTACGGAAAAAAACCAGAGGTTTCAAGGACGTTATAGTTAGGCATTAATTATTTAAAAAACCTTAGAAATTCATTGAGAAAAACCACAGGTTTCAGGGACGTTATAGTTAGGCTGTCATTTCACTCGCACAAAACCAGAGAATTTCAGCCGTTATAGTTAGCTGAGCTAACTATAACTCGCACCCCCACAATGCACTGCTGATGACGTCACATATTTCATCACTCATGAAATGGTCAGTGACATCACTGATGACATCCCAAATGACATCACTGATGACATCATACAGTGACTAAGTGTTTCTAAAAAGTTTAAGAATGTTTTATATATATATATATACGCCAAGCTGTATTGAAGAATGAGTGGATGTATGAGTGCCTGAATGATTTAGTGGGTGTGTGACTGACTGTATAAGTGAGTGATTAAACATGCCTTAGTTAATGCACGGGTAAATGACTAATCTATGTGAATGTGTGTATCAGTCTGTCAGTTGGTGTGTAAGTGGCTGCATGGGTAGATGATTAGCAGCATGAGTGTCTATATGGGTTAATGATTGGTTGTCTGAGTAACTGTATGGGTGCCTGAGTGTCTCTTTGGGTGGGTGGGGGGGGAATGTGACTCCTTGCATGATTGTGTGATTGTGTGGTTCACTGGGTGTATGGGTTCATGAGTGCATGTACATGGGGCTGTGTGGGTGAGTAAGTGTGCGTATGGCTGTGTCGTTGAGTGACTGAATGTCTCAGTGGTATATGGGTGAGTAACTGCATATGTGTAAGACATTATTTGTGAGTGTTGCAGTATATAAGTGATTCTATGTGAGAGGGAGTGATTGTGACAGTGCTTATAAGGATGAGTGTGTGCTTGTGTCAGTGATTGCAAGACCTCTGACCTCTGGTCTGAGACCTGCTCTCTCCCCAGCAGCTCCACCATCTGTGCCACTGCTGCTGACCTCCAGGACCCACAGGAGGAGGTGTTCAAGGCTGCCCACATCCTGCTGTTCCAGTCTGTGATTGTGTCCATCTTATTTCTGTGCCCGTCTTCTGTTGATTGTGCCCGCTCTTTAGTTTTGCCTGTTCAGTTATTGTTGCCTGCTTATTGTGAATATTGTGAACGCCTGTTTTTGCTTTGTTGGTCTGCCCTGACTGTTTCCTCCACGCCATTGCTGCACCTGTGGCCCCTTCTGGTTCCCGCTCCCGCCTCCCAGCTGCATGTCCCTCCCCCCTATTTAATGGCCGCTGCTGCAGGGGAGCGGGAGCAAGACCTCTGACCTCTGGTCTGAGACCTGCTCTCTCCCCAGCAGCTCCACCATCTGTGCCACTGCTGCTGACCTCCAGGACCCCCAGGAGGAGGTGTTCAAGGCTGCCCACATCCTGCTGTTCCGGTCTGTGATTGTGCCCATCTTATTTCTGTGCCCGTCTTCTGTTGATTGTGCCCGCTCTTTAGTTTTGCCTGTTCAGTTATTGTTGCATGCTTATTGTGAATATTGTGCCCACCTGTTTTTGCTTTGTTGGTCTGCCCTGACCGTTTCCTCCACGCCGCTGCTGCACCAGTGGCCCCTTCTGGTTCCCGCTCCCACCTCCCAGCTGCACGTCCCTCCCCCCCTATTTAAGGGCCGCTGCTGCGGGGGAGCGCGAGCAAGACCTCTGACCTCTGGTCTGAGACCTGCTCTCTCCCCAGCAGCTCCACCATCTATGCCACTGCCGCTGACCTCCATGACCCCCAGGAGGAGGTGTTCGAGGCTGCCCACGTCCTGCTGTTCTGGTTTGTGATTGTGCCCATCTTAGTTATGTGCCCGTCTTCTGTTGATTGTGCCCGCTCTTTAGTTTTACTGTTCAGTTTTTGTTGCCTGTTTATTGTGATTATTGTACCCGCCTATTTATGCTTTGCAACACTGCCCTGCCCGTTTCCTCCCTGCCGCTGCTGCCCCTGTGGCCCCTTCCCCCTGCCGGGTCCCACCTCCCAGCTGCATGTCCCTCCCCTCCCCTATTTAATGGTGGCCGCTGCTCAGTCATGCAGTGGACACGCGCAGCGGGTGTGCCACTGGCGCGCCAAAGGCATGTCCATCTGCACCCATCCACAACCTAACCACGACAAGTGCCAGGGACCCTGGCCCTCCGACCATCCACCGCTATGACTCAGCTGCCCTCATCGCACTCAACCCCGGAAGGAGCAACAACTGCCAGCAGTCCACACCGACCACTACCCATGAACAGTTCTCATGCCGCCACTTCCGCCAGACCTTCGCCTCAGATCACACCCCTGCAGACACCGCCCCCACGATGAACGCCAGCACCTCCGGAGCACTAACCTGCATCCTCCTCAATGTACGCTCCCTGCACAGACATGCAGTAGAGATCTGGGACCTCTTCGACACCCTCTCGCCAGACATCGCCTTCTTTACAGAAACCTGGACCAATGCCTCCTCCGCCCCAGACATCGCCACTGCCATCCCCAACGGATACAAGATCCAGAGGAGAGACCGCACCAACCGCCCAGGAGGAGGACTCACCATCTCACACAAGAGCTCCATCTGACTTTCCGCCTCCACCACAAGCAACTCCCCCTCCACCACCGAACACCTCCACTTCCAGGTCCAGACCAGCCCGAAATCCATCCTTTGAGGCACCCTTGTCTACAGACCCCCCGAACCCCGCACACTGTTCACCGTCGCCAACCTCATCGCACCCCACGCCAACCCTCCATGGACTACATACTCATCGGGGACCTGAACTTCCACCTTGACAACCTTAATGACCCCAACTCCACCACCCTCCTGGACAACCTCGCCAACATCGGACTGAAACAGCTCATCACCACGCCTACCCACAAAGCAGGACAAACCCTCGATCCCATCTTCACAGGAGGCAACACCATCCACTTCAGCCACACCATGCAACCCCCTTGGACAGACCACTACAGCATTCACTTCCAGGGCAACAACCCCATACTGCCCAAACCCGCACCACGCCCCCCACGAAGGAACTGGAGCAAAGTCGCTGAAGAGCAGCTCAACTCCACCCTCAACAACGATGCCCCCACCACCTCGACCAATGCCAGCCTTGCAGCCAAAGAACTCCACAGATGGATCTCTAACTACGCAGACAAGCTTGCACCACTACGTAATCCCTACAGACAGTGCCCCAGGAAGGCCACCTGGTTCACCGCCGACCTCCAAGAGACCAGACACACCTGCAGGTACTTCGAGAAGAACTGGAGAAACAGCAAAACACCGGAAGACCGCACCACCTACAAGAATGCCATGACGGAATACCACCAACGCATCAGATCCACTGAAAGGACCTTCAAGCAAAACAAGATCCTCACCCAACTCCAGCAACTCCAAGGAACTTTTCAGCGTCATCCAGGAATTCACCAAGCCCCCTAGCGAAACCAAGGAGATCACCCCTTCCCAGGACCTCTGCAACAAGCTCGGCTCATACTTCCATCTGAAAATCAAGAGCCTCTCCGACGACTTCAACGATTAGACACTCGACTCAGAAACCACTACCCTCTCCAGCAACACCAGCCAGCCCACCATCTCCTCCTGGACCCCAGTCTCCACTGAAGACACCGTCTCAACCAGGAAAGGCATCCACTCAGGGGCCCCAATGGACCTCTGCCCACCACACATCTTCCACAGAGCCATCACCGCCATCGCTCCAGAACTACGATGGACCATCAACGTCACCTTCAAGACCAGCATCTTTACCGATGATTGGAAACGCACAGAAGTCAGACCTCTGCACAAGAAGCCCTCAGCTGACCCCATGGACCTCAGGAACTACCGGTTCATCTCCCTCCTCCCTTTCGTGGCCAAAGTCACCGAGAAGACTGTCAACGCTCAACTAACCAAATTCACCAAAGAAAACTCCTTCCTTGACCCCTCTCAATCTGGATTCTGCAGCAACCACAGCACCGAAACCTCCCTACTCACCGCCACAGACGACATCCGCACCCTCCTCAACCAAGGACACACCAGGACCCTGATCCTGCTCGACCTTTTGGCAGCATTCGACACTGTCTCCCACTGCACACTCACCGCC
This sequence comes from Calotriton arnoldi, assembly GCA_963921515.1. NCBI lineage: Eukaryota > Metazoa > Chordata > Amphibia > Caudata > Salamandridae > Calotriton > Calotriton arnoldi. The sequence continues at coordinate 302,812 of CAWUFW010014923.1, forward strand.
AGACTCCATGACGCTGGCATACAAGGAACAGCCCTCGACTGGATCCACTCATTCCTCACCTGTAGAACCCAAAGAATCAGACTACCTCCCTTCCTCTCCGAACCCACGGAAATCAACTGCAGAGTACCCCAAGGATCGTCACTCAGCCCCACGCTCTTCAATGTCTACATGGCCCCCCTCGCTGCCATCGTCAGACTACAAGGACTCAGTATAGTTTCCTACTCCGGCGACACCCAGCTTATCCTCTCCCTCACCAATGACCCCACCACCACCAGACTCAACTTCCAGGAAGGAATGACAGACGTGGCATCCTGGATGAGCAACAGCTGCCTGAAGCTCAACTCGGAGAAGACAGAGGTCCTCGTCCTCAGACCCTCACCCTCTGCATGGGACAACACATGGTGGCCAACCGTCCTCTGCAGTCTTCCCACCCCCACCAACCACACCCGGAACCTTGGCATCATACTCGACTCTTCCTTCTCCATGACCTGACAGGTCAACGCCGTCGCCTCCAGCTGCTTCAACACCCTACGCATCCTCCAAAAGATCTTCAAATGGATCCCCCCAGAATCAAGAAAGACCGTCACCCACGCACTCATAACCAGCAGACTCAACTACGGCAACGCCCTCTACGCCGGGATCAACAAGTCTCTGCTCCACAAGCTCCAGACCATACAGAACACCGCAGCCCGACTCATACTCGGCATCCCTCGACACGAACACATCACCCAACACCTGCGGAACCTCCACTGGCTCCCCGTCGCGAAGAGAGTAACTGTCAAGATACTCACCCACGCCTACAAATGCCTCCACAACACCGGACCCCAATACCTTAATGAAAGAATCTCCTTCCACCTACCCAAAAGAAACCTCCGATCTGCTGACCTTGCCCCTGGCCGAAACCCTCGCATCCGCAGAGCCAGAACAGGCAGTATGAGTGTCTGAATGATTTAGTGGGTGCGTGACTGACGGTATAAGTGAGTGATTAAACATGCCTTAGTGAATGCATGGGTAAATGACTAATCTATGTGAATGTGTGCATCAGTCTGTCAGTTGGTGTGTAAGTGGCTGCATGGGTTGATGATTAGCAGCATGAGTGTCTATATGGGTTAATGATTGGTTTTCTGAGTAACTGTATGGGTGCCTGAGTGTCTCTTTGGGCGAGTGGGGGGAATGTGACTCCTTGCATGATTGTGTGAGTGTGTGATTCACTGGGTGTATGGGTTCATGAGTGCATGTACAAGGGGCTGTGTGGGTGAGAAAGTGTGCGTATGGCTGTGTCATTGAGTGAATGAATGTCTCAGTGGTATATGGGTGAGTAACTGCATATGTGTAAGACATTATATGTGAGGGTTGCAGTATATAGTGATTCTATGTGAGAGGGAGTGATTGTGACAGTGCTTGTATGGATGAGTGTGTGCTTGTGTCAGTGATTACAAGACCTCTGACCTCTGGTCAGAGACCTGCTCTCTCTCCAACAGCTTCACCATCTGTGCCACCGCTGCTGACCTCCAGGACCCCCAGAAGGAGGTATTCGGGGCAGCCCACATCCTGCTGTTCTGGTCTGTAATTGTGCCCATCTTAGTTCTGTGCCCGTCTTCTGTTGATTGTGCCCGCTCTTTAATTTTGCCTGTTCAGTTATTGTTGCCTGCTTATTGTGAATATTGTGCCTGCCTGTTTTTGCTTAGTTGGTCTGCCCTGCCCGTTTCATCCACGCCGCTGCTGCACCTGTGGCCCCTTCCGGTTCCCGCTCCCGCCTACCAGCTGCACATCCCTCGCCTATTTAATGGCTGCTGCTGCGGGGGAGCGCGAGCAAGACCTCTGACCTCTAGTCTGAGACCTGCTCTCTCCCCAGCAGCTCCAACGTCTATCCCACCACCGCTGGCCTCCAGGACCCTCAGGAGGAGGTGTTCGAGGCTGCCCACGTCCTGCTGTTCTGGTTTGTGATTGTGCCCATCTTAGTTATGTGCCCGTCTTCTGTTGATTGTGCCCGCTCTTTAGTTTTGCTGTTCCGTTTTTGTTGGCTTCTTATTGTGATTATTGTACCCGACTGTTTTTGCTTTGCTACACTGCCCTGCCTGTTTCCTCCCCACCGCTGCTGCCCCTGCGGCCCCTCCCCCCTGCCGGTTCCCGCCTCCCAGCTGCACATCCCTCTGCCCTCCCCTATTTAATGGTGGCCGCTGCTCGGTCACGCAGTGGACACGTGCAGCGGTTGCGCCGCTGGTGCGCCAAAGGCATGCCCATCTGAACCCATCCGCAACCTAACCACGACAAGTGCCAGGGACCCTGGCCCTCCGACCATCCACCGCTACGACTCAGCAGCCCTCATCGCACTCAACCCCGGAAGGAGCAACAACTGCCAGCGGTCCATGCCGACCACCACCCATGGGCAGTTCTCATGCCGCGACTTCTGCCAGACCTTCGCCTCAGATCATGCCCCTGCAGACATCACCCCCACGATGAACACCAACACCTCCAGAGCCCTAAACTGCATCCTCCTCAACTAATGCTCCCTGCACAGACATGCAGTAGTGATCTGGGACCTCCTCGACACCTCTCGCCAGACATCGCCTTCTTTACAGAAACCTGGACCAATGCCTCCTCCGCCCCAGTCATCCCCACCGCCATCCCCGACGGATACAAGATCCAGAGGAGAGACCGCACCAATCGCCCAGGAAGAGGACTCGCCATCTCACACAAGAGCTCCCTCCGACTTTCCACCTCCACCACGAGCAACTCCCACTCCACCACCGAACACCTCCACTTCCAGGTCCAGACCAGCCCGAAACCCACCCTCTGAGGCACCCTCGTCTACAGACCCCCCGGACCCCGCGCACTGTTCGCCGTTGCTGACCTCATCCCACTCCACGCCAACCCATAATGGACTACATACTCGTAGGGGACCTGAACTTCCACCTTGACAACATCAACGACCCCAACTCCACCACCCTCCTGGACAACCTCGCCAACATCGGACTGAAACAGCTCATCACCATGCATACCCACAAAGCAGGACAAACCCTCGACCCCATCTTCGCAGGAGGCAACACCATCCACTTCAGCCACACCATGCAACCCCCTTGGACAGACCACTACTGCGTTCACTTCCAGGGCGACAACCCCACGCTGCCCAAACCCGCACCACGCCCCCCACGAAGGAACTGGAGCAAAGTCACTGAAGAGCAGCTCAACTCCACCCTCAACAACGACGCCCCCACCACCTCGACTGACACCAACCTTGCAGCCAAAGAACTCCACAGATGGATCTCTAACTGCGCAGACAAGCTTGCACCACTACGTAACCCCTACAGACAGTGCCCCAGGAAGGCCACCTGGTTCACCGCCGACCTCCAAGAGACCAGACGCATCTGCAGGCGCTTCGAGAAGAACTGGAGAAACAGCAAAACACCGGAAGACCGCACCACCTACAAGAACGCCATGACGGAATACCACCAACGCATCAGATCCACCGAAAGGAACTTCACGCAAAACAAGATCCTCGCCAACTCCAGCAACTCCAAGGATCTTTTCAGCGTCATCCAGGAATTCACCAAGCCCCCCAGTGAAACCAAGGAGATCACCCCTTCCCAGGACCTCTGCAACAAGCTCGGTTCATACTTCCATCTGATAATCAAGAGCCTCTCTGACGACTTCAACGATAAGACACTCGACTCAGAAACCACTACCCTCTCCAGCAACACCAGCCAGCCCACTATCTCCTCCTGGACCCCAGTCTCCACCGAAGACACCGTCTCGACCAGGAAAGGCATCCAATCAGGGGCCCCAACGGACCTCTGCCCACCACACATCTTCCACAGAGCCATCACCGCCATCGCTCCAGAACTACGATGGACCATCAACGTCACCTTCAAGACCAGCATCTTTCCCGATGATTGGAAATGCGCAGAAGTCAGACCTCTGCACAAGAAGCCCTCAGCTGACCCCACAGACCTCAAGAACTACCAGCTCATCTCCCTCCTCCCTTTCGTGGCCAAAGTCACCGAGAAGACTGCCAACGCTCAACTAACCAAATTCACCAAAGAAAACTCCATCCTTGACCCCTCCCAATCCGGATTCTACAGCACCCACAGCACCGAAACCTCCCTACTCGCCGCCACAGATGACATCCGCACCCTCCTCAACCAAGGACACACCGGGGACCTGATCCTGCTCGAACTTTTGGTAGCATTCGACACTGTCTTCCACTGCACACTCACCGCCAGACTCCATGACGCCAGCATACAAGGAACAGCCCTCGACTGGATCCACTCATTCCTCACCTGTAGAACCCAAAGAATCAGACTACCTCCCTTCCTCTCCGAACCCACGGAAATCAACTGCAGAGTACTCCAAGGATCGTCACTCAGCCCCACACTCTTCAATGTCTACATGGCCCCCCTCGCTGCCATTGTCAGACAGCAAGGACTCAGTATAGTATCCTACGCCGATGACACCCAGCTTATCCTCTCCCTCACCAAGGACCCCACCACCACCAGACTCAACTTCCAGGAAGGAATGACGGATGTGGCATCCTGGATGAGCAACAGCTGCCTGAAGCTCAACTCGGAGAAGACAGAGGTCCTTGTCCTCAGACCCTCACCCTCTGCATGGGACAACACCTGGTGGCCAACTGCCCTCGGCAGTCTTCCCACCCCCACCAACCACGCCTGGAACCTCGGCATCATACTCGACTCCTCCCTCTCCATGACCCAACAGGTCAACGCCGTCGCCTCCAGCTGCTTCAACACCCTACGCATCCTCCGAAAGATCTTCAAATGGATCCCCCAGTATCAAGAAAGACCATCACCCACACACTCATAACCAGCAGACTCAACTACGGCAATGCCCTCTACGCCGGGATCAACAAGTCTCTGCTCCACAAGCTTCAGACCATACAGAACACTGCAGCCCAACTCATACTCAGCATCTCTTGACACGAACATATCACCCAACACCTGCGGAACCTCCACTGGCTCCCCATCGAGAAGAGAGTGTAGGAAGATGGAATCTGACTATATGGTTGCCCCCACTTTTTTTATGGTGTTTTGCTGGTTTATGACTTAGTTGGACTGGGATCCTGCTATTCAGGGCCCCAGTCTATCTGCTTTCTCTGTAAAAGGTTTCCATGTGCCTTAGGCACATCACTGATTGGAATCTGGAGTGCCCTTATAAGTCCCTAGTATATGGTATACTATGTACCAAGGGCATAGGTACCTCAGAGGCCTGCCAGGGGCTGCAGCATGTATTATGCCACCCCTGGAAGGCCATCCAAACTGACACCACAGGTCTGCTACTGCAGCCTGGGTAAGGTGGTGCATGCACTCCTTACTGTGATATAGGTTACCTATATCACTAAATACATACACACATATAAACCTATAAGTCACTCCTAAGGCAGGCCTTATCAATCCTGAAGGCAGAGTGCATGGTTCCTATGTGAGAGGGTGCCCCTGCACGAGCAGGGCCCCTCTGCAGCGTTCGGAGACCATCTCTGATGCTGTTTGTAGTGCAGCCTGACCATATACTCTTAAGCGCATTATATCCTCGCGGTAAAATGCTAACTTTGGAATGGCTGCACCTAAACATGTCGTGTTTGGTGTCAAACATCTTGGAATAGTACCCCCGCCAATTCTGGCAGCGGGGGTAGCATTCCACCCTTCTAGAGGGAAAGACATGTTAACCCTGACTAACCCGGTAACTTCTCTCCAAAGCCCTGGCATCACAAAATGGATGCTGCTGCCACAGACACGAGTCTGGCCTCCTGCTGCTGGACGAAACTCCAGCAGGGGAGGCCTGGACAATAGGTTTCCTGTCCCAGGGAGGTGTGACCACCTCCCCAGACAGGATAATGTGTATTGGGGCTGGGCGGGAGCACCATCTGTGTGCTTTGAAGTCCTGCACTGGGGCCACATTTGGTGTCCCTGTGCATACCCCAGTACAAACCGGATCAGGGGCTTCCAGCCCCTGCTTTGGCGCGAACTGGACAAAGGGAAAGGGGTGTAGCCACCCCTCTGCCCTGACCCACCCATAGGTGGGGCCACAGAGTAGTCCAACCCTATCTTTAGTATAAAGATAGGAACCCAGTCCTTAGGACTTTAGATTATCCCTGGACGAAACTCTGAAACAGAATCCTGGACCTTCGACGCTCTACTCACGATTAGAGGACAGAAGAATCTCCCTTGGGTTCAAGGAGTGACTCCCCTGCTTGGCAGGCACCAAAGAAGCATCTGTCCGGTTCGCATTTCTGAAGCTCCCGTCGGACGCCGAAGTCATCGTATCACCAGAGGTGGATTCTCAGACTTCCCCGAGGCTATCCTGAGTCCCCAGCAAAGCTGAGGCCCGTGGCTATCGTGGGTGACTTGAGACCGTGACCCCTGGACACCGAGCACATTTGCAAGTGCATCATCTTCTGGGTCTCCCAAGAAGTCGTGCTTTGGGCTTCGAGTAGCCCTAGCCTCCAGCACCACCTGCACTGAAAATCACTGGCTCCCACTCCACGAGTGTCCTGTAAGCCAGCTCCATGTGCGGCGTCACGAGGCTCCTTCGCGGTCGCTAGCCCATTGGCTAGTAGCCCTTAACGAAGGCCAATCCTTTTCTAACTTAGCATCCTGGTTGCTCCAGGCCTGCCCTCACTTACCCTCGCTGGGTGAGTTCCACAGACCTTGCTGGTCTGCACCATCGACGATCTACATCTTCACCAAGACTTGCCGTTGCCAAGGCTTGTTGGGTCCAATCCGGTCGCCGACACCTCAGCACTCGACAGACATCGTGTACCAGCCCGAATCCTGCTCCTGGTCGCCGACAACGCCTCCTGGACCTTGTGGCTGAAGAGTCAAGACGACCGTCAACGCACCTGAAGCACTCGACATCGGTGGGCATCTGTCCATCGCTTTCCTGGTCACTGGCTAGTGACCCAGACTCTGTCCCCTCTGCTTTCAGGTTCTTCAGAACTCCGATCCACTCTTGGATCCACCCGGACACTTTTCTCTTGGCCGCCAGCAGCACTTTGCAGCAGATCGCCATTCGAATCGACGACGAAACCCGACCCCGAAAGGTACCTATGCACCCGGCTTCCTGGGTGCGGTAACACGAGTACTCCGGTGCTCCCGTGGGTAGAGACTCTTCAAAGTCCTAGATCTCAAAGGGTTTTGTCCTAGTCCTCTTTTAAGTGTCCCTTTTCTCTAATTTCCCGATCCCGACTTTCTCCATAGAAGTCAACGGCGTATCGCGGTTGTGTATTTACACTACACGCGTCTCCCGTGGGTCCCCTGTGTCACTACCTTGGGTGGTTCCTTGTGGTCCAAGCACTTCTAGAGGCTCTAGGCCTAGTGTCTAGTTCAGTCGTGGTTCGCATACCACTTTATTGGTATATGGTTTGGTACGCCCCTAGGGCCCAAACGTGTATTTGTGCTATTACTGTGTTTAAATAACTTCTAACTTATGTACTTCGAACTCTAGCCTCATAAAGAGACTAGAGGGGTGTGTTTAGCAATAAATACATATATTTTGAATATATACCTGGTGTGGTGCTCTTTCATTTGATCACTCAAGAGATTATAGACTGGTAAAACAAGCTGCTTTACATTCCTTCAAGACTTAGCCTGAAGGCTGCTCTCCATAGCTACCACTAGGATAGCTTTCAATAAGGTTGTCTTTAACCTATCTCCAATAAGGGGTTGTTTGGACTGGTGCAAGGTGCCCACTATAATTAGTGGACAGCATATGCCAGGCCAACTTCTCACATTGGTGTGCAGCGTGTGGGATTCCAGCTTGCTATTGTTTTACCAGATAATCTCAATTGAATTGATCAACTGAAAACCACTAAAGGTACCTAGGGTACATATAATTTAAGCTTAGAATACAGTAAGTTCTACTGAACTTAGAGTTGTGTGTTAAGGGATAGCACAACCCTTTCTACAACTCAAGAGAGTTTAGTAGGCCACACTAGAGTAGGTAGTGCATACACCACACCACACTAGTAATGTCTTTAAGGGTAGGATCCAAAGAATCCTTGCAGGAAGCCATTGAGCTTCCACCCTCCAAGTATGATACACTCCCATTCTTGGAATTGAGAGCTTTATGCAACTTGAGAAAAATAAGGACAGGCCAAAGCCCCACCACCAAACACCTCAAGGAGTTGTTGGTGGCTTATGACCTTAGTAGGCCCTTGGGGACTGAAGGGGTAGGAGCTGAGGGTGGGGCAGAGGAAGAGGAGGAGGCCAGGGGTACCAATACCCCCAGCCCCCCTCTGAGACTGGCCAGGAGGGTGACAATGACCCTGACCTGGATAACCCAATCCCTCCTGTGGAAGATGATGAGGATGATCAGAATGATGCCCTCTTTGTCCCCCCAGGAAGGATTAAGAGTGTGCCCAGGAAGTCTAGATCTCCTTCTCAGGAGTCTAACCACTCTGGCACCTCCATAGGGAGCTCTATCTCCTCTCACAGGAGGGAATCCTCTCATGAGAGAAGAGACAGACTGGTCCAGTATGAGGAAACTCAGCTGGAAATCAGAAAAAAGCAATTGGCTTTAGATAGGGAATCCCTAGATCTCCTTAGAGAGAGAAGAAAGTTGGGACTAGAGTCCCATGGTGGCAGCAATATCCCTAGAGATAGGGACAGGTCTTATGACCATAGAAACCTAAACAAGATTGTCCCTCCCTACCAGAGTGGGGATGACATCCACAAATGGATAACTGCACTGGAGAGGGCCTGTAAAGTTCAGAAGGTCCCCCAGAGGCAGTGGGCAGCAATCTTGTGGCTCTCCTTTGCAGACAAAGGTAGAGACAAGCTCCTCACTGTAAGAGAAGAGGATGCTGACAATTACACAGTCTTGAAGAGTGCTCTGATAGATGGGTTTGGCCTAACCACTGAACAGTATAGGTTGAAGTTCAGAGACACCCAAAAAGCTCAGACTCAAGACTGGGTTGATTTTGTAGATTGTGCTACAAAGGCTCTGGAAGGTTGGATACATGGCAACAAAGTGCATGACTTTTTAGGATTGTACAATTTGATTATGAGGGAGCAGATCCTTAATAATTGTCAAAACCAGCTTTTGCACCAGTATCTGGTGGACTCTGATCTGACCTCTCCCCAAGAATTGGGAAAGAAGGCAGACAAATGGGTCAGAACCAGAGTAAAAACTAGAAATCAGGGTGGTGACCAGAAGAAAGATTCTACTAAGTCCCAAGAGAAAGGTGGGGATAAATCTAAGGATAAGTCCCCTACAGGGCCCCAAAATTCCTCTTCTGGGGGTGGGTCCCAAACTCCTTCCTCTCCTGAAAAGAAACCATATTGCCATGTCTGTAAAAAGCCTGGGCACTGGAAAACTGATCCCAGTTGCCCCAGGATTGGCAATAAAGAAAATGTTCCTCCCACAACTACTACCACCCCTCCTGGTACTACCAGTAGTAATCCTCCAGTTGGGAGTAGTGCACCCAAAAGTTAGGTGCTTTTGCAAGAGGAACAGAGGTGGGCCCTAGTTTAGACATGGACCCCTCAACAGACTCCTCTGACTCTGATGGTGGTATAGGATTTGCCACCTTTACCATGGGTCCCATAGCATTGGGCAGGTACAGATTGGAGCCAATAATTAATGGTCAGAAAGCTGTGGCATTTAGGGACACAGGGGCTAGTGTCACCATGGTGGCAGGGAAACTAGTCCCCCTCACCAGCTTTTACCTGAGTTTAAATACCAGGTGACCAACATTGATGGTGTCAGAACATATCACCCCATGGCCATAGTCAATCTCAGCTGGGAGGGGGTCACAGGCCCAAAAAGAGTGGCAGTGTCCCCAACCCTACCTGTAGATTGCCTGATGGGCAATGATCTGGAAATTTCAGCCTGGGCTGAAGTTGAACACCAAACCCATCTCAGGATGCTGGGCGTCCCTGTAAAGGTTAGTGGGGCTGTGATGGCCACAGCCCCAGCCCAAGATGTTGGAGAGATGGAGCCTGGAAGAATGGCCCACTCTCCCCCAAAAGAGAGCACAAGGGTTGAAGAAAAGTCTTCTTCCCTCCAGACAGTAGGTAAGGGTCAGCCTCCTCAGGGAACTGACCCTACCCCTAGTGAAGGAACTGCCCCAGAGGTAGTCAGGCCTGGCCTGGCCACACCCCTGATGGCAGAGGACCCTTCCAAGGTGGTACCCAGTCTGGAGCAGGTAACCTGCCCCTCTCTACCCTGCCTCAGCCAGCCCAGGGCTGCAGAGGTCAGGGAGGTCAGTGGACCCCCCAGGGCCCCCTGTCCAGAGGAACCCCCCCATCAGCAGATTAGGGGCACCCAGTCTAGTAGCCCTAGCCAGGTGAAAACTCCTCTACACACTGAGGGATCCCCCATGCCTTTATGTAGGGACCTCCCCAGAAGGACTCTGGTAGGCAAGTGCAAACCTGGGACCTGAAGGTTCCAAACCTGCCCTGTCCCTCCAGTAGTCCATCCAAAGGGACCCAACCCCCAGCTGTAGGCAGCCAAAGGTTGACCCTTAGAGCAAAGTGCAACTCAGTCATGGAAAGACAGGCATACATGGTGACCAGTGCTCTGAGGAAGCTGAGGCCAACATTCCTAGGGCCTCACTTCCCTACTCAGACACCTCACCAGCCTTGTACTTTACCTAAGCACACCACAGGTAGTGATTCCCCATGGTGGAGACCCTCTCATACCCTTAGGGTGAGGGATTGCTTAGTGGACCATAAGACAGGGGGCAACCATGCTAGTGCAGGTGCTTCCTTATATGACCACTTAGTCAATGAAGGCTCAACTGGCCAAGGTTAGCCTTATCTCCTTTCGTTTGGGGGGGGGTTATGTAGGAAGGTGGAATCTGACTATATGGTTGCCCCCACTTTTTTATGGTGTTTTGCTGGTTTATGACTTAGTTGGACTGGGATCCTGCTATTCAGGGCCCCAGTCTATCTGCTTTCTCTGTAAAAGGTTTCCATGTGCCTTAGGCACATCACTGATTGGAATCTGGAGTGCCCTTATAAGTCCCTAGTATATGGTATACTATGTACCAAGGGCATAGGTACCTCAGAGGCCTGCCAGGGGCTGCAGCATGTCTTATGCCACCCCTGGAAGGCCATCCAAACTGACACCACAGGTCTGCTACTGCAGCCTGGGTAAGGTGGTGCATGCACCCCTTACTGTGATATAGGTTACCTATATCACTAAATACATACACACATATAAACCTATAAGTCACTCCTAAGGCAGGCCTTATCAATCCTGAAGGCAGAGTGCATGGTTCCTATGTGAGAGGGTGCCCCTGCACAAGCAGGGCCCCTCTGCAGCGTTCGGAGACCATCTCTGATGCTGTTTGTAGTGCAGCCTGACCATATACTCTTAAGCGCATTATATCCTCGCGGTAAAATGCTAACTTTGGAATGGCTGCACCTAAACATGTCGTGTTTGGTGTCAAACATCTTGGAATACTACCCCCCCGCCAATTCTGGCAGCGGGGGTAGCATTCCACCCTTCTAGAGGGAAAGACATGTTAACCCTGACTAACCCGGTAACTTCTCTCCAAAGCCCTGGCATCACAAAATGGATGCTGCTGCCACAGACACGAGTCTGGCCTCCTGCTGCTGGACGAAACCCCGGCAGGGGAGGCCTGGACAATAGGTTTCCTGTCCCAGGGAGGTGTGACCACCTCCCCAGACAGGATAATGTGTATTGGGGCTGGGCGGGAGCACCATCTGTGTGCTTTGAAGTCCTGCACTGGGGGCACATTTGGTGTCCCTGTGCATACCCCAGTTCAAACCGGATCAGGGGCTTCCAGCCCCTGCTTTGGCGCGAACTGGACAAAGGGAAAGGGGTGTAGCCACCCCTCTGCCCTGACCCACCCATAGGTGGGGCCACAGAGTAGTCCAACCCCTATCTTTAGTATAAAGATAGGAACCCAGTCCTTAGGACTTTAGATTATCCCTGGACGAAACTCTGAAACAGAATCCTGGACCTTCGACGCTCTACTCACGATTAGAGGACAGAAGAATCTCCCTTGGGGTCAAGGAGTGACTCCCCTGCTTGGCAGGCACCAAAGAAGCATCTGTCCGGTTCGCATTTCTGAAGCTCCCGTCGGACGCCGAAGTCATCGCATCACCAAAGGTGGATTCTCAGACTTCCCCGAGGCTACCCTGAGTCCCCAGCAAAGCTGAGGCCCGTGGCTATCGTGGGTGACTTGAGACCGTGACCCCTGGACACCAAGCACATTTGCAAGTGCATCATCTTCTGGGTCTCCCAAGAAGTCGTGCTTTAGGCTCCGAGTAGCCCTAGCCTCCAGCACCACCTGCACCGAAGATCACTGGCCCCCACTCCACGAGTGTCCTGTAAGCCAGCTCCACGTGCGGCGTCACGAGGCTCCTTCGCGGTCGCTAGCCCGTTGGCTAGTAGCCCTTAACGAAGGCCAATCATTTTCTACCTTGGCATCCTGGTTGCTCCAGGCCTGCCCTCACTTACCCTTGCTGGGTGAGTTCCACAGACCTTGCTGGTCTGCACCATCGACGATCTACATCTTCACCGAGACTTGCCGTTGCCAAGGCTTGTTGGGTCCAATCCGGTCGCCAACACCTCAGCACTCGACAAACATCGTGTACCAGCCCGAATCCTGCTCCTGGTCGCCGACAACGCCTCCTGAACCTCGTGGCTGAAAAGTCAAGACGACCGTCAACGCACCTGAAGCACTCGACATCGGTGGGCATCTGTCCATCGCCTTCCTGGTCACTGGCTAGTGACCCAGACTCTGTCCCCTCTGCTTTCAGGTTCTTCAGAACTCCGATCCACTCTTGGATCCACCCGGACACTTTTCTCTTGGCCGCCAGCAGCACTTTGCAGCAGATCGCCATTCGAATCGACGACGAAACCCGACCCCGAAAGGCACCTATGCACCCGGCTTCCCTGGGTGAGGTAACACGAGTACTCCGGTGCTCCCGTGGGTAGAGACTCTTCAAAGTCCTAGATCTCAAAGGGTTTTGTCCTAGTCCTCTTTTAAGTGTCCCTTTTCTCTAATTTCCCGATCCCGACTTTCTCCATAGAAGTCAACGGCGTATCGCGGTTGTGTATTTACACTGCACGCGTCTCCCGTGGGTCCCCTGTGTCACTACCTTGGGTGGTTCCTTGTGGTCCAAGCACTTCTAGAGGCTCTAGGCCTAGTGTCTAGTTCAGTCGTGGTTCGCATACCACTTTATTGGTATATGGTTTGGTACGCCCCTAGGGCCCAAACGTGTATTTGTGCTATTACTGTGTTTAAATAACTTCTAACTTATGTACTTCGAACTCTAGCCTCATAAAGAGACTAGAGGGGTGTGTTTAGCAATAAATACATATATTTTGAATATATACCTGGTGTGGTGCTCTTTCATTTGATCACTCAAGAGATTATAGACTGGTAAAACAAGCTGCTTTACATTCCTTCAAGACTTAGCCTGAAGGCTGCTCTCCATAGCTACCACTAGGATAGCTTTCAATAAGGTTGTCTTTAACCTATCTCCAATAAGGGGTTGTTTGGACTGGTGCAAGGTGCCCACTATAATTAGTGGACAGCATATGCCAGGCCAACTTCTCACAGAGAGTAACTTTCAAGATACTCACCCACGCCTACAAATGCCTCCACAACACCGGACCCCAATACCTCAATGAAAGAATCTCCTTCCACCTACCCAAAAGAAACCTGCGATCCGCCGACCTCGCCTTCGCCGAAACCCCTCGCATCTGCAGAGCCAGAACAGGCAGAAGAGCCTTCTCCTACGTTGCGGCCAAGACCTGGAACGAGCTCCCGATCGACATCAGACGTGCCCCCCCTTCATTTTCAAGAAGACACTCAAGACCTGGCTCTTCGACTGATCGGAGATGCTACCCCCCAGCGCCTTGTGAGCCTCACTGGTGAGTAGTGCACTTACAATTCCCCTGATTGATTGATTGATTGTTGAAGAGAGTTACTATGTGTTACTATCTGAATGAATGATTGTGGTGGTGTGTGTATACTGGTATTGGTGTGTCTATGGTTTCGAGAATGGTAGTCTGTATTTAAGAGTGGGTGTATAAAAGGTATTATTAGGGTGTGAGGGCATGCATCAAAGATTAAGTGGATGATGTCATGAGTGATGTCCTTTGAGATGTCATCAGAGGTTTCAGGGGCGTTATAGTTAGGAATTAGTATTTAAAAAACATTAGAAATTCACAGAAAAAAACACAGGTTACAGGGACGATATAGTTTGGCTGACATTTCACTCGCTCAAAACCAGAGAAATTCAGCTCTTATAGTTAGCTGAGCTAACTATAACTCGTGCCCCCGCAATGCACTGCTGATGACATCACATATTACATCACATATTACATCACATATTACATCACTCATGACATGGTCAGTGACATCACTGATGACATCACTGATGACATCTCAAATGACATCACTGATGACATCACTGATGACATCATCCAGTGACTGTGTGTTTCTGTAAAGTTTAAATATGTTTAATATATATAGGGAAAGGCGTATTGAAGAATGAGTGGGTGTATAAGTGTCTGAATGGATGATTTAGTACGTGCGTGACTGACTCTACAACTGAGTGATTAAACGTATCTTACTGAATGCATGGGTTAGTGACTAAACTGTGTGAATGTCTGTATCCGTCTGTTTGTTGGTGTGTAAGTGGATGCATGGATTTGCGAATAGCTACATGAGTGTCTATATGGGTTATTGATTGGCTCTCTGTGTATCTGTATGGCTGCCTGAGTGTTTGTGTGGGTGGGGTGTGTGTGACTCTGTACATAGATGTGTGAGTGGGTGATTCACTGGGTTCATGATTTCAAGAGTGCATCTGTGATGGACTGCTTGGGTGGGTGAGTGTGTGTATGGGTGTGTTAGTGAGTGAATGTATATCTCAGTGGTACATGTGCGAGTAACTACACATGTAAAAGGGCAGTATATATGTGTGTTAGAGTATTTAAAAGTGAGAGTGTGTGATTGTGGCTGTATGGATGCGTGTGTGCTTGTATCAGTTATTGTATAAGAGCGTAAGAATGTGCTAGTATTTGTATGAGTAAGTGAGCTGGTGTGTGTATAACTGTATAGGTGAGTGATTAATTTTTTGCATGACTGACTAGGTGTGTGAGTACCTCTATGGATGAGTGGCGGTGTGTGAGTGTTTATATAGGTGTATGAGTGCATATGATAGTCCTGTACTGAGTGACTGTAAGTATGAGTGACTGTACGGGTGAGTGAGTAGATGTGTAGACCTAAGAATCAGTGAGTGGGTATGTAGTTATTGGTATTGAAATGAAATTCGTACTTGTAAAGCACGCTGCTACCCCAACTGGGGCATCGAGGCGCTGTACGCATACCGCTGTGGAACCCTTCCTGGCTTTTCCCTGTGAAATGTCCACTCCTGGGCACCCCCAAGGTGAAGCCAGGCATCCCAGCGCTGGTGGGGCCGTTGTGGAGATTAAGCAAGCTATTGCCCAGAGTTGCAGAGTGGGACCCATGATTAGAATAGGCACCGAGGCGAGAATTATCAGGTCCGAGGAAATTGAGCCCAAGACCAGCCGAGGCGGGAATTGAACCGTGGTCCCAGGCCAGATCTCTGCATCAGGGTCTGCCGCTCTAACCATTGAGCCACACTTCTCCACTGGAGTGTGTATGGTTTTGAGAATGGCAGTCTGTAATTTAGAGTGGGTGTATCAAAAGTTATATTAGGGTGTGAGAAGATGCATGAAATTATCACATGGATGATGTCATCAGTGATGTCATCAGTGATGTCATTTGAGATGTCATCAGTGATGTCATCAGTGATGTCACTGACCATGTCACTGACCATGTCATGAGGTACAGAGGTAGGACATGTGAAGAAAGAAGAAAAAACGCACAGAAAGAAGCAAAAGAAATGCAGAAAGAAGCAACAGAAGTCCACAAAGACGAAGAAAAGTGCAGGAAGAAGCAAAAGATGTGCAGAAAGAACCAACAGAGGAGCAGAAAGAGGCCTTGTTGCAAAATCATCCTGTGCCCACAACTTTTTCAGACGGGTACTGGTGGTAACTGATTCTGACTAACCAGAGCCAGTGCTATGCTAAAAGACACTTAGAATACAGTGAAAACACCTACATACACTAGGGAACACTATGCGTTGGGGTACCCCTGTGATTAGCATGACCTCCTCTGTAAGTCCCTAGTACATAATAGGGCAGGGGGATTAAAACTACCTCTTAAAACGCGCTACAGGGCTCGTTTGCACAGTGGTGAAGGGAGGGGGGGCCTGAGGTGACATAGGGGCAAACGCACCCCGTGGCACGTTTTAAGTTGCAGGATTAAGTCCCCTTGAATCCTGAGGGTCCCTGGGGCCCAACAAGCCCCCCAGGTACCTACAGTTAGGACCACAGAGCTGAGTTGCAGAGAGGCGTTCCGAGGCCACGCACCTTTTTTCACCTCTCTGCAACGCAACTCTGTTGTGCTTACTGAAGGTACCTGGTGGGCTAGTTGGCCCACAGGGTCCCTCAGGATTCAAGGGGAATTAATTCCCCAACTTAAAATGCACCACAGGGCGTGTTTGCGCACATGTCACCTGAGGCCCCACCCCCTCCCTTCACCACTGTGCAAACGCGCCCCGTGGCGCGTTTTAAGTTGGGGGATTAGGTCACCTTGAATCCTGAGGGTCCCTGGGGACCAACTAGCCCACCAGGTACTTCCAGTAAGCACCACAGGCCTGCGTTGCAACACCTGTAACAAATTGTGCAGTTGTGTTTAGGTAGTGAAGGGGGTCATGCTGGGGGTAGTGTTTTAGGGTTTAGGGTAGTGCAGTGGTGTTTGTGTAGTGTAGGGGGTCATGCTGGGGGTAGATTTAGGGTTTAGGGTAGTGCAGTGGTGTTTGGGAAGTGTAGGGGTCATGCTGGGGGTAGTGTTTTAGGGTTTAGGGTAGTGCAGTGGTGTTTGGGTAGTGTAGGAGGTCGTGCTGGGGGTCGTGGTTTAGGGTTTAGGGTAGTGCAGTGGTGTTTGGGTAGTGTAGGGGTACTGCTGGGGGTAGTGTTTTAGGGTTTAGGGTAGTGCAATGGTGTTTGGGTAGTGTAGGGGGTACTGCTGGGGGTAGTGTTTTAGGGTTTAGGTAGTGCAGTGGTGTTTGGGTAGTGTAGGGGGTACTGCTGGGGGTAGTGTTTTAGGGTTTAGGGTAGTGCAGTGGTGTTTCGGTAGTGTAGGGGTTCATGCTGGGGGTAGTTTTTTAGGGTTTAGGGTAGTGCAGTGGTGTTTGTGTAGTGTAGGGGGTAGTGTTTTAGGGTTTAGGGTAGTGCAGGGGTGTTTGTGTAGTGTAGGGGGTCGTGCTGGGGGTAGTGTTTTAGGGTTTAGGGTAGTGCAGTGGTGTTTGTGTAGTATAGGAGGTCGTGTTTTAGGGTTTAGGGTAGTGCAGTGGTCTTTGGGTAGTGTAGGGAGTCGTGCAGGGGTAGTGTTTTAGGGTTTAGGGTAGTGCAGTGGTCTTTGGGTAGTGTAGGGAGTCGTGCGGGGGTAGTGTTTTAGGGTTTAGGGTAGTGCAGTGGTCTTTGGGTAGTGTAGGGGGTCGTGCGGGGGGGTAGTGTTTTAGGGTTTAGGGTAGTGCATTGGAGTTTGGGTAGTGTAGGGGGTCATGCGGGGGGGTTGTGTTTTAGGGTTTAGGGCAGTGCATTGGTGTTTGGGTAGTGTAGGGGGTCGTGCTGGGGGAGTGTTTTAGGGTTTAGGGCCTTGCAGTGGTGTTCGGGTAGTGTAGGGGGTCGTGCTGGGGAGAGGGTTTTAGGGTTTAGGGCAGTGCAGTGGTGTTCGGGTAGTGTAGGGGGTCGTGCTGGGGGAGTGTTTGAGGGTTTAAGGCAGTGCAGTGGTGTTCGGGTATTGTAGGGGGCGTGCTGGGGGAGTATTTTAGGGTTTAGGGAAGTGCAGTGGTGTTCGGGTAGTGTAGGGGGTCGTGCTGGGGGTAGTGTTTTAGGGTTTAGGGCAGTGCAGTGGTGTTCGGGCAGTGTAGGGGGTCGTGCTGGGGGTGGTGTTTTAGGGTTTAGGGCAGTGCAGTGGTGTTCGGGCAGTGTAGGGAGTCGTGCTGGGGGTGGTGTTTCAGGGTTTAGGGCAGTGCAGTGGTGTTCGGGCAGTGTAGGGGGTCGTGCAGGGGGTGGTGTTTCAGGGTTTAGGGCAGTGGTGTTCGGGCAGTGTAGGGGTTGTGCTGGGGGTGGTGTTTCAGGGTTTGCGGCAGTGCAGTGGTGTTCGGGCAGTAAAGGGGGTCGTGCTGGGGGTGGTGTTTCAGGGTTTTGGGCAGTGCAGTGGTGTTCAGGCAGTGTAGGGGGTCGTGTAGGGGTGGTGTTTCAGGGTTTAGGGCAGTGCAGTGGTGTTCGGGCAGTGTAGGGGGTCGTGCAGGGTTGTGGTGTTTCAGGGTTTAGGGCAGTGCAGTGGTGTTTGGGCAGTGTATGGGGTCATGCTGGTGGTGGTGTTTCAGGGTTTAGGCAGTGCAGTGGTGTTCGGGCAGTGTAGGGGGTGGTGCAGGGGGTGGTGTTTCAGGGTTTAGGGCAGTGCAGTGGTGTTCGGGCAGTGTAGGGGGTGGTGCACGGGGTGGTGTTTCAGGGTTTAGGGCAGTGCAGTGGTGTTCGGGCAGTGTAGGGGGTCGTGCAGGGGGTGGTGTTTCAGGGTTTAGGGCAGTGCAGTGGTGTTCAGGCAGTGTAGGGGGTCGTGCTGGGGCTGGTGTTTCAGGGTTTAGGGCAGTGCAGTGGTGTTCGGGCAGTGTAGGTGGTGGTGCTGGGGCTGGTGTTTCAGGGTTTAGGGCAGTGCAGTGGTGTTCGGGCAATGTAGGGGGTCATGCTGTGGCTGGTGTTTCAGTGTTTAGGGCAGTGCAGTGGTGTTCGGGCATTGTAGGGGGTCTTGCTGGGGCTGGTGTTTCAGAGTCTAGGGCAGTGCAGTGGTGTTCGGGCAGTGTAGGGGGTCTTGCTGGGGCTGGTGTTTCAGGGTTTAGGGCAGTGCAGTGGTGTTCGGGCAGTGTCGGGGGTCGTGCTGGGGGTGGTGTTTCAGGGTTTAGGGCAGTGCAATGGTGTTCGGGCAGTGTAGGGGATCGTGCTGGGGCTAGTGTTTCAGGGTTTAGGGCAGAGCTATGGTGCTCAGGCAGTGTAGGGGGTTGTGCTGGAGGTGGTGTTTCAGGGTTTAGGGCAGTGCAGTGGTGTTCGGGCACTGTAGGGGGTCTTGCTGGGGTAGGTGTTTCAGGGTTTAGGGCAGTGGTGTTCAGGCAGTGTAGGGGGTCTTGCTGGGGGTGATGTTTCAGGGTTTAGGGCAGTGCAGTGGTGTTCGGGCAGTGTAGGGGATCGTGCTGGGGCTAGTGTTTCAGGGTTTAGGGCAGAGCTATGGTGCTCAGGCAGTGTAGGGGTTGTGCTGGAGGTGGTGTTTCAGGGTTTAGGGCAGAGCTATGGTGCTCAGGCAGTGTAGGGGGTCGTGCTGGGGGTGATGTTTCAGGGTTTAGGGCAGTGCAGTGGTGTTCGGGCAGTGTAGGGGTCTTGCTGGGGGTAGTGTTTCAGGGTTTAGGGCAGTGCAGTGGTGTTCGGGCAGTGTAGGGGGTCGTGCTGGGGGTGGTGTTTCAGGGTTTAGGGCAGTGCAGTGGTGTTCGGGCAGTGTAGGGGGTCGTGCTGGGGGTGGTATTTCAGGGTTTAGGGCAGTGCAGTGGTGTTCCGGCAGTGTAGGGGGTCATGCAGGGGGGGGGTGTTTCAGGGTTTAGGGCAGTGCAGTGGTGTTCGGGCAGTGTAGGGGGTCGTGCTGGGGGTGGTGTTTCAGGGTTTAGGGCAGTGCAGTGGTGTTCGGGCAGTGTAGGGTGTCGTGCTGGGGGGTGGTATTTCAGGGTTTAGGGCAGTGGTGTTCGGGCAGTGTAGGGGGTCATGCAGGGGGTGGTGTTTCAGGGTTTAGGGCAGTGCAGTGGTGGTTGGGCAGTGTAGAGGGTCGTGCAGGGGGTGGTGTTTCAGGGTTTAGGGCACTGCAGTGGTGTTCGGGCAGTGCAGGTGGTCTTGCTGGGGCTGGTGTTCCAGGGTTTAGGGCAGTGGTGTTTGGGCATTGTAGGGGGTCTTGCTGGGGGTGGTTTTTCAGGGTTTAGGGCAGTGCAGTGGTGTTCTGGCAGTGTAGGGGGTCGTGCTGGGGCTGGTGTTTCAGGATTTAGGGCAGTGCAGTGGTGTTCGGGCAGTGTAGGGGTCGTGCTGGGGCTGGTGTTTCAGGGTTTAGGGCAGTGGTGTTCGGGCAGTGTAGGGGGTTTTGCTGGGGGTGATGTTTCTGGGTTTAGGGCAGTGCAGTGGTGTTCGGGCAGTGTAGGGGGTCTTGCTGGGGGTAGTGTTTCAGGGTTTAGGGCAGTGCAGTGGTGTTCGTGCAGTGTAGGGGGTCATGCTGGGGGTGGTGTTTCAGGGTTTAGGGTAGTGCAATAGTGTTTGGGCAGTGTAGGGGGTCGTGCAGGGTTGTGGTGTTTCAGGGTTTAGGGCAGTGCAGTGGTGTTTGGGCAGTGCAGCGGGTCATGCTGGGGGTGGTGTTTTAGGGTTTAGGGCAGTGCAGTGGTGTTCGGGCAGTGTAGGGGTGGTGCAGGGGGTGGTGTTTCAGGGTTTAGGGCAGTGCAGTGGTGTTCAGGCAGTGAAGGGGGTAGTGCACGGGGTGTTGTTTCAGGGTTTAGGGCAGTGCAGTGGTGTTCAGGCAGTGTAGGGGGTCGTGCATGGGGTGGTGTTTCAGGGTTTAGGGCAGTGCAGTGGTGTTTGGGCAGTGTAGGGGGTCTTGCTGGGGCTGGTGTTTCAGGGTTTAGGGTAGTGCAGTGGTGTTCGGGCAGTGTAGGGGGTCATGCTGGGGCTGGTGTTTGAGGGTTTAGGGCAGTGCAGTCGTGTTCGGGCAGTGTAGGGGTCGTGCTGGGGCTGGTGTTTCAGGGTTTAGGGCAGTGCAGTAGTTTTCGGGTAGTGTAGGAGGTCGTGCTGGGGCTGGTGTTTCAGAGTTTAGGGCAGTACAGTGGTGTTTGGGCAGTGTACGGGGTCGTGCTGGGGCTGGTGTTTCAGGGTTTAGGGCAGTGCAGTGGTGTTCGGGCAGTGTAGGGGGTCGTGCAGGGGGTGGTGTTTCAGGGTTTAGGGCAGTGCAGTGATGTTCAGGCAGTGTAGGGGGTGGTGCACGGGGTGGTGTTTCAGGGTTTAGGGCAGTGCAGTGGTGTTCGGGCAGTGTAGGGGGTCGTGCTGGGGGTGGTGTTTCAGGGTTTAGGGCAGTGCAGTGGTGTTCGGGCAGTGTAGGGGGTCATGCTGGGGTGGTATTTCAGGGTTTAGGGCAGTGCAGTGGTGTTCCGGCAGTGTAGGGGGTCATGCAGGGGGTTGTGTTTCAGGGTTTAGGGCAGTGCAGTGGTGTTCGGGCAGTGTAGGGGGTCGTGCTGGGGGTGGTGTTTCAGGGTTTAGGGCAGTGCAGTGGTGTTCAGGCAGTGAAGGGTGTCGTGCTGGGGGGTGGTGTTTCAGGCTTTAGGGCAGTGGTGTTCGGGCATTGTAGGGGTCATGCAGGGGGTGGTGTTTCAGGGTTTAGGGCAGTGCAGTGGTGGTTGGGCAGTGTAGGGGGTCGTGCAGGGGTGGTGTTTCAGGGTTTAGGGCACTGCAGTGGTGTTCGGGCAGTGCAGGTGGTCTTGCTGGGGCTGGTGTTCCAGGGTTTAGGGCAGTGGTGTTTGGGCATTGTAGGGGTCTTGCTGGGGGTGGTTTTTCAGGGTTTAGGGCAGTGCAGTGGTGTTCTGGCAGTGTAGGGGATCGTGCTGGGGCTGGTGTTTCAGGATTTAGGGCAGTGCAGTGGTGTTCGGGCAGTGTAGGGGTCGTGCTGGGGCTGGTGTTTCAGGGTTTAGGGCAGTGGTGTTCGGGCAGTGTAGGGGTTTTGCTGGGGTGATGTTTCTGGGTTTAGGGCAGTGCAGTGGTGTTCGGGCAGTGTAGGGGGTCTTGCTGGGGGTAGTGTTTCAGGGTTTAGGGCAGTGCAGTGGTGTTCGTGCAGTGTAGGGGGTCATGCTGGGGGTGGTGTTTCAGGGTTTAGGGTAGTGCAATAGTGTTTGGGCAGTGTAGGGGGTCGTGCAGGGTTGTGGTGTTTCAGGGTTTAGGGCAGTGCAGTGGTGTTTGGGCAGTGCAGCGGGTCATGCTGGGGGTGGTGTTTTAGGGTTTAGGGCAGTGCAGTGGTGTTTGGGCAGTGTAGGGGGTGGTGCAGGGGTGGTGTTTCAGGGTTTAGGGCAGTGCAGTGGTGTTCAGGCAGTGAAGGGGTAGTGCAAGGGGTGTTGTTTCAGGGTTTAGGGCAGTGCAGTGGTGTTCAGGCAGTGTAGGGGGTCGTGCAGGGGTGGTGTTTCAGGGTTTAGGGCAGTGGTGTTCGGGCAGTGTAGGGGGTCGTGCTGGGGGTGGTGTTTCAGGGTTTGCGGCAGTGCAGTGGTGTTCGGGCAGTAAAGGGGGTCGTGCTGGGGGTAGTGTTTTAGGGTTTAGGGCAGTGCAGTGGTGTTCGGGCAGTGTAGGGGGTCGTGCTGGGGGTGGTGTTTTAGGGTTTAGGGCAGTGCAGTGGTGTTCGGGCAGTGTAGGGGGTCGTGCTGGGGGTGGTGTTTCAGGGTTTAGGGCAGTGCAGTGGTGTTCGTGCAGTGTAGGGGGTCGTGCAGGGGTGGTGTTTCAGGGTTTAGGGCAGTGCAGTGGTGTTCGGGCAGTGTAGGGGGTCGTGCAGGGGGTGGTGTTTCAGGGTTTAGGGCAGTGGTGTTCGGGCAGTGTAGGGGGTCGTGCTGGGGGTGGTGTTTCAGGGTTTGCGGCAGTGCAGTGGTGTTCGGGCAGTAAAGGGGGTCGTGCTGGGGGTGGTGTTTCAGGGTTTTGGGCAGTGCAGTGGTGTTCAGGCAGTGTAGGGGGCGTGTGGGGGTGGTGTTTCAGGGTTTAGGGCAGTGCAGTGGTGTTCGGGTAGTGTAGGGGGTCGTGCAGGGTTGTGGTGTTTCAGGGTTTAGGGCAGTGCAGTGGTGTTTGGGCAGTGTATGGGGTCATGCTGGTGGTGGTGTTTCAGGGTTTAGGCAGTGCAGTGGTCTTCGGGCAGTGTAGGGGGTGGTGCAGGGGGTGGTGTTTCAGGGTTTAGGGCAGTGCAGTGGTGTTCGGGCAGTGTAGGGGGTGGTGCACGGGGTGGTGTTTCAGGGTTTAGGGCAGTGCAGTGGTGTTCGGGCAGTGTAGGGGGTCGTGCAGGGGGTGGTGTTTCAGGGTTTAGGGCAGTGCAGTGGTGTTCAGGCAGTGTAGGGGGTCGTGCTGGGGCTGGTGTTTCAGGGTTTAGGGCAGTGCAGTGGTGTTCGGGCAGTGTAGGTGGTGGTGCTGGGGCTGGTGTTTCAGGGTTTAGGGCAGTGCAGTGGTGTTCGGGCAATGTAGGGGGTCATGCTGTGGCTGGTGTTTCAGTGTTTAGGGCAGTGCAGTGGTGTTCGGGCATTGTAGGGGGTCTTGCTGGGGCTGGTGTTTCAGAGTCTAGGGCAGTGCAGTGGTGTTCAGGCAGTGTAGGGGGTCTTGCTGGGGCTGGTGTTTCAGGGTTTAGGGCAGTGCAGTGGTGTTCGGGCAGTGTAGGGGGTCGTGCTGGGGGTGGTGTTTCAGGGTTTAGGGCAGTGCAATGGTGTTCGGGCAGTGTAGGGGATCGTGCTGGGGCTAGTGTTTCAGGGTTTAGGGCAGAGCTATGGTGCTCAGGCAGTGTAGGGGGTTGTGCTGGAGGTGGTGTTTCAGGGTTTAGGGCAGTGCAGTGGTGTTCGGGCACTGTAGGGGGTCTTGCTGGGGTAGGTGTTTCAGGGTTTAGGGCAGTGGTGTTCAGGCAGTGTAGGGGGTCTTGCTGGGGGTGATGTTTCAGGGTTTAGGGCAGTGCAGTGGTGTTCGGGCAGTGTAGGGGATCGTGCTGGGGCTAGTGTTTCAGGGTTTAGGGCAGAGCTATGGTGCTCAGGCAGTGTAGGGGTTGTGCTGGAGGTGGTGTTTCAGGGTTTAGGGCAGAGCTATGGTGCTCAGGCAGTGTAGGGGGTCGTGCTGGGGGTGATGTTTCAGGGTTTAGGGCAGTGCAGTGGTGTTCGGGCAGTGTAGGGGGTCTTGCTGGGGGTAGTGTTTCAGGGTTTAGGGCAGTGCAGTGGTGTTCGGGCAGTGTAGGGGGTCGTGCTGGGGGTGGTGTTTCAGGGTTTAGGGCAGTGCAGTGGTGTTCGGGCAGTGTAGGGGGTCGTGCTGGGGGTGGTATTTCAGGGTTTAGGGCAGTGCAGTGGTGTTCCGGCAGTGTAGGGTGTCGTGCTGGGGGTGGTGTTTCAGGGTTTAGGGCAGTGGTGTTCGGGCAGTGTAGGGGGTCATGCAGGGGGTGGTGTTTCAGGGTTTAGGGCAGTGCAGTGGTGGTTGGGCAGTGTAGGGGGTCGTGCAGGGGGTGGTGTTTCAGGGTTTAGGGCACTGCAGTGGTGTTCGGGCAGTGCAGGTGGTCTTGCTGGGGCTGGTGTTCCAGGGTTTAGGGCAGTGGTATTTGGGCATTGTAGGGGTCTTGCTGGGGGTGGTTTTCAGGGTTTAGGGCAGTGCAGTGGTGTTCTGGCAGTGTAGGGGGTCGTGCTGGGGCTGGTGTTTCAGGATTTAGGGCAGTGCAGTGGTGTTCGGGCAGTGTAGGGGTCGTGCTGGGGCTGGTGTTTCAGGGTTTAGGGCAGTGGTGTTCGGGCAGTGTAGGGGGTTTTGCTGGGGGTGATGTTTCTGGGTTTAGGGCAGTGCAGTGGTGTTCGGGCAGTGTAGGGGTCTTGCTGGGGGTAGTGTTTCAGGGTTTAGGGCAGTGCAGTGGTGTTCGTGCAGTGTAGGGGGTCATGCTGGGGGTGGTGTTTCAGGGTTTAGGGTAGTGCAATAGTGTTTGGGCAGTGTAGGGGGTCGTGCAGGGTTGTGGTGTTTCAGGGTTTAGGGCAGTGCAGTGGTGTTTGGGCAGTGCAGCGGGTCATGCTGGGGGTGGTGTTTTAGGGTTTAGGGCAGTGCAGTGGTGTTCGGGCAGTGTAGGGGGTGGTGCAGGGGTGGTGTTTCAGGGTTTAGGGCAGTGCAGTGGTGTTCAGGCAGTGAAGGGGGTAGTGCACGGGGTGTTGTTTCAGGGTTTAGGGCAGTGCAGTGGTGTTCAGGCAGTGTAGGGGGTCGTGCATGGGGTGGTGTTTCAGGGTTTAGGGCAGTGCAGTGGTGTTTGGGCAGTGTAGGGGGTCTTGCTGGGGCTGGTGTTTCAGGGTTTAGGGTAGTGCAGTGGTGTTCGGGCAGTGTAGGGGGTCTTGCTGGGGCTGGTGTTTGAGGGTTTAGGGCAGTGCAGTCGTGTTCGGGCAGTGTAGGGGGTCGTGCTGGGGCTGGTGTTTCAGGGTTTAGGGCAGTGCAGTAGTTTTCGGGTAGTGTAGGAGGTCGTGCTGGGGCTGGTGTTTCAGAGTTTAGGGCAGTACAGTGGTGTTTGGGCAGTGTACGGGGTCGTGCTGGGGCTGGTGTTTCAGGGTTTAGGGCAGTGCAGTGGTGTTCGGGCAGTGTAGGGGTCGTGCAGGGGGTGGTGTTTCAGGGTTTAGGGCAGTGCAGTGATGTTCAGGCAGTGTAGGGGGTGGTGCACGGGGTGGTGTTTCAGGGTTTAGGGCAGTGCAGTGGTGTTCGGGCAGTGTAGGGGGTCGTGCTGGGGGTGGTGTTTCAGGGTTTAGGGCAGTGCAGTGGTGTTCGGGCAGTGTAGGGGGTCATGCTGGGGGTGGTATTTCAGGGTTTAGGGCAGTGCAGTGGTGTTCCGGCAGTGTAGGGGGTCATGCAGGGGGTTGTGTTTCAGGGTTTAGGGCAGTGCAGTGGTGTTCGGGCAGTGTAGGGGGTCGTGCTGGGGGTGGTGTTTCAGGGTTTAGGGCAGTGCAGTGGTGTTCGGGCAGTGTAGGGTGTCGTGCTGGGGGTGGTGTTTCAGGGTTTAGGGGCAGTGGTGTTCGGGCAGTGTAGGGGGTCATGCAGGGGGTGGTGTTTCAGGGTTTATTGCAGTGCAGTGGTGGTTGGGCAGTGTAGGGGGTCGTGCAGGGGGTGGTGTTTCAGGGTTTAGGGCACTGCAGTGGTGTTCGGGCAGTGCAGGTGGTCTTGCTGGGGCTGGTGTTCCAGGGTTTAGGGCAGTGGTGTTTGGGCATTGTAGGGGGTCTTGCTGGGGGTGGTTTTTCAGGGTTTAGGGCAGTGCAGTGGTGTTCTGGCAGTGTAGGGGATCGTGCTGGGGCTGGTGTTTCAGGATTTAGGGCAGTGCAGTGGTGTTCGGGCAGTGTAGGGGTCGTGCTGGGGCTGGTGTTTCAGGGTTTAGGGCAGTGGTGTTCGGGCAGTGTAGGGGGTTTTGCTGGGGGTGATGTTTCTGGGTTTAGGGCAGTGCAGTGGTGTTCGGGCAGTGTAGGGGGTCTTGCTTGGGGTAGTGTTTCAGGGTTTAGGGCAGTGCAGTGGTGTTC
The DNA here is from genome assembly GCA_963921515.1 of Calotriton arnoldi. NCBI lineage: Eukaryota > Metazoa > Chordata > Amphibia > Caudata > Salamandridae > Calotriton > Calotriton arnoldi. The sequence continues at coordinate 329,160 of CAWUFW010014923.1, forward strand.
GTGCAGTGTAGGGGGTCATGCTGGGGGTGGTGTTTCAGGGTTTAGGGTAGTGCAATAGTGTTTGGGCAGTGTAGGGGGTCGTGCAGGGTTGTGGTGTTTCAGGGTTTAGGGCAGTGCAGTGGTGTTTGGGCAGTGCAGCGGGTCATGCTGGGGGTGGTGTTTTAGGGTTTAGGGCAGTGCAGTGGTGTTTGGGCAGTGTAGGGGGTGGTGCAGGGGTGGTGTTTCAGGGTTTAGGGCAGTGCAGTGGTGTTCAGGCAGTGAAGGGGTAGTGCAAGGGGTGTTGTTTCAGGGTTTAGGGCAGTGCAGTGGTGTTCAGGCAGTGTAGGGGGTCGTGCAGGGGTGGTGTTTCAGGGTTTAGGGCAGTGGTGTTCGGGCAGTGTAGGGGGTCGTGCTGGGGGTGGTGTTTCAGGGTTTGCGGCAGTGCAGTGGTGTTCGGGCAGTAAAGGGGGTCGTGCTGGGGGTAGTGTTTTAGGGTTTAGGGCAGTGCAGTGGTGTTCGGGCAGTGTAGGGGGTCGTGCTGGGGGTGGTGTTTTAGGGTTTAGGGCAGTGCAGTGGTGTTCGGGCAGTGTAGGGGGTCGTGCTGGGGGTGGTGTTTCAGGGTTTAGGGCAGTGCAGTGGTGTTCGTGCAGTGTAGGGGGTCGTGCAGGGGGTGGTGTTTCAGGGTTTAGGGCAGTGCAGTGGTGTTCGGGCAGTGTAGGGGGTCGTGCAGGGGTGGTGTTTCAGGGTGTAGGGCAGTGGTGTTCGGGCAGTGTAGGGGGTCGTGCTGGGGGTGGTGTTTCAGGGTTTGCGGCAGTGCAGTGGTGTTCGGGCAGTAATGGGGGTCGTGCTGGGGGTGGTGTTTCAGGGTTTTGGGCAGTGCAGTGGTGTTCAGGCAGTGTAGGGGGTCGTGTGGGGGTGGTGTTTCAGGGTTTAGGGCAGTGCAGTGGTGTTCGGGCAGTGTAGGGGGTCGTGCAGGGTTGTGGTGTTTCAGGGTTTAGGGCAGTGCAGTGGTGTTTGGGCAGTGTATGGGGTCATGCTGGTGGTGGTTTTTCTGGGTTTAGGCAGTGCAGTGGTGTTCGGGCAGTGTAGGGGGTGGTGCAGGGGGTGGTGTTTCAGGGTTTAGGGCAGTGCAGTGGTGTTCGGGCAGTGTAGGGGGTGGTGCACGGGGTGGTGTTTCAGGGTTTAGGGCAGTGCAGTGGTGTTCGGGCAGTGTAGGGGGTCGTGCAGGGGTGGTGTTTCAGGGTTTAGGGCAGTGCAGTGGTGTTCAGGCAGTGTAGGGGGTCGTGCTGGGGCTGGTGTTTCAGGGTTTAGGGCAGTGCAGTGGTGTTCGGGCAGTGTAGGTGGTGGTGCTGGGGCTGGTGTTTCAGGGTTTAGGGCAGTGCAGTGGTGTTCGGGCAATGTAGGGGGTCATGCTGTGGCTGGTGTTTCAGTGTTTAGGGCAGTGCAGTGGTGTTCGGGCATTGTAGGGGGTCTTGCTGGGGCTGGTGTTTCAGAGTCTAGGGCAGTGCAGTGGTGTTCAGGCAGTGTAGGGGGTCTTGCTGGGGCTGGTGTTTCAGGGTTTAGGGCAGTGCAGTGGTGTTCGGGCAGTGTAGGGGGTCGTGCTGGGGGTGGTGTTTCAGGGTTTAGGGCAGTGCAATGGTGTTCGGGCAGTGTAGGGGATCGTGCTGGGGCTAGTGTTTCAGGGTTTAGGGCAGAGCTATGGTGCTCAGGCAGTGTAGGGGGTTGTGCTGGAGGTGGTGTTTCAGGGTTTAGGGCAGTGCAGTGGTGTTCGGGCACTGTAGGGGGTCTTGCTGGGGTAGGTGTTTCAGGGTTTAGGGCAGTGGTGTTCAGGCAGTGTAGGGGGTCTTGCTGGGGGTGATGTTTCAGGGTTTAGGGCAGTGCAGTGGTGTTCGGGCAGTGTAGGGGATCGTGCTGGGGCTAGTGTTTCAGGGTTTAGGGCAGAGCTAGTGGTGCTCAGGCAGTGTAGGGGGTTGTGCTGGAGGTGGTGTTTCAGGGTTTAGGGCAGAGCTATGGTGCTCAGGCAGTGTAGGGGGTCGTGCTGGGGGTGATGTTTCAGGGTTTAGGGCAGTGCAGTGGTGTTCGGGCAGTGTAGGGGGTCTTGCTGGGGGTAGTGTTTCAGGGTTTAGGGAAGTGCAGTGGTGTTCGGGCAGTGTAGGGGGTCGTGCTGGGGGTGGTGTTTCAGGGTTTAGGGCAGTGCAGTGGTGTTCGGGCAGTGTAGGGGGTCGTGCTGGGGGTGGTATTTCAGGGTTTAGGGCAGTGCAGTGGTGTTCCGGCAGTGTAGGGTGTCGTGCTGGGGGGTGGTGTTTCAGGGTTTAGGGCAGTGGTGTTCGGGCAGTGTAGGGGGTCATGCAGGGGGTGGTGTTTCAGGGTTTAGGGCAGTGCAGTGGTGGTTGGGCAGTGTAGGGGGTCGTGCAGGGGGTGGTGTTTCAGGGTTTAGGGCACTGCAGTGGTGTTCGGGCAGTGCAGGTGGTCTTGCTGGGGCTGGTGTTTCAGGATTTAGGGCAGTGCAGTGGTGTTCGGGCAGTGTAGGGGTCGTGCTGGGGCTGGTGTTTCAGGATTTAGGGCAGTGCAGTGGTGTTCGGGCAGTGTAGGGGTCGTGCTGGGGCTGGTGTTTCAGGATTTAGGGCAGTGCAGTGGTGTTCGGGCAGTGTAGGGGTCGTGCTGGGGCTGGTGTTTCAGGGTTTAGGGCAGTGGTGTTCGGGCAGTGTAGGGGGTTTTGCTGGGGGTGATGTTTCTGGGTTTAGGGCAGTGCAGTGGTGTTCGGGCAGTGTAGGGGGTCTTGCTGGGGGTAGTGTTTCAGGGTTTAGGGCAGTGCAGTGGTGTTCGTGCAGTGTAGGGGGTCATGCTGGGGGTGGTGTTTCAGGGTTTAGGGTAGTGCAATAGTGTTTGGGCAGTGTAGGGGGTCGTGCAGGGTTGTGGTGTTTCAGGGTTTAGGGCAGTGCAGTGGTGTTTGGGCAGTGCAGCGGGTCATGCTGGGGGTGGTGTTTTAGGGTTTAGGGCAGTGCAGTGGTGTTCGGGCAGTGTAGGGGGTGGTGTTTCAGGGTTTAGGGCAGTGCAGTGGTGTTCAGGCAGTGAAGGGGGTAGTGCACGGGGTGTTGTTTCAGGGTTTAGGGCAGTGCAGTGGTGTTCAGGCAGTGTAGGGGGTCGTGCATGGGGTGGTGTTTCAGGGTTTAGGGCAGTGCAGTGGTGTTTGGGCAGTGTAGGGGGTCTTGCTGGGGCTGGTGTTTCAGGGTTTAGGGTAGTGCAGTGGTGTTCGGGCAGTGTAGGGGGTCATGCTGGGGCTGGTGTTTGAGGGTTTAGGGCAGTGCAGTCGTGTTCGGGCAGTGTAGGGGGTCGTGCTGGGGCTGGTGTTTCAGGGTTTAGGGCAGTGCAGTAGTTTTCGGGCAGTGTAGGAGGTCGTGCTGGGGCTGGTGTTTCAGGGTTTAGGGCAGTACAGTGGTGTTTGGGCAGTGTACGGGGTCGTGCTGGGGCTGGTGTTTCAGGGTTTAGGGCAGTGCAGTGGTGTTCGGGCAGTGTAGGGGGTCGTGCAGGGGGTGGTGTTTCAGGGTTTAGGGCAGTGCAGTGATGTTCAGGCAGTGTAGGGGGTGGTGCACGGGGTGGTGTTTCAGGGTTTAGGGCAGTGCAGTGGTGTTCGGGCAGTGTAGGGGGTCGTGCTGGGGGTGGTGTTTCAGGGTTTAGGGCAGTGCAGTGGTGTTCGGGCAGTGTAGGGGGTCGTGCTGGGGGTGGTATTTCAGGGTTTAGGGCAGTGCAGTGGTGTTCCGGCAGTGTAGGGGGTCATGCAGGGGGTGGTGTTTCAGGGTTTAGGGCAGTGCAGTGGTGTTCGGGCAGTGTAGGGGGTCGTGCTGGGGGTGGTGTTTCAGGGTTTAGGACAGTGCAGTGGTGTTCGGGCAGTGTAGGGTGTCGTGCTGGGGGGTGGTGTTTCAGGGTTTAGGGCAGTGGTGTTCGGGCAGTGTAGGGGGTCATGCAGGGGTGGTGTTTCAGGGTTTAGGGCAGTGCAGTGGTGGTTGGGCAGTGTAGGGGGTCGTGCAGGGGGTGGTGTTTCAGGGTTTAGGGCACTGCAGTGGTGTTCGGGCAGTGCAGGTGGTCTTTCTGGGGCTGGTGTTCCAGGGTTTAGGGCAGTAGTGTTTGGGCATTGTAGGGGGTCTTGCTGGGGGTGGTTTTTCAGGGTTTAGGGCAGTGCAGTGGTGTTCTGGCAGTGTAGGGGGTCGTGCTGGGGCTGGTGTTTCAGGATTTAGGGCAGTGCAGTGGTGTTCGGGCAGTGTAGGGGTCGTGCTGGGGCTGGTGTTTCAGGGTTTAGGGCAGTGGTGTTCGGGCAGTGTAGGGGGTTTTGCTGGGGGTGATGTTTCTGGGTTTAGGGCAGTGCAGTGGTGTTCGGGCAGTGTAGGGGTCTTGCTGGGGGTAGTGTTTCAGGGTTTAGGGCAGTGCAGTGGTGTTCGTGCAGTGTAGGGGGTCATGCTGGGGGTGGTGTTTCAGGGTTTAGGGTAGTGCAATAGTGTTTGGGCAGTGTAGGGGGTCGTGCAGGGTTGTGGTGTTTCAGGGTTTAGGGCAGTGCAGTGGTGTTTGGGCAGTGCAGCGGGTCATGCTGGGGGTGGTGTTTTAGGGTTTAGGGCAGTGCAGTGGTGTTCGGGCAGTGTAGGGGGTGGTGCAGGGGTGGTGTTTCAGGGTTTAGGGCAGTGCAGTGGTGTTCAGGCAGTGAAGGGGGTAGTGCACGGGGTGTTGTTTCAGGGTTTAGGGCAGTGCAGTGGTGTTCAGGCAGTGTAGGGGGTCGTGCATGGGGTGGTGTTTCAGGGTTTAGGGCAGTGCAGTGGTGTTTGGGCAGTGTAGGGGGTCTTGCTGGGGCTGGTGTTTCAGGGTTTAGGGTAGTGCAGTGGTGTTCGGGCAGTGTAGGGGGTTGTGCTGGGGCTGGTGTTTGAGGGTTTAGGGCAGTGCAGTCGTGTTCGGGCAGTGTAGGGGGTCGTGCTGGGGCTGGTGTTTCAGGGTTTAGGGCAGTGCAGTAGTTTTCGGGCAGTGTAGGAGGTCGTGCTGGGGCTGGTGTTTCAGGGTTTAGGGCAGTACAGTGGTGTTTGGGCAGTGTACGGGGTCGTGCTGGGGCTGGTGTTTCAGGGTTTAGGGCAGTGCAGTGGTATTCGGGCAGTGTAGGGGGTCGTGCAGGGGGTGGTGTTTCAGGGTTTAGGGCAGTGCAGTGATGTTCAGGCAGTGTAGGGGGTGGTGCACGGGGTGGTGTTTCAGGGTTTAGGGCAGTGCAGTGGTGTTCGGGCAGTGTAGGGGGTCTTGCTGGGGCTGGTGTTTCAGGGTTTAGGGAAGGGCAGTGGTGTTCGGGCAGTGTAGGGGGTCTTGCTGGGGCTGGTGTTTCAGGGTTTAGGGTAGTGCAGTGGTGTTCGGGCAGTGTAGGGGGTCTTGCTGGGGCTGGTGTTTGAGGGTTTAGGGCAGTGCAGTCATGTTCGGGCAGTGTAGGGGGTCGTGCTGGGGCTGGTGTTTCAGGGTTTAGGGCAGTGCAGTGGTTTTCGGGCAGTGTAGGCGGTCGTGCTGGGGCTGGTGTTTCAGGGTTTAGGGCAGTGCAGTGGTGTTCGGGCAGTGTACGGGGTCGTGCTGGGGCTGGTGTTTCAGGGTTTAGGGCAGTGCAGTGGTGTTCGGGCAGTGTAGGGGGTGGTGCAGGGGGTGGTGTTTCAGGGTTTAGGGCAGTGCAGTGGTGTTCGGGCAGTGTAGGGGGTGGTGCACGGGGTGGTGTTTCAGGGTTTAGGGCAGTGCAGTGGTGTTCGGGCAGTGTAGGGGGTCTTTCTGGGGCTGGTGTTTCTGGGTTTAGGGCAGTGCAGTGGTGTTCGGGCAGTGTAGGGGGTCTTGCTGGGGCTGGTGTTTCAGGGTTTATGGTAGTGCAGTGGTGTTCGGGCAGTGTAGGGGGTCGTGCTGGGCTGGTGTTTCAGGGTTTAGGGCAGTGCAGTGGTGTTCGGACAGTGTACGGGGTCGTGCTGGGGCTGGTGTTTCAGGGTTTAGGGTAGTGCAGTGGTGTTCGGGCAGTGTAGGGGGTGGTGCAGGGGGTGGTGTTTCAGGGTTTAGGGCAGTGCAGTGGTGTTCAGGCAGTGTAGGGGGTGGTGCACGGGGTGGTGTTTCAGGGTTTAGGGCAGTGCAGTGGTGTTCGGGCAGTGTAGGGGGCCTTGCTGGGGCTGGTGTTTCAGGGTTTAAGGCAGTGCAGTGGTGTTCGGGCAGTGTAGGGGGTCTTGCTGGGGCTGGTGTTTCAGGGTTTAGGGGAGTGCAGTGGTGTTCGGGCAGTGTAGGGGGTCGTGCTGGGGCTGGTGTTTGAGGCTTTAGGGCAGTGCAGTCGTGTTCGGGCAGTGTAGGGTGTCGTGCTGGGGCTGGTGTTTCAGGGTTTAGGGCAGTGCAGTGGTTTTCGGGCAGTGTAGGCGGTCGTGCTGGGGCTGGTGTTTCAGGGTTTAGGGCAGGGCAGTGGTGTTCGGGCAGTGTACGGGGTCGTGCTGGGGCTGGTGTTTCAGGGTTTAGGGCAGTGCAGTGGTGTTCGGGCAGTGTGGGGGTCGTGCTGTTTTTGGTGTTTCAGGGTTTAGGGCAGTGCAGTGGTGTTCTGGCAGTGTAGGGGGTTGTGCTGGGGCTGGTGTTTCAGGATTTAGGGCAGTGCAGTGGTGTTCGGGCAGTGTAGGGGGTCGTGCTGGGGCTGGTGTTTCAGGGTTTAGGGGCAGTGGTGTTCGGGCAGTGTAGGGGGTCTTGCTGGGGGTGATGTTTCTGGGTTTAGGGCAGTGCAGTGGTGTTCGGGCAGTGTAGGGGGTCTTGCTGGGGGTAGTGTTTAAGGGTTTAGGGCAGTGCAGTGGTGTTCGTGCAGTGTAGGGGGTCGTGCTGGGGTGGTGTTTCAGGGTTTAGGGTAGTGCAATAGTGTTCGGGCAGTGTAGGGGGTCGTGCAGGGGGTGCTGTTTCAGGGTTTAGGGCAGTGCAGTGGTATTCGGGCAGTGTAGGGGGTCGTGCTGGGGCTGGTGTTTCAGGGTTTAGGGCAGTGCAGTGGTGTTCGGGCAGTGTAGGGGGTCTTGCTGGGGGTGGTGTTTCAGGGTTTAGGGCAGTGGTGTTCGGGCAGTGTAGGGTATCTTGCTGGGGGTGATGTTTCAGGGTTTAGGGCAGTGCAGTGGTGTTCGGGCAGTGTAGGGGGTCTTGCTCGGGGTAGTGTTTCAGGGTTTAGGGCAGTGCAGTGGTGTTCGTGCAGTGTAGGGTGTCGTGCTGGGGATGGTGTTTCAGGGTTTAGGGCAGTGCAGTAGTGTTCGGGCAGTGTAGGGGGTCGTGCAGGGTGTGGTGTTTCAGGGTTTAGGGCAGTGCAGTGGTGTTCGGGCAGTGTAGGGGGTCATGCTGGGGGTGGTGTTTCAGGGTTTAGGGCAGTGCAGTGGTGTTCGGGCAGTGTAGGGGGTCGTGCACGGGGTGGTGTTTCAGGGTTTAGAGCAGTGCAGTGGTGTTCGGGCAGTGTAGGGGGTCGTGCTGGGGCTGGTGTTTCAGGGTTTAGGGCAGTGCAGTGCTGTTCGGGCAGTGTAGGGGGTCGTGCTGGGGCTGGTGTTTCATGGTTTAGGGCAGTGCAGTGGTGTTCGGGCAGTGTAGGGGGTCGTGCTGGGGCTGGTGTTTCAGGGTTTAGGGAAGTGCAGTGGTGTTTGGGCAGTGTAGGCGGTCGTGCTGGGGCTGGTGTTTCAGGGTTTAGGGCAGTACAGTGGTGTTCGGGCAGTGTAGGGGGTCGTGCTGGGGCTGGTGTTTCAGGGTTTAGAGCAGTGCAGTGGTGCTCGGGCAGTGTAGGGGGTCGTGCTGGGGGTGGTGTTTCAGGGTTTAGGGTAGTGCAGTGGTGTTCGGGCAGTGTAGGGGGTCGTGCTGGGGCTGGTGTTTCAGGGTTTAGGCCAGTGCAGTGGTGTTCGGGCAGTGTAGGGGGTCGTGCTGGGGCTGGTGTTTCAGGGTTTTGGGCAGAGCAGTGGTGTTCGGGCAGTGTAGGGGGTCATGCTGGGGGTGGTGTTTCAGGGTTTAGGGCAGTGCAGTGGTGTTCGGGCAGTGTAGGGGGTCGTGCTGGGGGTGCTGTTTCAGGGTTTAGGGCAGTGGTGTTCGGGCAGTGTAGGGGGTCTTGCTGGGGGTGATGTTTCAGGGTTTAGGGCAGTGCAGTGGTGTTCGGGCAGTGTAGGGGGTCTTGCTGGGGGTAGTGTTTCAGGGTTTAGGGCAGTGCAGTGGTGTTTGGGCAGTGTATGGGGTCATGCTGGGGATGGTGTTTCAGGGTTTAGGGCAGTGCAGTGGTGTTCGGCAGTGTAGGGGGTCGTGAAGGGAGTGGTGTTTCAGGGTTTTGGGCAGTGCAGTGGTGTTCGGGCATTGTAGGGGGTCATGCTGGGAGTGGTGTTTCAGGGTTTAGGGCAGTGCAGTGGTGTTCGGGCAGTGTAGGGGGTCGTGCAGGGGCTGGTGTTTCAGGGTTTAGGGCAGTGCAGTGGTTTTCGGGCAGTGTAGGGGGTCGTGCTGGGGGTAGTGTTTTAGGGTTTAGGGTAGTGCAGTTGTGTTTGGGTAGTGTAGGGGGTTGTGCTTGGGGTAGTGTTTTAGGGTTTAGGGTAGTGCAGTGGTGCTTGTGTAGTGTAGGGGTTCGTGCTGGGGGTAGTGTTTTAGGGTTTAGGGTAGTGCAGTGGTGTTTGTGTACTGGGTCATGTTTTAGGGTAGTGCAGTGGTGTTTGGGTAGTGTAGGGGGTCGTGATGGGGGTAGTGTTTTAGGATTTAGGTTAGTTCAGTGGTGTTTGGGTAGTGTAGGGGGTCGTGCTGGGTGTAGTGTTTTAGGATTTAGGGTAGTGCAGTGGTGTTTGTGTAGTTTAGGGCGTCATGCTGGGGGTAGTGTTTTAGTGTTTAGGATAGTGCAGTGGTGCTTGTGTAGTGTAGGGGGTCGTGCTGGGGGTAGTGTTTTAGGGTTTATGGTAGTGCAGTTGTGTTTTTGTAGTGTAGGGGGTCATGTTTTAAGATGCAATGCTCCAATACCTGACCAGTCTGCACTACATAAAACTACAAAAAAACTAAAAATAAAAAGTGTTTTGCACACTTTTGTCATTGGGCTATATGTGGGCTACATCTGGGTAATATTTGTGCTACATTTGGGCTCTTTTTTCTCTGGTGGCCATCTTGGAAGACTTCTTTGTTATGAAGTTTCCTAATTTCCTCATTTACTGCAGTCTCCTCAGTAGGAAATGCTTTCAGTTTTTTACTTTGATTCCATCAAGAAGGCATTCAGATGTGTCTCACATTTGCCATAAATTCAGAATGTTAGCACTCTAGTTGCTCATTAGATCACTGTAGTAAAGCTATTGCTCACCAGGGAGTTAACTGGAAGTCTGCTGCTGGTATTGAAAGTGATTGTTTCAGTCTGCATGTCAGAATTTTCTAATGAAATAGAAGAGGATTTGAGATCTCACTTAAAACATGCCCTAATTTTTCTTTCTGCAGCACTAACCATAATTTCTATTTCAAAAAGAACCCCCTCATTTTGTTCCTTTTTAAATTAAATGTTTTAAGTGTTACCGGTTTATTCCATTCAAGATGGCTTCAGGTGTGCCATACTTTTGTCATAAGTAAGGCTGTTAGCGCTCTAGTTGTTCTTTAGAACACTCTGGGAAGCTGCAGTAGGACACAAAGGCATCAACTGGCAGGCTGCTCCTGTTGAAATATAACAGGAAGATATTTGAGATCACACTTGAAACATGTCCTAATTTTTCTTTCTACAGCACTAACCATAATTTCTATGACAAAATGAACCCCATCATTTTGTTCCTTTTTAAATTAAATGTTTTAAGTGTTACCAGTTTATTCCAATCAAGATGGCTTCAGGTGTGCCATACTTTTGTCATAAGTAAGGCTGTTAGCACTCTAGTTGTTCTTTAGAACACTCTGGGAAGCTGCAGTAGAACACAAAGGAATCAACTGACAGTCTCTGCCCTTGTTGGATGTACATGTTTTACTGAGAATGTCAGACTTCATTCTCACATGACTGAGAAAGATAATGTGAATTTACAGAAAATATGCTCTCATTTTAGCTTCTGGAGCACCTTCCAAAACTCTATGGGACAAGCATGTGAAAATAGTTTTCTCTCAAACATGATTCATGATATCCCAGCGGAAGTTTTTAACAGGGTAAAATCACCTTAGAACACACCACAATTCCTGAAATTAGTATGGTACCATCAACAAATGAATTCTAATGTAACTAAAGTCTGATATCACCCTTTATAGTTCTCCTTTTGGTAACCCTCAAAATCTTTGATTCACTACAATGCATTTCAATAGGGTACTATCATGCATATTGGTCCCAAGATGGTTGCCAGCAATTCCAGGATGAAGTGCTGACAGCCAATCAGATCTCACAATGACATGTGTGGTTAGGCTCCGCCCAGATATATATGTGATTTTACTTTTGATTTTCTCAGGAACTACTGAACGGATTTACACCATTTAACCAAAAGGCACGACTCTGAACCAAGGGCTACCGTTTTGCCAAATTTGGTGTAATTCCGTTCAGCAGTTCGGGTTGTAGCCTTGCATAAAGTTTCCTATGGGAAATTGATTTTTTGACTCTTATTTTTTAAATTTCTCCGCAACTACTGAACGGATTTACACCATTTAAAAAAAAGGTCGCTTTCTGAACCAAGCGCTACCTTTTTGCCAAATTTGGTGTAATTCCGTTCAGCAGTTCGGGCTGTAGCCGTGTCTAAAATTTCCTATGGGAATTAACATGGAGAAAACATGTTTTGGGACCCCCCTTTTTTCTCGGCCCCTGCTTGCCAAATCACCCCGAAACTTTCAGGATAGGAGCAGACCGGAGCGCCCCACGAGTTTTGAACATTTCGCGAAGATTCATCAATTGGCGCCAAAGTTATTGGAAATAGAATGTTGTGAATTTCCTATGGAAAATAGGTCCTAACTATAACTATCTACTGGCGACCGTCAGTAGATAATATATATATATATATATATATATATATATATATATATATATATATATATATATATATATATATATATATATATATATATTCACTGAAAAAACCATAGGTTTCGGGCACGTTATAGTTAGAAATTAGCATTTAAAAAACCTTACAAATTCACTGAAAAAACCATAGGTTTTAGGGACAGTTATAGTTAGTTGGACATTGCACTCATACAAAACCCGTGAAATTCCCCCGTTATAGTTAGTTCAGGTAACTATAACTCGCGCCCCGCAATGCACTGCTGATGACGTCACATATTACATCACTCATGACATGGTCAGTGACATCACTGATGACATCACTGATGACATCTCAAATGACATCACTGATGACATCATCCAGTGACTGTGTGTTTCTGTAAAGTTTAAATATGTTTAATATATATAGGGAAAGGCGTATTGAAGAATGAGTGGGTGTATAAGTGTCTGAATGGATGATTTAGTAGGTGTGTGACTAACTCTATAAGTGAGTGATTAAACGTATCTTACTGAATGCATGGGTTAGTGACTAAACTGGGTGAATGTCTGTATCCGTCTGTCTGTTGCTGTGTAAGTGGCTGCATGGGTTTGTGAATAGCTACATGAGTGTCTATATGAGTTATTGATTGGTTGTCTGAGTATCTGTATGGGTGCCTGAGTGTTTATGTGGGTGGGGTGTGTGCGACTCTGTGCATAGATGTGTGAGTGGGTGATTCACTGGGTGGATGGTTTCAAGAGTGCATCTGTGATAGACTGTATGGGTGGGTAAGTGTGTGTAAGAGTGTGTTAGTGAGTGAATGTATGTCCCAGTGGTACATGTGTGAGTAACTATATATGTGAAAGGCAGTATATATGTGTGTTGGAGTATATAAATAGCTATAAGCGAGAGTGTGTGATTGTGAGAGTGACTGTATGGATGAGTGTGTGCTTGTATCAGAGATTGTATAAGAGCGTAAGAATGTGCTAGTATTTGTATGAGTAAGTGAGCTGGTGTGTGTATAACTGTATAGGTGAGTAAATGGGTGTGTGCTTAATTTTTTGCATGACTGACTAGGTGTGTGAGTACCTCTATGGATGAGTGGCAGTGTGTGAGTGTTTATATAGGTGTATGAGTGCATATAATAGTCCTGTACTGAGTGACTATAAGTATGAGTGACTGTACAGGTGAGTGAGTAGATGTGTGTGTGTAGACCTAAGAATCAGTGAGTGTGTATATAGTAATTGGTGTTGGAGTGTCTATGGTTTTGACAATGGCAGTCTGTAATTTACAGTGGGTGTATCAAAAGTTATATTAGGGTGTGAGAAGATGCATCAAATGATCGCATAGATGATGTCATCAGTGATGTCATCAGTGATGTCATTTGAGATGTCATCAGTGATGTCATCAGTGATGTCACTGACCATGTCATGAGTGATGTAATATGTGACGTCATCAGCAGTGCATTGCGGGGCGCGAGTTATAGTTACCTGAACTAACTATAACGGGGAATTTCACGGGTTTTGTACGAGTGCAATGTCCAACTAACTATAACTGTCCCTAAAACCTATGGTTTTTTCAGTGAATTTGTAAGGTTTTCTAAATGCTCATTTCTAACTATAACGTGCCTGAAACCTATGGTTTTTTCAGTGAATTTCAAAGGTTTTTTAAATGCTAATTCCTAACTATAACATGTCTGAAACCTATGGTTTTTTTCAGTGAATTTCAAAGGTTTTGTAAGTGACAATTTTTAAATGTATTAATTGTTATATTTATTTTTTTGATACTGATTTACTACATTTTTTTAAACTATTTATTTTTAGATATTTTATTTTTTAAATTACATTATAATTACATTATACATTACATTACAAAATATACTTTCTCAGAATGAATTACTTTAGTTTAAATACTTTGCAAATAGGCAATAGACTTTTAAGTACAGTAGTTACAGTTGTTGCAATGGGCAACACAATTTCAAACACAATGCAACATTGAGCTCAATGTGAATTTCTAGTTAAATGCAATTAGTTACTTTATGGATTACTTTTCTAACCACAGGACTGGATCCTAGATTCAGTCCTAGGACATCTCCTGTAAACAGTTAAGTAAAAGCGTTTTGGTTACAGTAGTGATTTTTAAGGAATATTATTGTATTTTAAAAGTTGACACTTAGAAACTTTTTCACATAGAATCACCAATGTTATCCTATGGGAGGAAATTCACTTAGCAGGTAAGTAGTGTTATTGTTACTTTTTCTTACTCACTGGTGGATCCTGGATCCAGCACTGGTGCATCTCCTGTAAACAGTTGAAATAATGCGTTTAAGTCATACAGGCGATTTTTAAGGAATATTTGTAGTTTGTGAAAATCGACACTTTGAAACTTTTCTGCTGAAAACCAGACAATGGATTCCTATGGAAGGAAATACAAGTTACTGGTAAGTACGGTTAAAATTACTTTTCAGGATCAGTACTGGGCTCAAAGGTGCAGCACTGAGGTCTCTCCTGATAACAGGTGAGTAAATCGGAATTCGTAGTTCGGCTGATTTTAGAGGAATATTATAAAGTTCCAAAACTCTACACTTAGAAGAATTTCCAAGTGAAACCAGTCAATGTTAGCCTATGGACGGAAATTCAAGTTACTGGTAAGTACGGTTAGAATTACTTTTCAAGGTCAGTGCTGGGCTCAAAGATGCAGCACTGGGTTCTCTCCTGATAACAGGTGAGTAAATCGGAATTCGTAGTTCGGCTGATTTTAGAGGAATATTATAAAGTTCCAAAACTCCACACTTAGAAGAATTTCCAAGTGAAACCAGTCAATGTTAGCCTATGGAAGGAAATTCAAGTTACTGGTAAGTATGGTTAAAATTACTTTTCAGGATCAGTACTGGGCTCAAAGGTGCAGCACTGAGGTCTCTCCTGATAACAGGTGAGTAAATAGGAATTCGTAGTTCGGCTGATTTTAGAGGAATATTATAAAGTTCCAAAACTCCACACTTAGAAGAATTTCCAAGTGAAACCAGTCAATGTTAGCCAATGGAAGGAAATTCAAGTTACTGGTAAGTACGGTTAGAATTACTTTTCAGGATCAGTACTGGGCTCAAAGATGCAGCACTGAGGTCTCTCCTGATAACAGGTGAGTAAATCGGAATTCGTAGTTCTGCTGATTTTAGAGGAATATTTGTATGTTTCAAAAATCGACACTTAGAAACGTTATCAGCAAAAAGCAGGCAATGATATCCTATGGAAGGAAATTCAAGTTACTGGTAAGTACGGTTAAAATTATTTTTCAGGATCAGTACTGGGCTCAAAGATGCAGCACTGAGGTCTCTCATGATAACAGGTGAGTAAATCGGAATTCGTAGTTCGGCTGATTTTAGAGGAATATTTGCACAGTGGTGAAGGGAGGGGGCGGGGCTTCAGGTGACATGTCTGCAAACAGGCCCCGTGGCGTGTTTTAAGATGGGGAATTAAATCCTCCTCAATCCCGAGGGTCCTTAGGGGCCAAGTAGCCCACCAGGTACCTCCAGTATGCGCCAGAGAGCTGCGTTGCAGAGAGGTGTTCAGAGGCCACGCCCCTTTTTGCACCTCTCTGCAACGCAGCTCTGTGGTGCTTTCTGGACGTACCTGGTGGGCTAGTTGGCCCCAGGGACCCTCAGGATTGAAGGGGATTTAATTCCCCATCTTAAAACGCGCAACGGGCCTGTTTGCACACATGTCACCTGAAGCCCCGCCCTCCCTTCACCACTGTGCAAACGCGCCCTGTGGCGCGTTTTAAGTTGGGGAATTAAGTCCCCTTGAATCCTGAGGGTCCCTGGAGTCCAACTAGCCCACCATGTACCTCCAAAAGCGCCACAGAGCTGCGTTGCAGAGAGGTGTAAAAGGGGTGTGGCCTCTGTACACCTCTCTGCAACGCAGCTCCTGGCGCATACTGGAGGTTCCTGGTGGGCTAGTTGGCCCCCAGGGACCCCCAGGGACCCCCAGTATTCAAGGGGAATTCGTTCCCCCTCTGCAAACGCACCAGGGGGCGCGTTTGCAGAGTGGAAAAGGAAGGGGGCGGGGCCTGCGGCACAATCGTTTTTTTTTTAATGCTTTTTTCTGCCCAGGGGGTCCTTGTGGGACCCCCTGAGCAGACCTAGGGGGTCAGGGTGTTTGTACCCTGCCCCCTTTGTGCGTTTGCACACTTGTTTCTTGTGGTTTTTTTTCATCGGCGGGATCCGCGCACCCTAAGCGCATCCCGCCGTTTAAAAAAAATGCTTTTTCTGCCCAGGGGTCCTTGTGGGACCCCCTGAGCAGACCTAGGGGTCAGGGTGTTTCTACCCTGCCCCCTTTGTGCGTTTTGCGCACTTGTTTCTGTGCCTCGGTTCTACCGAGGCATAAAATGGCTGCCAACACTTCCTGATTTGGAGTGTTGACAGCCAATTAGCATGCAGTTCGCGATCGGGACGGTGCGCGCAGGGTGCGCTAAGGGGGCGCGAATCCGACGCGGCCATAGATATATATGTGATTTTCCTTTTGATTTTCTCAGGAACTACTGAACGGATTTACACCATTTAACAAAAGGGTTCTTTCTGAACCAAGAACTACCTCTTTGCCAAATTTGGTGTAATTCCGTTCAGCAGTTCAGGCTGTAGCCGTGGCTAAAGTTTCCTATGGGAAAATGAATGGGGAAAACACGTTTTGGGACCCCCTTTTCTCGGCCCCCGCTGACAAATCACCCCGAAACTTTCAGGGTAGGAGCGGACCGGAGCGGGCCATAAAGTTTGAAAATTTCGCGAAGATTCGTCAACCGACGCAAGAGTTATTTCAAATAGAATGTTGTGGATTTCCTATGGAAAATAGGTCCTAACTATAACTATCTACTGGCGACCGCCAGTAGATAATATATATATATATATATATATATATATATATATATATATTATATATACAGATAGATATATAGCTATATATAGATAGATATATAGATGCATAGCTATGTACATACATATACATATTACCTACTGGTGGTCACCAGTAGGTAGTTATAGTTAGAACCTAGTTTCTATAGGAAAAGCGTTTTTTGTTTTGCCTATAACTTTGGCGCTGTTTGACGAATCTTCACGTAATTTTCAAAACTAAGTTGATGCTCACTTCAGCTGCTATCTTGAAAGTTTTGGGGTGATCCATCAAGTGGGGGCCGAGAACCAGGGTGTGCTTAAAAGCGTGTTTTCTCCATGTTAATTCCAATAGTACCCTTAGACACAACTATAGCCCAAACTGCTGAACGGAAATACATCAAATTTGGCAGGAAGGTAGATGTTGGTTCAAGGAAGTGCCTTTTTGTGATTTGGTGTAATTCCACTCAGTAGTTGCTGAAAAATTTAAAGAATTTTCCTGTTGTATATATAGGGACGCAGTGGATTAGAGACCCATCCCGATCTCGAGCTGAGATCTGTTTGGCTGCCAACGCTTCAAACCAGGAAATGCTGGCACCTATCTTGTGACTTGATACAACTGAGTCACAGAAAAAAGATTTTAAGAAAAGAAAAGGGGGCAGGGTAGAAAACCCCTGACCCCCTAGGCCTCTTAGGGGTCCCACAGGAACCCAGCAGGGGCAAAAAAGCATTTTTTTAAAACCTTTTCAGCTGGAATCATGCTGGATCCATGACTCCCACTGAAATAAAAAGCATTAAGTGCGGGCTCCAGCTCTTCATTAGTAATTAGCCCCTGGGTGGGCCAGGTCCCGAGGAGAATATGTAAATAGAGGAGGTGGTGCATATGGCCACCTACCTCAGGCTATTCAAAGCCCTGGGGACTACCACCTCCCCAGGGCAGTGACATAAGTATATGCGGGGGAGCCTAGCAGCTCCCTTCCGCCCCTCACCTCCCCAGGGCACAGAAGCAACTAGAAAATAATGTGGGCCCCGGGGACCACCACCTACCCAGGGCAAAATATGAGAAATGCAGGGAAGACCACGTGGCCCCCCTTGCAGCCCCAGGCACTGCCACCCCCCAAGGGTTATTATGAAATATTGATGTGTGGATGGGCTCCGGCCCCCTCACGCAGTGCTGGGGATGGCCACCTCCCAGGGGCAAGTCTTTTAAATTAAATATAGGGGCTGGGTGGCCCCCACAGCTTGTGAAGCCCTACATGGCCCTGGGGACACCACCCCCCAGGGCCAGATCCAGCAATGTCCCAGGGTACCCACCTCCGGGACATTGCAGTTTACTATGGCTTGGTGGGAGTACCGCTTTCTCCAAGCCATAGCAAACACAGGTCTGTTTTCAGCAAGCGAGAGCAGAAAATGCTCTCGCTTGCTGAAAGCAGAGCATGTCTGTTTCCCTGCCCGCTGTCAAGCATGAAGGGAAAGAGACACGATTCTTTGAGATCCAGGGAGCTGCATGTTAGCAGCTTCCTGAGTCTCAAAGCAATGCTAGCTCTGGCAGGAGGCAGGGAGCTGTCAGAGACCACAGGGGCCATCAGGCTCCCCACCGCAGTCTCCATCGTTTCACCCACAGGTTTCACTTGTACAAAACCAGAGAAATTCAGCAGTTATAGTTAGCTGGCTAACTATAACTCGTGCCCCTGCAATTCACTACTTATGACATTTTACACCACTCACAACATGGTCAGTTACATCACTGATGACATCTCAAATAAAATCACTGATGGCATCATCCATAGAATCTCTGACGCACCCACTCACACCCCAATATAACCTTTCATACACCCACTCCATCTTCCACACTACCATTCTCAAAACCATTAACACACCCACACCCGTACTAACATACCCACTCACTGATTCATAGGTCTACACACACATCCACTCAGTCATCCATACACCCACTCATACACCAACTCACTCACTAATACAGCCACTGATATATCCACTCATACAGCAATACAGCCACTCACACACTGTCAGTCACGCATAGATTTACTCACACACCCACTCACTCACACATAGAGTCAATCACACAGCCACTTACTCACCTATGTAGATATACACATACCCACTCACTTATTTATACAGATGCTAACACATACTGACTCACTCAGATACTCTAACACTCACACATACTGCCTTTCACATATGCAGTTATTCACCCACATATCACTGGCACATCCATTCACTCACTGACACAGTCATACACATACTCAGTCACCCCTACAGCCACTCACACATGCATTCACTGGCCCATACAGCCACTGACTCACCCACTGACTCATCCATGCAGGCAGTCATACACCCCCTCACCCACCCACCCACACAGACATTGAGACACCCTTGCAGAAACTCACATACTCACTCACACATCTATACAACCACTTAGACACCAAGAGACAGGCACAAACATTCACGCAAGTCACTCACCCATACATTCACTGAGGCACCTAATCACTCACTTATACAGTCAGTCACGCACCCACTGAATCATTGACACAGGCACTCTTACACCCACTGATTCATCAATACACCATGGTATATATATTTAACACTCATAAACATTTTAAAAACACTCACAGTCACTGAATGATGTCATCAGTGATGTCATTTGAGATGTCATCAGTGATGTCACTGACCATGTCATGAGTGATGTGATATGTGAGGTCATAAGCAGTGCATTGAGGGGTGCGAGTTATAGTTAGTTCAGCTAGTTATAGTTAGACTGACATTTCACTCATACAAAACCAGAGAAATTTAGCCGTTATAGTTAGCTGAGCTAATTATAACTCGCTCCCCCGCAATGCACTGCTGATGAAGTCACATATTATATCACTCGTGACATGGTCAGTGACATCACTGATGACATCACTGATGACATCATCCAGTGACTGAGTGTTTCTAAAAAGTTTAAGAATGTTATATATATATATACACGCCAAGGTGTATTGAAGAATTAGTGGGTGTATGAGTGTCTGAATGGATGATTTAGTGGGTGCGTGACTGACTGTATAAGTGAGTGATTAAACGTGTCTTAGTGAATCCATGGGTGAATGACTAATCTGTGTGAATGTCTGTATCAGTCTGTCAATTGGTGTGCA
Organism: Calotriton arnoldi; assembly: GCA_963921515.1. Taxonomy (NCBI): domain Eukaryota; kingdom Metazoa; phylum Chordata; class Amphibia; order Caudata; family Salamandridae; genus Calotriton; species Calotriton arnoldi. Next base: position 348,101 of record CAWUFW010014923.1, read on the forward strand.
TGTGGCTGCATGTGTTCGTGAGTAGCAACATGAGTGTCTATATGGATTAATGATTGGTTGTCTGAGTACCTGTATGGGTGCCTGAGTGTCTGTGTGGGTGGGTGGGGGGTGTGACTCTCTGCATGGATGTGTGAGTGGGTGATTCACTGAGTGTATGGGTTCATGTGTGGATCTACAAAGGGCTGTATGGGTGAGTGAGTGTGTGTATGGCTGTGTTGGCGAGTGAATGGATGTCTCAGTGGTATATGTCTGAGTAACTACATATGTGAAAGGCAGTATATGTGAGTTTTGGAGTATATAAGTGACTATATATGAGAGTGAGTGATTGTGAGAGTGGCTGTATGAATGAGTGTGTGCTTGTGTCAGTGATTGTAGAAGAGAGTAAGTATGTGTTAGTATCTGTATGAATAAGTGAGATGGTGTGTGTATAACTGTATAGGTGAGTAAATAGCAGTGTAATTGATTCTTTGGGTGACTCACTAGGTGTGAGTAACTCTATGGGTGAGTGGTGGTGTGTGAGTGTCTGTATGGGTGTATGAGTGCATATATCAGTGGCTGTATTGATGAGTGACTGCGTGTATGAGTGACTGTATGAGTGAGTGAGTAGATGTGGGTCTAGACCTATGAATCAGTGCGTGGGTATGTACTAACTGGTATTGGTGTGTCTATGGTTTCAAGAATGGTAGTCTGTATTTTAGAGTGGGTGTATGAAAGGTTATATTAGGGTGTGAGGAGGTGCATCAGATATTAAGTGGATTATGTCATCAGTGATGTCATCAGTGATGTAATTGGAGATGTCATCAGTGAAGTCATCAGTGATGTCACTGAACATGTCATGGGTGATGTAATATGTGATGTCATCAGCAGTGCATTGCAGGGGCGCAAGTTATAGTTAGCTATAGAGGCTGAATTTCTCTGGTTTTGTACGAGTGAAATGTCAGCCTAACTATAACATCCCTGAAACCTGTGTTTTTTTCCGTGAATATCTAAGGTTTTTTAAATGCTAATCCCTAACTATAACGTCCCTGAAACCTCAGTTTTTTTCAGTAAATTTCTAAGGTTTTTAAATGCTAAGTTCTAACTATGCCTACATAGGTAGGACATGTTCAGAAAGAGGAAGAAATGTGGAGAAAGAAGCAAGAGAAGTGCAGAAAGAGGCAAGAGAGGTGCAGAAAGAGGAAGAAAGGTGCAGAAAGAAGCAAGAGAAGTGCAGTGAGAACCAACAGAGGTGCAAAAAGAGGCCTACTTTGACTTTACCTTTCCACAGACTCATACAAAGTAGCCTAATCGCTAATCCTTCTCCCAAGATGTCTTAAACCTCACTTTTCTCTTGAAGGTTCACTATTCATCGACTGCTCAGAATGTTAGGCATACCAAATGTAAAACAGCAATACTAACCATATCACTGTTGTAAGTCTCAGCAAGTTTGTGAACGTATGCATGCATGTGTGTGCTTTTACCTAGTGACATGTTACATAAAAATAAACATACAAATACTTGAATACCCGTGTTTCAAACAGCATACTCTGTAAATTTGTGTACAAGAAGGTGTATGTATTTCTTTCTGCTCATAATACAGGACACATGGGTATTCAATAGTATATTTGAGGGGCTCTATAACACTTATATACCTAAGACATGTCTGCCTGTGCAACCGAATGACAGAGCAGAACTGAGAAGATTTGACCACCTATAGGAGAAGCTACCCACTTTGTAAGCTACCATCTTCAGATGCATAACACATGTGAGAATACATGTACAAGTAGACATCTACCTCAGTCACAAGAGAAGGCAGACCTTTAAAATTGACAGCTTGCACTTCCCATTTGAGTACAGAAAGAGGCAAGAGAAGTTCAGAAAGAAGCAAGAGAGTTGCAGAAACAGGCAAAAGAGGTGCTGAAAGAGGGAACAGGGGTGCAGGCAGAGAGGTGCAGAAAGAGGGAAGAGGAGTGCAGAAAGAGGCAAGAGGGGTGCAGAAATTTACAAGAGAGATGCAGAAAGAAGCAAGAGCAGTGCAGAAAGAACCAACAGAGGTACAGAAGGAGGCAAGAGGGGTGCAGAAAGAGGCAAGAGAACTGCAGAAAGAGGCAAGAGAGGTACAGAAAGAGGTGAGAAGGGTACAGAAAGAGGCGAGAGGAGTACAGAAAGAAGCAACAGAAGTGCAGAAAGAAGTAACAGAGATGCAGAAAGAGGCAAAGGGGGGTGTAGAAAGAGGTAAGAGAAGTATAGAAAGAAGCAATAGAGATACAGAAAGAGGGCAGAAGGGTGCAGAAAGAGCCAAGAGGGGTGCAGAAAGAAGCAAGAGAGGTGCAGAAAGAGGCAAGAGAAGTGCAGAAACAGGCAAAAGAGGTGCAGAAAGAAGCAAGAGAAGTGCTGAAATAAACAACAGAGGTGCGAAAAGGGCAAGAGAAGTACATAAACAGGCAAGAGAGGTGTAGAAACAGGCAAGACAAGTGTAGAAATAAGCAAGAGAAGTGCTGAAAGAAGCAACAGAGGTGCAGAAAGAAGCAAGAGAAGTGATGAAAGAGACAAGAGAGTTGCCGAAAGAAACAAGACAGATGCAGAAAAAAGCAAGGGAAGTGCAGACAGAGGCAAGACAAGTGCAGAAAGAGGGAAGAGGGGTGCAGAAAGAGGCAAGAGGGGTGCAGACATTTACAAGAGAGATGCATAAAGAAGCAAGAGCAGTGCAGAAAGAACCAACAGAGGTGCAGAAGGAAGTAAGAGGGGTGCAGAATGAGACAAGAGAACTGCAAAAAGAGGCAAGAAAGTTGCAGAAACAGGCAAGAGAGGTGCAGAAAAAGGGAACAGGGGTGCAGAAAGAGGCAAGAGAGGTGCAGAAAGAGGGAAGAAGGGTGCAGAAAGAGGCAAGAGGAGTGCAGAAAGAAGCAACAGAAGTGCAGAAAGAAGCAAGAGAAGTGAAGAAAGAAGCAACAAAGGTGCAGAAAGAGGCAAAGGGGGGTGCGGAAAGTGGTAAGAGAAGTGCAGAAAGAAGCAACAGAGGTGCAGAAAGAGGCAAGAGAGGTGCGGAAAGAGGGAAGAGGGGGTGCAGAAAGAGGGGAAAAGGGTGCAGAAAGAAGCAAGAGAGGTGCAGAAGGAGGCAAGAGAAGTACAGAAAAAGGCAAGAGAAGTGCAGAAAGAGGCAAGAGAAGTGCTCAAAGAAACAACAGAGGTGCGAAAGGGGCAAGAGAAGTACATAAACAGGCAAGAGAGGTATAGAAAAAGGCAAGACAAGTGTAGAAATAAGCAAGAGAAGTGCTGAAAGAAGCAACAGAGGTGCAGAAAGAAGCAAGAGAAGTTATGAAAGAGACAAGAGAGTTGCCGAAAGAAACAAGACAGGTGCAGAAAAAAGCAAGGGAAGTGCAAAAAGAGGCAAGTGAGGTGCAGAAAGAAGCAAGAGAGGTGCAGAAAGATGCAAGAGAGATGCAGAAAGAGGCAAGTGAGTTGCAGAAACAGGGAAGAGGGGTGAAGAAAGAGGCAAGAGGGGTACAGAAAGAGGCAAGAGAGGTGCATAAGGAGGCAAGAGAGGTGCAGAAAGAGGAAAGAGAGGTGCAGAAAGAGGCAAGAGAGGTGCAGAAAGAGGCAAGATAAGTGCAGAAAGAAGCAACAGAAGTGCAGAAAGAGGGAAGTGGGGGTGGAGAGAGAGGCAAGAGGGGTGCAGAATGAAGCAAGACAGGTGCAGAAAGAAACAAAAGAAGTGCAGAAAGAAGGAACAGAGGTGTATAAAGCGGCAAACAGGGTGCAGAAAGACGTAAGAGGGGTACAGAAAAAGGCAAGAGAGGTGCAGAAAGAAGCAGGAGGGGTATAGAAAGAGGCAAGAGAAGTGCAGAAAAAAACAACAGAGGTGCAGAAAGAGGCAAGAGAACTGCAGAAAGAGTCAGCAGAGGTGCAGAAAGAGGCAACAGAAGTGCAGAACGAGGGAAGAGGGGTGCAGAAAGAAGCACGAGAAGTGCAAAAAGAAGCAAGAGACGTGCAGAAAGAAGCAACAGAGTTGCAGAAAGAGGCAAGAGGGGTGCAGAAAGAGGGTAGAGAAGTGTAGAAAGAAGTAACGGAAATGCAGAAAGAGGCAAGAGAAGTGCAAAAAGAGGCAGGAGAGGTGCAGAAGCAGGTAGGAGAGGTGCAGAAACGGGGGATCAGGGGTGAAGACAGAGGGAGGAGAGGTGCAAAAAGAGGGAAGATGGGTGCAGAAAGAGGCAAGGGGTGCAGAAAGAAGCAAGAGAGGTGCACAAAGAAGCAAGAGAAGTGCAGAAAGAACCAACAGAGGTGCAGAAAGAGGCAAGAGGGCTGCAGAAAGAGGCAAGAAAAATGCAGAAAGAAGCAACAGAAATGCAGAAAGAGGCAAGAGAAGTGCAGAAAGAAGCACCAGCGGTGCAGAAACAGGTAAGACAGGTGCAAAAAGAGGGAAGAGAGGTGTAGAAACAGGCAGCAGAGGTGCAGAAATGGGGGAACAGGGGTGCAGACAGAGGCAAGAGAGGTGCAGAAAGAGGGAAGAGGGGTACAGAAAGAGGCAAGAGGGGTGCAGAAAGAAGCAAAAGAGGTGCAAACAGAAGCAAGAGTAGTGTAGAAAGAACCAACAGAGGTGCAGAAAGAGGCAAGAGGGCTGCAGAAAGAGGGTAGAGAAGTGCAGAAAGAAGCAACTGAAATGCAGAAAGAGGCAAGAGAAGTGCAAAAAGAAGCTACAGAGGTGCAGAAAGAGGCAATAGAAGTACAGAAAGAGGCACGAGAGGTGCAGAAACGGGGGAACAGGGGTGCAGAAAGAGGCAAGAGGGGTGCAGAAAGAAGCAAGAGAAGTGCAGAAAGAACCAACAGAGGTGCAGAAAGAGGCAAGAGGGCCACAGAAAGAGACAAGAGAAGAGCAGAAAGAAGCAACAGAGGTGCAGAAAGAGGCAAGAGGACTGCAGAAAGAGGCAGGGGAGGTGCAGAAAGAGGCAAGAGAAGTGCAGAAAGAAGCAAGAGAGGTGCAGAAAGAAGCAAGAGAAGGGCAGAAAGAAGCAACAGAAATGTAGAAAGAGGCAAGAGAAGTGCAGAAAGAAGCAACAGAAATGCAGAAAGAGGCAAGAGAAGTGCAGAAAGAAGCAACAGAGGTGCAGAAAGAGGCAAGACAAGTACAGAAAGAATCAACAGAGGTGCAGAAAGAGGCAAGAGGGGTACAGAAAGAGGCAAGCGAAGTGCAGAAAGAAGCAACAGAAATCTAGAAAGAGGCAAGAAAAGTGCAGAAAGAAGCAACAGAAATGCAGAAAGAGGCAAGAGAAGTGCAGAAAGAAGCAACAGAGGTGCAGAAAGAGGCAAGAGAAGGTGCAGAAAGAGGCAAGAGAGGTGCAGGAAGAGGGAAGAGGGGTGTAGAAGGAGGCAAGAGGTGTTGAAATGAAAATTCTTCTGCTTGCACATTGTTCTATGTAAGTTAGCATTCACTGCACCATTTTGGGTTAAGACGCCATTTTGAATCATGATCGAAACTAATCCTTAGCTATTTCTGGGAAAAGGACTGTGCGGAGTTGCATTTCTCCAAGGCCAAGTTTTGCTTCACTAATGAATACACAGTTCTTATTAGCGCATACCTTTCTCACTAGATACAGGCCTCCTCCCACTAGTCTGGAGATGGATCCGTTTGCAGCAGCCTTGGACCTTGTAACTTTGTAAGATATGAGCACTGAGATTGTTTTTTTCTCTAGTTTCTATTGCTTTACAGCACCTGCCTGGAAAATTCCACTATGGGCGTGTTCTAGCCCAGTCGCGAAATGTACTAAATGTATCTCTATGCTTGTGGTCTTTAGTCCCTCTGCAGCACTCCTAGCGACTGGGAAGGTTGGGCTCCGGTCTGAGTGTACTTTGAATAAACAATTATTTGTTTGTATTCTCTACTGCCTGACTGACTCTTCATTTGTATGGAAGGCTGAGCGGTGGTCGTTAGTGACCCGAGTGACTGGAATCGGGCCACTTCCTTCAGTTGGTGCCCGAACAGGGACTCCTTTGGGTGAGTGACCTATCTCTTTCCGCAGATGGGGGATGTCAAGGCCATCATTGGGTCAGACTGACGGATGAGGGATCCCTGCACGAAGAGTTTCTTATACTCGCAGCTGCCCCTTCTGTCCCGCCGGACGGTGCCTCGCCCAGCGGTCATTCCGACTGGAGTCCTAAATGACGAAACCTTGGATCTGACCGTTTGGTCTGAAGAGTCGGCAATGGAGAATTAGTTTGCTTGATCTGCATATACCAGGTGAGTTTGCTTTGATTCTGTGTGGATATGGTACCTTTTTGGTTTGCATTTGGTACGGTCTGAGGATCGTCTTTGGGACAAAAGCATTTCCAATTGCTTTGCCAAGCATAAATAGTGAACTTGTTTTCTTTTGAGGATGCCGTGTCAGTAAGTTGTTTTCCTTGTGCTGTCGCTGTTGTTCTGCAGACGCTCGATTGGAAGAAGCTCAGCCGACGCCTTTAGAAGGCACTCCTAACTTTGATATGTATGAGAAGCATGGTCTTGGCCCTATTATGTTTAGTACGTTGTGGCACAAATATACGAGGGACAATGCCGAGTTGCAGTGGCAGTTGACGGGCACATTTGATGAACAGAAGATTGGGTTCTTACAGGAACAGTTATTTAAGAGGCGGAGTAGACAGTCTATGTTTGAATCTCTTAGAACATGGCAGAAAGAAGCTAAACAGAGATGGTTGAATGTGGAAAAGGATGCACGAAAGGGGAGAATGCAGACATTGACACAGAAAGCTGTAGTATATGATAAAGAAAAACAGGAAAAGGGAGTTGAATCTGAAGATAGGAGGTTTCGATTACATGTTGATAAATCGTATTTGGCTCAAGAGGACAATTATACTTTTGTGGAAGAATTGTTAGACACCTGACCCCCACCACCATATGCCCCGCAAAGTATATATCCCACTGAACCTGTGCCATCACAGCTGCCTGTTACAGTTGTTCCCACTGCCCCTGTGTCTACTGCTGTCGTCTGGATGGCTGAGGCTTTGGCTCCTCCTCCTCCTTCTTTGCCTTCATCGTCTGTGGCAACTATGACTGTTAGCACATTCAGTACACCTGTTGTTTCGGCATCTCTATCGCCAGCTCTCTCTACCCCAGCACACCCGCCTGCGACTCTCCTACCCAGTGCTTTTGTTGCTTCTCCGTCTTTAATGGTTCATCTTCCAGCAATATTGGGTGCTGAGACACCAACACGTGGATTTGAAGATAGAGATTTGGCAAAATTAAAGGAGCGTATGGGCCCTTTTGTACGATCTGCGGTGAGGGATGAGGAAAAGCAGATAGCAACTAATCAGGCTGCGCAATGGGGTCATAATTCCATTTACAGTGTGTAGGATGTTTGGAGTGTGATGACAGATTATGAGCCTTTTATACAGCAGCATGCTCTTAAGCATATGTCCTATACGTTGATTGGCCTTTGGCAGCAACAGTTTGGGGATGATGCGCCACAAATTTTATTTGATATTAGAGATTGCGTGTATGCCAGTGGTTTGGACCCAGGCCAAGATTTTGGGAACATGACCACGTTGGTTGCTTATAGAGGCAGGTTGTATGATATGAGTCCTACCATGGTATCTCAGTTTCCGATGAGAGAGGTTCATCCTATATATCACCCAGAGATACCAGAGTTAACGGACCAGCATGGTAATGTTACCCGAGCAGGTGTAGCTGCCCGTTTTCAAGAACAATGGGTTTATACTCCATGGAAAAGAAGTGAGGTTTTATCTCTTAAGACTCATTTGCCCGATCCTAGGAAAAATCCTACTGCTTATTATAAGGAACTGATTGAAGCTGCCTCTTTGACGGTATTGACTCTTACTGATATTGAAAAGTTTTTTGGTCTTCTTGTTCCGGTTGATATTTGGAGGCAGGTTCATACACAGGATCATGTTGCGGAATTGGGTGGTACATGGGATCAAAATAAGGCATGGGATCAGGAAAGACAGCCAGGTGATAAGCCCCGAGCAGAGGTACTTGCTTTGCCAGGTTGCATTATTACATATATGCATTCTCTTATTCCGCCGAGGAAAGTAGATTGGGATAAGTTGACGGCTTGTCGACAAAAGAAAGATGAGAGTGTGTCTGATTTTTTCACTCGGTTTGAGGATACATTTTTGGATTACAGTGGACAGGATGTTTCTATTGAGGGAGGTGTTCGGCTGTTTGTCAACAGGTTTGTTTCTAATTTACTTTCTGAAATTGCGACTCGTTTGCAGGCTTCTGAAAGCATAAGGATTTAAAGACAAAGGGGTTGTTGCAACAGGCATTTAGAGGGAATGGTAGAGGACGTGGTGGTCCTGCCCGGCAGCTTCCACGCACTAGTAGACAGCCAAATACTACGCCTCTGGGGCCGAATCAGTGTGCATATTGTAAGGAGGAGGGTTACTGGCACAGCGAGTGTCCTGTGCTTTTGCAGAAGCTGGCGGTCCCTGGAGGACATGGTTCTCGTGGACGGGGTCGTGGAGCTGGTGGCGCTGATAGGGTTCAGAATGCTACAGCCTCACAGGGTCGTTCTGATAATAATTATTTTGATGACCCCCGTGAGGCAGTACTTCCATGATGACTATGATGTGGATGAAGTGACAGGAATGTCCTACAGCTAGGACAGCCAGGGACAGAGTGGGGGACCAGTTCCGATACCTGTAGACCAGCGTGGTCCTTATGTGACAGGGGAACTGCAAGGTTCGACTAAGGAATTTGTGGTGGATACAGGTGCGACAAAAAGTTCTGTTTCTCGAAATATGGTCCCTGGGGCGACTCTGTCTGGCCATACTAATGTTTTGGTAGGTTTTTCAGGTATACCGGTTGTGAGCCCCATTTCAAGACCCCTTGCATTGACTGTTGGTCCTTTTACTGTAGATTCCCCATTTTTGTTGACATCTAATTGTGGTAAGAATTTGAGGTGTTTGGACTCGTGGAAGAAATTGCATGCTACTATTTATTGTTCCCCAGATGGTGTTTATATGACGATGGGCCCCAATGTGTGTAGTACCCAGTGTTTGTGTCACCCTCTTCCCGTTGAATTTGCTGAGGTACCATCCACTTTGTGGGCAACAGGCGATACAGATGTAGGATTGTTGCACATACTGCCAGTTTCAATACAAATGAAAGACAATGTTGTTTTACCTCGTATTCCTCAGCCCTTTTACAGATTATTCAGGAATTGATACAAAAAGGGGCAGTTGAAGAGACGTCTGCCAGTATTTGTAATAGTCCCATTCTTCTGATTCTTAAACAGGCACCCTCAGGTTCCCCTGATGATCATGAAGATGTTTACCATTTTGTGATCGACTTGCGCAAAGTTAATAAAATAGTGGTTCCTCAGTTTCCGGTGGTTCCTGATATTACCACCCTTTTGACGATGATTCCTTCTATTGCTAAATTCTTTTCTGTTATTGATTTGAAAAATGCATTCTTCAGTATTCCTAATCATTCTGATAGTAGATATCTGTTTGGGTTCACCCTAGCTGGTAGGAGCTTTAGGTTCTGTCGAGCTCCTCAGGGCTATACAGAGAGTCCGAGTATTTATAGCCAAGCATTAAAAGGTCAATTGGATTCCCTTTCGCTTCCTGCAGGTAATGTATTAGTGCAGTATGTTGATGACCTCCTTATTGCTTCTGATACTGAACAAGGTTGTAAAGACAGTACTGTTAAGTTATTGCTACATTTAGCTAAAAATGGACATAAGGTTTCCCCTTATAAATGTCAGTATTGTCGACAGGAGGTCACCTATTTAGGGCACCTACTGTCGAAGGAGGGTAGAAGGTTGACCCCTGAATGCATCAGTACTATTGTTAAAATGCCTATTCCACAGACTCAGAAAGATGTGCATGCTTCTATAGGTATCACTTCCTACTGTCGCAAGTGGATACCTAGCTACTCCCTACTAATCAAACCCTTACTTGCCTTAACAACGAATGAGCCTTTGCCTTGGACACCTGAATGCCAGCAGTCTTTTGAGCAATTGAAAACTGCGCTTTGTTCGGCTCCAGTACTTGGCACCCCTAGTTACGGCAAACGGTTTGCGTTGTACGTCCATGAGATGGCTGGTTGTGTGCTTTCTGTTTTAACACAAAAATTTGGAGATAAGCAATGGATGTGTGCTTATTTCTCTGCTGTCCTTGATCCAGTCACGAGAGCCCTCCCGAGTTGTCTAAGAGCGGTCGCGGCCATGGCTACTTCGATCAGACAATCGACTGGACTCGTACTGGATACTGATCTCACAGTTATGGTACCCCATGCTGTGGATACACTTCTGAATATGACGAAGACACAGCACCTCACCAGTGCACGTCTTACTGGCTATGAGTTGACATTGTTTTCCAAACACATTACGATCAAGAGATGTGCCACTCTGAATCCAGCCACGTACCTACCTCTCCCTTTCGAGAGTGATGAAGTCAACAAACATGATTGCATCTTCTGGACGGAAGAAGAGACGAAAGGACGGGTAGACTTGACTGATGTTCCCTTATCTGATCCACAAGGCAAACTATATGTCGATGGCTCTTGTTTCAAATTACCAGATGGCACTACAACTGCGTCTTATGCTATCACCACACTGCGTACAGTGGTAGAGACATCCCGAGTCCCTTATCAATCAGCCCAAGCTGCTGAGGTAGCTGCCCTTATTCGAGCTTGTGAATTAAGCGAGGGACTGGTTGTCAATATTTATGCTGACAGCCAGTATGCCTTCGGGGTTGCCCATAATTTTGGACGACTCTGGGCAGAAAGGGGGTTCCTTACTTCTCACGGGACCAGGATTCAGCATGGGCACCTCATATTGAGGCTTTCGTCTGCTTTGACACTCCCTAAGAAATTGGCAATTGTGAAGTGTAGCGCCCACAAGAAGGTTACTGATGACGTAGGTAGGGGAAATGCTTTTGCAGATCAGACAGCTAAGGAGACGGCCCGGACAAAGATGAAAAGAATGTTTGTGGCTGGTCTGGCTAGGTGGGCGCCTGAGGTTGCCATGTTCGAGGACACCCTTGAGAATGTGAAGGAGATACAAAGCAAAGCTACAGTAGAAGAGTTATCAGTGTGGCAGGAAAGTACAGCACAATTGAACGATGAGGGATGTTGGATTGATAAGTCAGGGAAGCAGAGATGGATGTTGCCCGATGCATATGTTCTCCCTGTGGTTACGATGGCCCACAGCCCAGCTCATATCAGTGCTAAGGGTATTTGCAAGTTGTTAGACCCTGTATGGCAGAATGACAATATTCCTAAGACAGCTGCACACTTGGTGAAGTACTGTATGGTGTGCATGATGCACAATCCTGGAAAGGGTACCCCGACACCGCCTGGTACATTTGCACCCCCTACTTTCCCTTTTGAAGTCCTCCAAATGGACTACATTGAGCTAGAAAGATGCAATAATTTGAAGTATGTTTTGGTGGTTGTATGTGCATTCAGTAAATGGGTTGAGGCATACCCCATTAAAGACAATACAGCCATTACGACTGCAAAGGTACTCCTGAAGGAGTTCTTTTCTCGTAACGGCTTGCCCCATTTGATTTGGAGTGATAACGGAAGTCATTTTATTGCCAAAGTGATTCAATTGATTTGTGATGGTCTGCACATAAGGCAGGAGTTCCATGCCACCAATCATCCACAGTCAGCAGGTTTGGTTGAGAAGTATAATGGTACTCTCAAGCTCAAACTGGCGAAAATTCAGGGGAGCACAGGGTTGAAGTGGCGAGATGTTTTACCGCTAGCTCTTTTGTCAACAAGAACTACAGCACACTCTAGAACAGGATTGTCACCGTATGAGGTCGTGTTTGGACGCCCAGCAAATGTCTGGGGCGTCCCGCACCCTCGGCGGTTTTCTGATATTGAGTACCGATTGTTAATTGATTATCTTGGCCAGTTAACTGAAAGTTTGCGTTCTATTCACCAACAGGTCTGGGATACCCTGCCAGCTGCACCAGAGGGGCCCGGACACAACATCCAGCCTGGGGATTTTATATTAGTGAGAAATTTTCAGAGGAAGAAAAGTTTGGAGCCGCGGTAGAGGGGGCCGGAGTAAGTCCTACTAGCAATGCGTACGGCAGTGAAGGTCGCTGGCTGTAAGAATTGGATACATGTGACTCATTATCGCAGGGTCCCTTTGCCTTTGCCCTATGATCAGTGGGTGAAGGACAGCATTGGGGACTCCGAGTGCGAGCAGGTGCCTCGGTTTGTCCCGTTTAGTGATGCCCAGCTCATTTGGACTCAAACGAGTCAGGAGAATGAAAATGTGCTGAATGCTGCTGTTTCTCCAGAAATACGAGCCATTCAAGAGCATTGTTTGTTGATCCATTAGTGCCTGGGGCTGCCAGGTACAATTTGCGCCCTCGGCTGAGGGAAAGTGCATCCAAGGAGAAAAAAGATTAGGGATGGACCGTGTAAGATAGGCTGTATTGAAGATGTAGAACCAACGGAGATTCATTGAATTTGATGAAACATTTGCTTGTTTTAGTTAGTTGTTCGAACAATAGATAGGGAAGGCAATAGTATACCCTGAAGGTATACGAACGTGACTGACGAGGGATACGAGCTGAGGACAGAGCAAGCTCCACCGTCGGTGCTCAAGAGTGCCAACGTATTGATGAACAATAGGAGCCTGTACCAGTGAGGCTCTGACGGACACTGGGAACATATATATTTCCTTTTACATTCTTGCCCCCATTTCATTACTCATTATGCATCCCTTTGGTAGGTTGGTGACTGAGGAAGAGCTGCTGATGGTTCTTATTGCTCAACGTAATGTGCAGTTTTGTTGATGACAATCCTATGTGGGGTATTGTTGTGGTTTTTGGAAAATGCTTACAGTGTACCTTCACGCAGTGGAGGTAAAGGTTTTTCTCCGAAAAGAAATAAGAGAGTAGCTTTGAGTAATATATTCTTGGAGACGCATAAGAGATTCTTTGGTAATGGAACAGCATGTTACCCCACAGACTCTGTCACTAGTTTATGGACTTCATATCCATTGTCCTAAATGAATTATACAGATACTGAACTCCCTGATTTTGTAGAGATAAAAGGAGAGTTTGGATCCGGTTATTCAGGACCATGCCTGTACCATCAAAAACCACTGGGGGAGGGTTATCCCGGCTGTGATAATAACACCTATTGTGATAATTTCTATATGAAAGAACAGAATATAACATTGGTAGGTTGGCATTACAAACAATTGACGGTTCCCCGACAGGCAGGTTATTATTCTGCTTGTTGTCCTATTATCAATAATACCGACACCTCATTGTACATCAATTGTTCAGGATTAGTGATGCATAGAGAGACCATCCCTTTAGTAAGAGCAGATGATCCAAGTACAATTGGAATGAATACTCAGTATTCTGCAGTAGATTATGATGGGCCAATTTATGCACACCCAGGATTTTTCTTTTTGTCTAATGGGACTTATTCCAATGTTCATAACGGAACAAATGATGTGGCTCCTGGGATGGTGTTGCCTCTGGGTGTGCCTTGTAAACGTGCAAGACCTAAGGTGAAATGGGTGAAAAGAACGATGACGAAGAAGTTTTGTGAGGGAGTAACAGATATTGAGATCAACAATTATAGTAATGGTATTACCTTCGGATATATTACGTCTTCTATTTTTACACTGGGTGGAACGGCCATAGCAAGAGGTAAAAAGGCCAGAGAGTATTTTGGATGTAAGTTGCAAATATTATCCAATACGACTGTGGCAGCTCTGCGTGACATCACCACTCAGTTAGAAAGCATGCAGATTTTTTCCGAGCAGACTAGATATGCTGTGGATTTTATTTTGGCTAAGAATGGTGGCGTGTGCGCAGTAGTTGGCGATCAGTGTGTAGTCGGGATAACAAATATGGAAAAGAATATCACCAAGCATATTTTAGATATTCTAGAAAATGTCAAGGGAATGGAAAGTGGAAATTGGAATTGGTCTCTCCATGGTGGTTGGGGCTGGATCCGTGAGAAAGTGATTTACCTTATTGCTATATTGGTGTTTTGTTGTGTTCTTGTCCAGTGCCTGCCTGTATGTTGTACTTATTGTACCAGCCTTCTTACTCCCAAAGGTAAAATGTCCATTCATGATACTAATGCTGCAATTATGGTTCAGAAGGAAATTGATGATATCATGCAGATAGATGAGGGCATTTTCAAGACTTCTTCCCTCCTTACAGTTTCCCTTCCTGATACCGAGAATATGGAATGCTCATAACAGTTCTCCTAATGTTTTATTTTTCTTATTGCTGCCACAACATGTTTTAGCTCATGCTAAAAGGAGGGTCTGTTGAAATGAAAATGCTTCTGCTTGCGTATTGTTCCATGTAAGTTAGCATTCACGGCACCATTTTGTGTTATGACGCCATTTTGAATCATGATCGAAACTAATCCTTAGCTATTTCTGGGTAAAGGCCTGTGCGGAGTTGCATTTCTCCCAGGCCGAGTTTTGCTTCACTAATGAATACACTGTTCTCATTAGCGCATACCTTTCTCACTAGATACAGGCCTCCTCCCAATAGCCTGGAGACAGGTCCGTTTGCAGCGGCCTTGGACCTTGTAACTTTGTAAGATATGAGCGCTGAGATTGTTTTTTTCTCTAGTTTCTGTTGCTTTACAGCACCTGCCTGGAAAATTCCACTATAGGCGTGTCCTATCCCAGTCGCGAAATGTACTAAATGAAATCTCTATGCTTGTGGACTTTAGTCCCTCTGCAGCACTCCTAGCGACTGGGCAGATTGGGCTCCGCTCTGAGTCTAATTTGAATAAGCAATTATTGGTTTGTATTCTCTACTGCCTGACCGACTCTTTGTTTGTATGGAAGGCTTAGAGGTTGTCATTAGTGACCTGAATCAGGCCACTTCCTTCAGAGGGGTGCAGAAAGAATCAAGAGAGGTGCAGAAAGAAGCAAGAGAAGTGCAGAAAGAGTCAACAGAAGTGCAGAAAGAGGCAAGAGGGGTGCAGAAAGAGGCAAGAGAAGTGCAGAAAGAAGCAACAGAAATGTAGAAAAAGGCAAGAGAAGTGCAGAAAGAAGCAATAGAGGTGCAGAAAGTGGAAGCCACTAAGAGCAGAAAGAGGCAAGAGAGGTGCAGAAGAGGCAAGAGAGGTGCAGAAAGAGGAAACAGGGGTGCAAAAAGAGGCAAGAGAGGTGCAGAAAGAGGGAAGAGGGGTGCAGAAAGAGGAAAGAGGGATGCAGAAAGAAGCACATGAGGTACAGAAAGAGGCAACAGAGGTGCAGAAAGAGGCTAGAGAGGTAGAGAAACAGGCAAGAGAAGTGCAGAAAAAGGCAAGAGAAGTACTGAAAGAAGCAACACAGGTGCAGAAAGAAGCAAGAGAAGTGATGAAAGAGTCAAGAGTGTTGCCGAAAGAAACAAGAAATTGCAGAAAAAAGCAAGAGAAGTGCAGAAAGAGGCAAGTAAGGTGCAGAAAGAGGTGAGTGAGGTACAGAAACAGTAAAAAGGGTGCAGAAAGAGGCAAGAGGGGTGCAGAAAGAGGCAAGAGGGGTGCAGAAAGAGGCTAGAGAGGTGCAGAAAGAAGCAAGAGAAGTGCAGAAAGAGGCAAGAGAGGTGCAGAAAGAGGGAAGAAGGGTGTAGAAAGAGGCAAGAGAGGTGCAGAAAGAAGAAAGAGAGGTACAGAAAGAAGCAAGAGAAATGCAGAAAGAAGGAACAGGGGTGCAGAAAGAGGCAAGAGGGGTGCAGAAATAAGCAACAGAAATGCAGAAAGAGGCTAGAGAAGTACAGAAAGAGGCAAGCAAGGTGCAGAAACAGGCAAGACCGGTGCAAAAATAGGGAAGAGGGGAGCAGAAAAAGGCAGGAGAGGTGCAGAAAGAGGAAAGAGGGGTGTAGAAAGAGGCAAGAGGGATGCAGAAAGAATAAAAGAGGTGCAGAAAAAAGCAAGAGGAGTGCAGAAAGGAGCAACAGGGGTGCAGAAAGAGGTAAGAGGGGCACAGAAAGAGGCCAGAGAAGTGCAGAAAGAAGCAACAGAAATGTAGAAAGAGGCAAGAGAAGTGCAGAAAGAAGCAACATAAATGCAGAAAGATGCAAGAGAAGTGCACAAAGAACCAATAGAGGTGCAGAGAGAGGCCAGAGAAGTGCTGGAAAGAGACAAGAGAGGTGCAGAAACAGGCAAGGGAGGTGCAGAAAGCGGAAACAGGGGTGCAGAAAGAAGCAAGTGAAGTGCAGAAAGAGGCAACAGAGGTGTAGAAACAGACAAGAGAAGTGCAGAAGGAGGCAAGAGAGGCTCAGAAAGAAACAAGAATGGTTTGTGCATCATTAGTACCAATTTAACATCCACATTTATCAATAAGTAACAGGTGACCATTCCAGCTTTGCAAAGGGCCTTCCACCGCGCTGTAACACTTGTCACTGCATTTCTGGTAATGTTTGAGCAGTTTGAGCTAGAAACACGTTTTTTTTGTTCAAATCTGCAGATTATGCAGCAGATGATGGATTATGTGGCAAATGCAGAAAATGTATAATAATGCGAAAATTGGTGCAGCCGAACACTCAGTCCTCCTCAGTGGTTCCTTCTTTTAATTGTCTCATTGAGTTTATAGTTTAGCTTCTATGGAAACGAGGAAGACTAAACCTGAGGTTACCACTCCACAACACAGACTACCATACCACATAATTACTCTCCATAACACATAATTCCACTCTACATAATTCCTATACACTAAATACCACATACTTTCTATCCACATAATTTCACTGCACAACATACCACATAATTCCACTACACACAACGTAAATCCACTCCACTCCAAAAAACATTAGTAAAAAAGTTTACATTTAAAACGCCAATAGCTCTAACTCTCCCAAATGCGAGTCCTATTACATTGCAAATGCTTCTTTAACTAGTAGTCGCGTTTGCAGAGTGGTGGAGAAGGGTGGGCCTCTGACCAGCGATCGGGAATTCCACTGCGTAGGCCGCAGC